>OX377618.1:91836552-92436552 GCA_947397865.1 Polietes domitor | reverse complement strand
GTAAATCACAACCTTCTGCTAATGAAAATAGATATGATGGGCTTTAGTAAAACATTATTATCGTGGTTAAAATGTTATTTAGATGGTCGAATTCAAAGAGTAAAATTTGGAAAAGCTCTCTCCCGAAATATAGTTGTATCTTCCGGTGTACCTCAAGGAAGTCATCTTGGTCCGATTCTATTTATAATATTTATTAATGATCTTCCCTCTGTTGTTCGTCATTCTAATATTCTATTGTATGCTGATGATGTAAAAATATTTCGATCCTTTAAAGATCCCACTGAACAATGTTTTCTACAGTCTGATCTTAATAGTTTTCATGAGTGGTGTAAAATTAATTTAATGGAACTAAATATGTTGAAATGCAAACATATGTCATTTTCTAGAGCTAGAAATTTAGAAACTAATTATTTTTTTGGTGATCATAAACTCGAGTCTGTAGTTTCCTTTTTGGATCTTGGAATTCTATTGGATCAACGTTTGAACTTCAGGTCTCACATTTCTATGGTAGTAAACAAAGCTTATGGTGCTCTTGGCTTTATGAAACGTTGGAGTAAGGAGTTTTCCGATCCTTCTGTCACTAAACACTTATATACCTCTTTGGTTAGGTGCATTCTTGAATATGGTTCAGTAATATGGGACCCATCCTATACTATTCATAGTAATCTTTTGGAATCTGTCCAGAAACAATTCCTTTTATTTTGTCTGCGTGGGAGAGGATGGAACTTCCGTACACTGCCTTCATATGAACTTAGGCTTGGCCTTATAAAGTTGCCTTCTTTGAAGAGTCGACGTACTATGTTGAACATTACTTTTCTTATGAATGTTATCCAGGGCAACATCCATTCCGAGCTTATTCTGAGTAGAATGATGATAAATATTCCGACAAGACCAACTAGATATTTTCAGTTGATCCACTATAATTATTTCCGTTCAAACTATGCCGATAATGATCCTTTGCGCCGCCTGTTTGTTCAATTTAATAAATTCTATCACATTATTGAATTATCAGAAAACAAAAACTCTATTAAAAGAAAAATTATCTTGTATTTAAATACTTAATTTGTAGTATCTAAGTGTATATATGTATATGTTTTTAGTCTGTAAGGATATTTGTATCTATAGACTTAATAATAATAAAAAAAAAAAAAAAAAAAGAGGAGCTAGAGGGTTACGATCTTCCACAAAAATGATCCCAATAAAATTCCACAATATAGTTCTGACAATAAGAATTCGCTCAGACATTATCTTACAACACTTTTTTCGCTTAGTATTATGCTCCCTTCGACCAAACAATGAAAACTTTGACCCGCAATAAAAAGAAACTCCGACCAGCTTAACAAGCCCTTTCAGAATTATAGGATCGCTACTCTGTTCCAAAAATGCTGTCAGACAGTGTTTTTTTAGTCAATTTTCAATCATTGTTCAATTTTTCTCGTCAAGTCTAGTCAATCTAAGGCGCAATGTTAAATGACGTGTGATTACGTGAGCCTTTGGAAACCATTCATATTTTATTACCAGGATCTTCGAGAAATATTTTGATTCGTTCGTCCGACAGACATCGTCGGCAAAATTGCAGTTCAGTAATCCATCTATACTCTCATAGGAATTCAGTAAAAGAAAACAGACAGTCTACTGAAAGAGCAGATTTTCTGCTGAAAAAGAGACAGCAGATTTGTATCTGCTGAGATGGTAAACAGCTGTTTGCTGTTTTTAGCAATGTAGAAAAAACTATAAGCATATGTACAGAACAATGTTATACATGTTAACAACACTTTTTATACCCTCCACTAAGGTATTATACATTTGTGCATTTGTTTGTAACATCCAAAAGAAAGCGAGATATTAAGTATACCGATTGACTTAGAATCACTTTTTGAATCGACTTAGACATGTCCGTCTATCTGTCCGTTCGTCCATCTATTCTTGTAATCAAAGTACAGTTCACAATTATTGTCCGATTCTAAGAAAAATTAGCACAAGTAAGTTTTGCGGACCAAGGACGAACGCTATTTAATTTGAAGAAAATCGGTTCAGATTTAGATATACCCTCCATAAAATTGTTGCTCCTGATTTGACTTTTTCCACTCCAGAGACCACATATTTTAACTGATTTTTTTTTTCAAATTTGGAAGACTACCTTATAATTGAACTGAAACAATCTGTGGTGAAAGTGGGAGAGATTAGTTCAGATTTAGATAAAGCTCCCATACTAATTTCACTGTCAATTTGACTTTTTTCCGCTCTATATAGTACCCATACAAAAATCGTTCCCGATATAACTTTTGCCCGAATTCAATTGTAAAGGGGTAGAAATTGGAGGGTATCATAAAGTCGGCCCCGCCTTTCCTTACTTGTTTGAATATAAGTTATTATAAAGCAATTTATTACAACGTAAAGATATTGCGATTGTCTTTTTAATGATACGTATATTGTCCCAAGCTAATATAAAAGGAAATTCGAGCTAAACTCGCTTATGAACGCTTATCTATTTTTATATTTCAATTAACAGCAGCCAATTTTAGCAGACTGCAAACTCGTTAGTAGTGTGAATGGTGATGTAAGATTGCAGAAAAAGTGCTGTTATGCCAAACAACTGTAACAGCAGAAACGTGTCTGCGGATAGGCAGCAGACAATCACTGGTTTTATTAACAGACTTGTTCTCTAAGTGTAGAACTTATTTTTTTAAATAGTTGCTTAAAAGTAGATACATACATACATATTTTGATGAAATAGTACACACAAAACGATAGCATTTCTCGGCGCTATGATAATTGCAGAAAATGATGAGTTTTGGGGTTTTTAATTTATACAAGACAGAGTAACAGGATGTTTACTTAAAATCTTTATATGGATATTCCGATTAAACAAAAAATATTTGGAAATGTTTCTTCAATTTTATAATATTAAATATGTATAAATTCGAATAACAAATACAGTTTTTTTTTCATGAAATGCAAGAAGAAACACCTAAAAATTTTAATTCCAAAAAAAAAAAAATTGGAATTTTACAGAATTTTTTGTTTGTCTTTTAAATACTACTTGTTACATATATACAAAAATTAAATACTTTAATTAAATAATTAAATAAAAATTATTAACTCTGAAAAATACAAGTGCGTGAGAAATATGACACAAATTTTCAGTAAGTTAAAACTCATTTCTTATTGTTTCGCCACTTTAAAGTAGATTTGAAAATAGAGACCTACACGCAGAGAAAAATGCATTACGTAGAAACGAAATTTTAGACACGAAATCAGCCAGCATAAATGAAAACATACATCTGAGTAACAATACCAGTTTCGATGACAAACCAATTATAATTCCGTCACCAGGGTTATCGATGAAGCGTCAATGGTACTTGTATAAAGAGATCCGGGGTTTATGTTTTGACGATTCAAAAAAAGATTCGGTTGCTCCTCTTCCTTTGGTCTCTGGAAATGGAAACGAAGAGGAGGATTCGGAGGAAGTGGACAATCCTCTAGAAATAGAGGCAGCAGACGTTAAGAAGAAATCGGAAAAATAAAGGACCGGTACCGTCAAGTTCTAAGGAACCAATTCGCAAGAACCGTCGATTACAATGATTTTTCTATTTTTTTAAATTGTTCATAAGGAAAAAATAAATGAATAAATGGAAATAAATAAATTTTACCGTTAGGTCACTTTCTATTTGCGCTTAGAATCGTCGACTTCACTTTCATAAAACGCGCATATCTCTGGGAGGGAACACTTTTGAGGTCTCATTCGATGCTCAGATGTTGTCCACATAAAAAAATTGATTTTTTTACCCTTAGGTCCCTTTCTCTATGCGCTGTCACATATGTACATTGGGGTTTCAATAGAGTTGTCATCCAGTTATAAATAATTTTACCCGTGTGGAGATCAGCATGACCTAGACCTTGTTACGTTGTTCGCCATGTCATCTACTTAGTTAAGTAGTTCGACAAATGGGATGTTTACGTTGCGGGATTCTGGTGTGTTCACTTCCTCCGAGCCTTTTCTGGCACACTCGTCCGCTTTTTCTTATTCCAAGAAGATTTTAATCCTTAAATGTCCTTTTTGAAAGGACTATTCTTGATTTCCTCGAAAAAGGGTAACATTGACCCATAAACTTTATACTGATAGTTATAATTTCAATTACCACTTAATTGTCTTTACTGAAACCTGGCTTCAGGATAAAATTTATAATTCAGAAATCTTATGTGAAAAATATCAGATATTCAGGTGTGATCGTTCTGATAAGATTAAAAAAACAGGCGGTGGGGTTTTAATTGCAGTCTCCATCGGGTTTCCTTCTGAACAAATTATACTGCCTTCCGTCGTTGATATTGAATTTGTTGCAATTAAAGTAAGGTTTAAGAATATAAATTTATTCATTTCATGTTCCTACATTCCTCCCGGCTCTGATGTTTACTCTAAACATGTTTCCGCAATACAGTCCGCTTTTCAAACTTCTAAATCGTGTGATATACTTGTTGTTCTTGGAGATTTTAATCTACCTTCAATCACGTGGAATCAATCCTTTGATTCAAATATTCTTGTTCCAGTTCTTGCAAATAATTGCGTTAACGATTGCGTTGGATCTTTGTTAAGTTATGGTCTCTTTCAGGTGAATAATGTATATGGCAGGCTTTTGGATTTGATTTTTGTTAATCAGCCGTTGGAGGTTTCGCTGAACTCTTCTATTCCGGTTACATATCCCGTTGACCGCTTTCATCCTACCATAGATTTAAAAATATTGCTTCCTTCTATTTCATCTTCTCAAACTTCACAAAATGTTAGATATGAAAAAGTTTACTGCTATTCTAGAACAGATTATTCAAAACTTAATTTACTTTTATCATCTATTAATTGGAATGATATTTTGTCGTCCAAAGTTTTAGATGATGTGATAAATAATTTCTACAGTGTGTTACATGATTGCATCTCAAAATCAGTTCCTAAAATTTTTAAACATGATACTATTGGCCCACCTTGGAACAATTTTCATTTAGCTAAATCGAAGAATAAGAAAAATAAATTATTTAAAAAATACAAAAAACTGGTTCCTCTGCTGATTTTTCTAAATATTCGATTGCAAGATCTGAATACAACATTGCGAACAGAAGTGCTTACAAGAATTACATAATCACCATGAAAAATCAATTGAGAAATAGCCCTAAATCTTTCTATAAGTTTGTAAATTCCAAACGCCGATCACGTAGTTTCCCTAACTCTTTAAAATTTGGTTCCATTTTAGCAGATGATGATTTATCAATTAGCAACTTATTTGCAGACTTTTTTTCATCGACCTTCTCAAATAAAAAATTTGATCGTTCTATTCCTTATCCTTATAATATTGTTGAAGCTTCACCTATAAATGTTTCAATTATAAGCAGATATACGGTTTTGGAAAATTTGAAGGCATTAAATATCACATTTAATCCTGGTCCAGACGGGATCCCTAATAACATACTTAAATACTGTGCTGATACTTTATCATACCCTCTTTCAATAATCTTTAATAAATCAATAAGTTTTGGATATTTACCACCTTTATGGAAGGAATCATATATAATCCCCCTTTTTAAATCTGGTAGCAAAATTGAAGTATCAAATTACAGAGGCATTGCAAAATTAAGTGCCATTCCGAAGCTATTAGAAAAAATTATGACTGATATGTTATCGCACCAAGTTTCCTCATTGTTGTCGCCCTGCCAACATGGATTCCGTAAATGTCGATCAGCTATAACGAATGTTTTGGAACTCACTACAGTTATAAATGATGGTTTTAGAAACCGAATGCATACTGATTCCATTTATACAGACTTTTGCAAGGCTTTTGATAAAGTAAATCACAACCTTCTGCTAATGAAAATAGATATGATGGGCTTTAGTAAAACATTATTATCGTGGTTAAAATGTTATTTAGATGGTCGAATTCAAAGAGTAAAATTTGGAAAAGCTCTCTCCCGAAATATAGTTGTATCTTCCGGTGTACCTCAAGGAAGTCATCTTGGTCCGATTCTATTTATAATATTTATTAATGATCTTCCCTCTGTTGTTCGTCATTCTAATATTCTATTGTATGCTGATGATGTAAAAATATTTCGATCCTTTAAAGATCCCACTGAACAATGTTTTCTACAGTCTGATCTTAATAGTTTTCATGAGTGGTGTAAAATTAATTTAATGGAACTAAATATGTTGAAATGCAAACATATGTCATTTTCTAGAGCTAGAAATTTAGAAACTAATTATTTTTTTGGTGATCATAAACTCGAGTCTGTAGTTTCCTTTTTGGATCTTGGAATTCTATTGGATCAACGTTTGAACTTCAGGTCTCACATTTCTATGGTAGTAAACAAAGCTTATGGTGCTCTTGGCTTTATGAAACGTTGGAGTAAGGAGTTTTCCGATCCTTCTGTCACTAAACACTTATATACCTCTTTGGTTAGGTGCATTCTTGAATATGGTTCAGTAATATGGGACCCATCCTATACTATTCATAGTAATCTTTTGGAATCTGTCCAGAAACAATTCCTTTTATTTTGTCTGCGTGGGAGAGGATGGAACTTCCGTACACTGCCTTCATATGAACTTAGGCTTGGCCTTATAAAGTTGCCTTCTTTGAAGAGTCGACGTACTATGTTGAACATTACTTTTCTTATGAATGTTATCCAGGGCAACATCCATTCCGAGCTTATTCTGAGTAGAATGATGATAAATATTCCGACAAGACCAACTAGATATTTTCAGTTGATCCACTATAATTATTTCCGTTCAAACTATGCCGATAATGATCCTTTGCGCCGCCTGTTTGTTCAATTTAATAAATTCTATCACATTATTGAATTATCAGAAAACAAAAACTCTATTAAAAGAAAAATTATCTTGTATTTAAATACTTAATTTGTAGTATCTAAGTGTATATATGTATATGTTTTTAGTCTGTAAGGATATTTGTATCTATAGACTTAATAATAATAAAAAAAAAAAAAAAAAAAAAGAGGAGCTAGAGGGTTACGATCTTCCACAAAAATGATCCCAATAAAATTCCACAATATAGTTCTGACAATAAGAATTCGCTCAGACATTATCTTACAACACTTTTTTTCGCTTAGTATTATGCTCCCTTCGACCAAACAATGAAAACTTTGACCCGCAATAAAAAGAAACTCCGACCAGCTTAACAAGCCCTTTCAGAATTATAGGATCGCTACTCTGTTCCAAAAATGCTGTCAGACAGTGTTTTTTTAGTCAATTTTCAATCATTGTTCAATTTTTCTCGTCAAGTCTAGTCAGTCTAAGGCGCAATGATAAATGACGTGTGATTACGTGAGCCTTTGGAAACCATTCATATTTTATTACCAGGATCTTCGAGAAATATTTTGATTCGTTCGTCCGACAGACATCGTCGGCAAAATTGCAGTTCAGTAATCCATCTATACTCTCATAGGAATTCAGTAAAAGAAAACAGACAGTCTACTGAAAGAGCAGATTTTCTGCTGAAAAAGAGACAGCAGATTTGTATCTGCTGAGATGGTAAACAGCTGTTTGCTGTTTTTAGCAATGTAGAAAAAACTTTAAGCATATGTACAGAACAATGTTATACATGTTAACAACACTTTTTATACCCTCCACTAAGGTATTATACATTTGTGCATTTGTTTGTAACATCCAAAAGAAAGCGAGATATTAAGTATACCGATTGACTTAGAATCACTTTTTGAATCGACTTAGACATGTCCGTCTATCTGTCCGTTCGTCCATCTATTCTTGTAATCAAAGTACAGTTCACAATTATTGTCCGATTCTAAGAAAAATTAGCACAAGTAAGTTTTGCGGACCAAGGACGAACGCTATTTAATTTGAAGAAAATCGGTTCAGATTTAGATATACCCTCCATAAAATTGTTGCTCCTGATTTGACTTTTTCCACTCCAGAGACCACATATTTTAACTTATTTTTTTTTTTTC
This sequence comes from Polietes domitor, assembly GCA_947397865.1. Lineage (NCBI taxonomy): Eukaryota > Metazoa > Arthropoda > Insecta > Diptera > Muscidae > Polietes > Polietes domitor. Next base: position 92,428,593 of record OX377618.1, on the reverse strand, counting down.
AAATTTGGAAGACTACCTTATAATTGAACTGAAACAATCTGTGGTGAAAGTGGGAGAGATTAGTTCAGATTTAGATAAAGCTCCCATACTAATTTCACTGTCAATTTGACTTTTTTCCGCTCTATATAGTACCCATACAAAAATCGTTCCCGATATAACTTTTGCCCGAATTCAATTGTAAAGGGGTAGAAATTGGAGGGTATCATAAAGTCGGCCCCGCCTTTCCTTACTTGTTTGAATATAAGTTATTATAAAGCAATTTATTACAACGTAAAGATGTTGCGATTGTCTTTTTAATGATACGTATATTGTCCCAAGCTAATATAAAAGGAAATTCGAGCTAAACTCGCTTATGAACGCTTATCTATTTTTATATTTCAATTAACAGCAGCCAATTTTAGCAGACTGCAAACTCGTTAGTAGTGTGAATGGTGATGTAAGATTGCAGAAAAAGTGCTGTTATGCCAAACAACTGTAATAGCAGAAACGTGTCTGCGGATAGGCAGCAGACAATCACTGGTTTTATTAACAGACTTGTTCTCTAAGTGTAGAACTTATTTTTTTAAATAGTTGCTTAAAAGTAGATACATACATACATATTTTGATGAAATAGTACACACAAAACGATAGCATTTCTCGGCGCTATGATAATTGCAGAAAATGATGAGTTTTGGGGTTTTTAATTTATACAAGACAGAGTAACAGGATGTTTACTTAAAATCTTTATATGGATATTCCGATTAAACAAAAAATATTTGGAAATGTTTCTTCAATTTTATAATATTAAATATGTATAAATTCGAATAACAAATACAGTTTTTTTTTCATGAAATGCAAGAAGAAACACCTAAAAATTTTAATTCCAAAAAAAAAAAATTGGAATTTTACAGAATTTTTTGTTTGTCTTTTAAATACTACTTGTTACATATATACAAAAATTAAATACTTTAATTAAATAATTAAATAAAAATTATTAACTCTGAAAAATACAAGTGCGTGAGAAATATGACACAAATTTTCAGTAAGTTAAAACTCATTTCTTATTGTTTCGCCACTTTAAAGTAGATTTGAAAATAGAGACCTACACGCAGAGAAAAATGCATTACGTAGAAACGAAATTTTAGACACGTGAACATCGTTTTTGAGTTTCTTTTGCGGGAAAATTATTTTGTTTTCAGTAAACATGTCATCACTTGTTGTAAATGAACAAAGAAAAATATGTTTACATATATCTCAGTTACATATATAACAGTTTTCTTCGTTTGTCGAAATGGATTTGTATTATCATTACAAACTCCCAAAACATTTAGAAGTAGCAGAAACCGTTGTTGTTGCATCTATGATGAAAATAGGTCACATCGGTTCAGATTTTGATACAGCTCCATAAAAATGACGCATCGCAAATGCTACATCTTAGCGTTCTACAAATCACGTGTTGCAAACGGAATATACGAATAGCCACACCATATTATATTTGACCTGTGAACATCTGTTATGGAAGTGGAATATGTGGGTCAATGTTTTGATATAGCCTTTTCTACTCGATTTCTATACTCAGAGAGGTTGAATTGAAAGAAATTTAAAAATGCAAATTTTATTTTATTTAAAAATTTATTTAAAATTTAATTTAAAAATTTTTAATTTTATTTTACTTTCTTTTGTATAAGTAAAAAATTTCTACGTTAAAAATTCTTAGGTTACTCAAATTTTTTGTAGAAACGAAGAATTTCGTCTCGTCAATAGGTTTTTTATATAATTAGTAATTTAGATGTAAATTGCTTTTCAATGATTTTATTCCAATTAGATATACAGTTGAACTTCGATTAACCGTGACTATTAACCGTGATTATCTATTAACCGTGAAGCTGAGTGGTTGATTTTTTACCTCTATTATCCGTGATGTACTTGTCCATATGACTGCTTGTTTTTTTTTTTTGTATAATACACACATCTCTGAGTGGTTGATTTTTTACCTCTATTAACCGTGATTTACCTCTATTATCCGTGATGAACATGTCCATGTGACTGCTTGTTTGTTTTTTTCGTATAATACACACACATCTCTCATATTAAAATTCGGTGATTCCCCTTTTTCATGAAAGTGTAATTTTCATATCATATTTCATATTCATTCATCAGTGTGAAATTTGATCTGTCAAGACGTGTTTTCCTTACATCATGCCACCATCAGAAACTAAATTTAAACTAAACTAAAATTTAAAATTTTGCTCCGATACTGATTCAATGCTTGGCCTTAAACACAGATATACACTAAAAACATCCGAAAATCCAAAAGTTGATTTCGCAACATATGAATGGTTCCGGCAAGAAAGATTTAAGGGAACTCCAATTTCAGGTAAGTTAACTGAAATCGAGATATTGTATGAACTTAAACTTGCTTCTGAACTTCAGGCGAAATGATTGTCGAAAAGGCAAAAATGTTCCATTTGAAGTTAAACATGAATTCAGAGTGCACTTATTCATTTAGTTGGTTGGATAAATTCAAAAAACGTCATGGAATCCGTCGACTGAAATCTACGGGAGAAAAGGAGTGTGCTGATTATGAGTCTGCTACGATGTTTGTGGACGACTTGGATGAAATCATTAAAAACGAACAACTTATAACTGAACAGATCTACAATGCAGACGAAACCAGTCTATTTGGAGGTGTTTGCCTCAGAGTTCTTTGGCTAGTGGTAATGAATATTCTATTGAAGGGTACAAGGAATCCAAGGAGAGAATCACAGTGCTAGTTTGTTCAAATGCTGCAGGAACTCACAAGTGTAAATTGATGATAATAGGAAAAAGTGCCCATCCAAGAGCTTTAAAAAACGTTGAACACCTTCCTGTGATTTATAAATCTAATCAGAAAGCTTGGGTAACACAACAGCTATTTCTGGAGTGGTAAACCGTAAACTGATCGTTCAAAAACTTGTTGGTGCTAATGACAGACGTGAGTTCGTTAAATCTTTGAATATTAAGACAGCTTTGTGGGCAGCCGCAGCTTCGTGGGACTCTGTACCTCCACAAGTTTTAAAAAGAGTTTGGAATAACTTACTATCTCATAATGAAGATGCTCCAAATAGCCTTGTTGAGATACAAACAGATATAACCATACCGTCTGGATGTACGATTGATGCTGTCGAAAAGTGGATGGTGTACGACTCTGATGTCGCTCCGTTTGCTATTATATCTGAAGACGAAATCGTAGACATGGTTACCCAAAGCCAAGAAGATGAGCTTGATTCAAATTCCGAGGAATCAGATGGAGGAAATGCGGACGAAACGCCTACATTGGCTCAGGCAATAGAGGCCAGTAGTATTTTGTTAGGTTTTTTAGAAAACTTTAATTGTCCAAGTATTTCAGAACCAGATAAAATGCAAATATATCGCATGTTGGAAGAACAACCAAAGCTAAAAGCATAAGACAGACTTCCATAAAAGATTTTTTTTAAATAAATGTATGTATTCCTAGAGATATGATACGTTATTTTTAGACGCAGATTTACATGTTTTTGTCAAAACTAAATAAAAATAATAAAATTTATACATGTAAAATTTTACCTCTTTTAACCGTGATTTTCGGTTATCCGTGATTAGCCCGGTCCCAAGTATCACGGTTAAGCGAAGTTCAACTGTACTACAAATTTGTCCAAAGTTTTGCACTCATAGTTAAGCTACGGGTTAGCATCAAGCAAATTATTTGTTTTTATGAAGAATATTTTTAGATTTCATTATGATATCATAGTTATTCCTATCTACACTTTTTTTAATTTACTAAAAGATGTTGTTATTAAATTTCCAAACTTTTATTGTAATACACAATTTAAAGTTCATAAGATATTGCTCTAGTCAAATGTCAAGAAGTGGTATCGGTTAATTAAAATGAATCTTTTCAGAACAAGTTGGTGTCCATTAGCGAAATTAGCATTACACAATTGACACAATTCGTTTAGTTTGTTTGTATTTTTCATAACCTTTGTCCGAAATTCAAGAAAGTGTTCACGTTTTTTATGCAATTTTCGTGTTTTCATGATTTTACTGCAAAATTACCAGTTCAGACGAGTTATTTTAAAAAGAACCTAAAAAATTCTATATTTTATTGCTTCAGAAAGTCAAGAAGGTTTAAAAAAGTATATGTTAGAAACCTCTCTGGGGGTTCCAGCACAGCAGATTAATGAAAAAACTAGTTTTATGAGTCGAAACTACGTCCAGGAAATGAAGATCGACGACACGAGGTGGAGGGTAGCTTGCATTCCTAATACACCATTCTGTGCAATACAGACCTATCGCGCCTGAGCTTGACTCTAGAGACCCATTCATTGAATGTATGGGGGTAGCAATTAAGTCTGGGAATGCCGAGATAGAGCAGTATATCGTATACATTCCGCCGGTCGCCAGCTGTGCTAAGACGAAAAGGAGGGTCATGCGCCATATACATGGTCTCCGAGTCGAGGAGGCACCACCACAGTTTACCGTTGGCGAAGTGCACAAGTCATCCGTAGCGTTAAACCATCTAATGCGTTGGGCTCTGACGGAATCTCTATATTGATGCTGAAACTGTTGGATGAACCTGGAGTCGAGTACCTGACAAGAGTCCTCAACCTGTCGATGGCCAGTCTTATAGTTGCCGAAGCCTGGACAATGGGCAGAGTGATAACGCTATAGAAGCCAGGCAAGGATGCGAGTAAGGGAGAGTCGTACAGGCCGATCTCTCTTCTCTCACCAGTAGCGAATACACTTGAGACACTTCTCCTTCCGAGACTTATTGGAATATTTCCAACTGCGACACATCAATATGGATTCCGTAAGCAGCACAGCACAACGACTGCTGCACACGCTATATCCACACATATACACTGAGGCCTCAATATGCCAAAGCCATGTGATAGGACGGTCCTCGTGGATTGTGACCTCTCGAACGCATTCGACACGGTCAGCCATCAACTATATGTGTGGACGCTAGTCATATGTGGAATTCAGGAACCGGAAGTCAAAACCCCGTAGAGGTAAACAGAGCGCTCCCCAGGTGGGGTGATATCTCTGGCACAGCCCCCTGACAGCATCGAAATGATGACATTTGCGAAAGGCTGAATAGTTATATCATCGATCTTGCCAGTTTTTTTACTGCAAGGAATATGAAAATATTCGCCTCAAAGTCGCCAGCAACACTGTTTACCACATGGTCTGCAGAGGTCAGGAATACATTGAATGTGATAGTCGAAGACAGGACAATCCCGACCGTGAATTACCCAAGATTCTTGAGGTCACATTCGATAGTCTATGTAAATGCTCTGTACATGCCACAGCTATTTGCGATAAGATGCGAAGTATAAATAAGGTCATCAAGTCACTTGCCGGCAGTACTTGGGGCACGGACAAGGAAACCTTATTAACTACAACCAACGCGATAGGCCGGTTCGTGACAAACTATGCGGCGCCAGTATGGTCAGCGAATATGATTAATACGAAGTGGAAAAACATCCAGACTTGTCAAAATGCAGACTTGAGAACAGGCTATCTCCTAATGTCATCTATAGACCATCTACATGAGGGGTCAAATGTCATTTCCGTACGTACACACAATTGTATGCTGTCTACGCAGTAGCTGCTTGGATTTTATCGCAGTAGCCATCCCAACCATCATCTTATGGCACTGCCACCTCCGCCCAGACAGGTAAGGAAAGACCTCCAGGATCTAGAGAGAGGTTCATAGGTACAAGAAAGAACCTCGCATATGAAGCAGTTTTGAACGATATTCATCGAGATGCAGTCGCAGCAGCAGTCAACAACTACACCATACCCCAGACATCTCATCGGAAGAACAGGAGCTGAGATCAGGATGCCGCCTCAATTCGTACTGGGCACGAATTGATGGCAACGTGCAGAACATGTGCCCCGCATGTAACCAGCTGTTAAAAAAACTAACTGTTATATTAGTATACCGGTTGGACACAATCGAGAATTGGTGGCGGAATCCACTAAGTGGAATACTACCAACTCGTGAGTGTGCCGCAACTGGTATACATTACATGAAGTTAATATGATTTTCTTCAAAGTCCATATTTCCAAAGAATTCAGATTTTCCCCAAAATTCGTATGGGATAGATACAAGGTTAGGATCATCAAATCGGAAACATACTCGGGCATAGTAAATCAAGATTATGATAAAATAGGGGATAGAACTAGGAGAGAGGAAGGAGGAGGAAAGGAAATTATAACTGATGTTTGCGTGTCGAGGGTGATGATTGGTGTCCGAGTGCTTGGTTTTTGTAGTGTGGAGTGTGTTAGGGGTTTTCTTTGTTTATTTTTGTGTTTCTAGATGTGTTCGGCTATAGATACTGTTTTTTACGGTTGGCAGAGACTGGAAGTCCATAATTGAAAATCATTTATCCGCGCAGTGTTGTATTCCGTCAAACAGATGACAATTTTCAAATCGAGAGGCGCGGATAAGTATTTTATTATAGACCCATGGTTTCTTTGGAGAATTTTCTTAGAATTTAATGTAGATTAAGTTTTTGCTATACGATTTTAATTTTTTTTTCATCCATACAAATCAACCCGCCCTACCCTACATATGTACTCAAATATTGTTTATTTTTCCACACTAAAGATTTTCCATGTATTTTAAGATTTTATGTTAGTTTGTGTTTAAGTTAATTTTTTATAACAAGAGATTACAACTTTAATATGTTTTTGTGCTAAAAGTTGGTATAGGGATTTCAGGTATGGTTGGTTACGGGGACATGTGGCGAAGAAAATGAAATGTTATAAAAGGTCAGCTGTTGGTGTATTTGAATGGGTATCATCGGGACAAAATGTAACAAATGTTGGGCAATAGGCAGTGTACATGGGTATTACATCTTTCCAATGATACAATTCTCTCAGTGGTGTTCAAATTGTTTTGGAAATGTTAAGTTTGAATAGCTGCAGCTTATTTTTTACGTTGACTTTTGTAAATGTTTTATTGTTGTCCCCGGTGTTTGCGTATGGGTATCCACGACGAAGAGCTCGAGCTAGCTGATGTGGCATTGCAGACCAAAGGAAGGGAAATGGATTCGTAACAATGTTTGGGTTCTAAATGAAACTACTTCACCTTTTCGGTTGGTCTTAGGACCAACAATTATTTTATTCTTGGGATGTTGGGGCATTTCGAATTTATTGAATATCTGTTTTCCGATGTGCTTTGGCATTTTTATTCGATGATTCAAAACTTTCATGAAATTTTCATATACATACGCTGAATTCAGGTAAAGCTAGCTTTCCCATACAAAACTGGAAATTTTCGAACAAAAGTTGTTAGAATTTCGTCAACAACTTTTAGGTCCCCAGAAAAAGACATTGGGTGTAATAAAATTCTGTAAGAACAGTGGAGCAGTAAAAATTATCATACAACGCATTTGGTAGTATTTGTTGGAAAACGACAATACTAGTATATAAGAGAAATTACCTAAATTATATTGCTTTCCACCATGTTACTTCATTGAAACCCCTTGGTTTCCGTACAAACTCCTTTGGAATATAGGGTGGAAGTGACAAGAGAATACCAGACATTTCTGACTTACAATTTTTGCTCAATTTTAGACAAGTTTTGTTATCTAATATGAAATTTAGAATATTTCATAATCTCAAGGTCAAAAAAACCGATGCACCTAGGTTTTATGGGGTACTGTGAAATCATCTTAATTCCAACTTCTTCAAGACTCATTTTAAAATTGTTAACAAATGGTTGTTGCAATTCTGGGTTTGACCTACCCGAAAAACATTTGTCAGTTCTTGGCAATCCCTCCCTGATACTGAATGTATTTACCTTACCTATTATTTTCCCCAACTGCTGACATTTTTAACATCCATTAAATGATGTATGCATGGCGCGTCATAAATAAATGTTCGAATAGAACATTGAATGGTTCTACCTTCATAAAGGAGACCATTGTCTAGTAGTATTTTATACACATTTAGAAAGTCGTGAAGAAACTGTCGACCCGCGAAGGTTTCAAAATTCCAATATAAGTTTCTATTAGAAAAACATAAATGTTTTTAACGTTAGATATTTTGCCTAGAATTGGCCGTAGCCTGACACTAGAACTTTTAAAGAGAGGAAGTCCATCAATACCAATGTCAATAGAAAGTTCTGAAATACTCTTATCACAAGGACTTATTTTTTTTAGTTGCGTGACTAGACCAATATGAACGCACTCTCCTGGATCTACTGTTCGAATAACAGAAGCATCCCTGGTACCACGCAACGCTTCTCTAGACTTTGGTACATCAAGATTTTCATGTCTTAATATAGTAAATAAACTTCGACAGGATGCTACAGAGGGTTGATACTCTATTACCCAGGATCGGAGTTTTTGTGTGATGTCCACATGAGACGCAGTTTCAGTCGTAGACTCTTCGACGTGTTCACAAACTTGGTCAGGTGCACTTTCTTCGCATACCTATTGTACAGACAATATGATTCTTATCCTTTGTTTTTCTTTCTTTATATTTTTGTAAAATTGTGGCTTATTTGCCATTTTATTTGTTTTTTATTTATTTATAAAATCTGTTAAAATTTACGGTTTCCAGACTGGAAAATGTCAAATAGGGACCAAAATTTGTATGGTGGCTATATCTAAATCTAAACCGATTTGATCCATTTTCACCACAAATGTTTCTAGCTTAGTCATAAGGAATTGTGCTAAATTAGATTAAAATCGCTTAAATTATGTAGCTTCTAGAGCAGAAAAAGTCAAATCGGGAGCAACATTTGTATGTGGGTTATATCTAAATCTGAACCGATTTGCTTCAAATTAAATAGCGTCTGTCATCGACGTGCAAATATCGTTTGTTTCAAGTTTCGTTAGAATCGGACCGACAGACTAAATCGATTCAAAAAGTGATTCTATGTCGATCGGTATAATAAACGATGGGTCCATCTCGCTTTCTTTTCTCATTCTTTTTTGAGAATAAAATAATTAAGCAGGCAACAAGGAGTGTACCTTGAAAGTTGAAGCTGATTTTCATAAATTATAACCAATATATCATCAAATGTACGGAATGCCTATGGGAAACCCTCTTCCACCAAGAATAGCACATATTGTTCTGGACAGATGACGCATAGAAGGTTAAAAAAAGACCAATATTAAAATCAAACAATTGTCCAAGTACGTTGACGATATATTTGCGATCGTTGACAAGAATGATCTAGAAAAAAATATCAAAACAACTAAATGCATACCATATTAAACTTCAATTTACCGTGGAAATTGAGAAAACCAATAGAATACCACATCTAGATATGGAAATAATAAGGGAAAATGAAAACATTATAACGACATGGTATACAAAAACTATAGCTTCAGGACGCATGATTAATTACACTAGTCAACAGTCAAAATGTACTCGGGATGCGATAATTTTTTCTGTGTAGATAACCTTGACATGAGCTCGAAAAACGCAATAAAATTTTTTTTTCGTTTGGTTTTTTTTTTATTTTTTTTTTTAATTTAAAAAATTTTTTTTGGTTAATTTGTTTCGTCCGGCATAACTCGGGAACCACTAGCCCGATTTAATTGAATTAAATTTTAAAAAATTTAAAATTACAATTCCCTTAATCTGTTCATATATTGTTTTCCTATACAAGCAACAGTTTCCAAGTTAAAAATGAATATATAAAGGAAAAAACTTATTTTTTGCCTAAAGATTTAAATTTTTTTTTTTAAGACAGAAGTAGCAATCTGTTACATGGCAAAGCGGAGCTCTCCAAAGCATTGGCATGATGATTCTCGGCTGTCGTCTGAAAGAATTTCAATAATAAGTTATATATGTTCTTGAATTTCGTAATCTACACTTACCTTGAGTCAGCTAGCTGTACGTAGCACCTTGGACATAGAGCACTTGGTGTCCACCGCTCATCTATGTTTGAGACCTTTAAATTGAAGCTCTCTTCAAATGAATCTCTCAATTTAGGTGAAAAACAACGCTTGTTTTTTTTCAGAAACGTATTCTCCGCACATGTAACAAAAATTACTTGGATTGGTATTGCATTCAAATCCTCGCGAACGTTTGTTCATTTTAACTATCGCGTTCGTCGACACTTGTTGAATGAGTAAAATCGATCAATGAAGACCTATTTATACTGTGTATTGTTTAGTATTTTACTGACAGGTACTTATAAATGGGTGTATATTTTTTTACGGTGGCTACATACCTGTTTCATGTGTGAGTCTTAAATTTTCCGAATAATGACCACCCTTAAATGTGGGTTGCATTTCTGTAAAAAAATCATACATAAAAAAGTCAACTTTCCTTTTTTCCTTTTAATTGTTCACGCACATTTATTAGCGTTTATTACTTTGCTTACGCAATCATAAAAATTAAATAACCCTTTGTTTATTCCGTTTTGTTAATTCTGAGAATCAAAAAAAAAAAAGAAAAAACCTTACCATAGACAAAGTTGTGCATATGTCGAGCAAATTTTTGAAATTCATACCTTTACTCAATTGCGAATAACGAAACGCGTGCGTCGATTTTCATGATCTTTGTCTCATTTTGCTCATAGGTTATGTGACTTTACGTAAAAGTAATAAGATTTGAAATTTTTTTCATTTTGGATTTTTAAAAAAAAAATTTTTAAATCTTTAGGCAAAAAATAAGTTTTTTCCTTTATATATTCATTTTTAACTTGGAAACTGTTGCTTGTATAGGAAAACAATATATGAACAGATTAAGGGAATTGTAATTTTAGTGGTTCCCGAGTTATGCCGGACGAAACAAATTAACCAAAAAAAATTTTTAAAATTTAAAAAAAAAAAATAAAAAAAAAACAAACGAAAAAAAAAATTTTATTGCGTTTTTCGAGCTCATGTCAAGGTTATCTACACAGAAAAAATTATCGCATCCGGAGTACATGAAATTTTTTTCATTTTGTTGAGTAGTGTTATCTATCAACCTAAGAAAATGAACATCAACATAGCGATAAATCTACTAAATAAAGTACTTTATATAAGTGACAAGAAATTCGAAAACGAAAACATTCTTATAAACAACAATTATCCTATACAAATTATAAGTCAGATAATCACACGCACTTTAAAAAATACGTAAGAAAACAAAACAAACAAAAAGAAGACAGAAGTTTCTACCGTGTACCGTTTATACCAAAATTGACAGAAACCAAAATACTAAAAACAATCATCAACAACAAAAACACAACAATAGCAAAGAGATCTAATAAGACTCTACGAGGAGTATTTGCAAGGAAGAGAACAACAACAACAACACAGAACAATGCAACAAAGTATACGTTGGGACTACGAAGTGAATGCTGTGTGTGAGGCTTAGCGAACACGAAGCCAACATAAACAAAGGAAAAGAACGAACCGCATTATCACAACACATTAAAGAGTGTGACCACGCAGCAGACTTTACTAATGTTAAAATATTAGGTAAAGAGAAAATAAGAGATATAGATTAGAAAGCCTACGTATACAGCAACGAATACACAAATCAATCAATACCAAAGATGATAAAGATAATACAAAACTACAGTATTCCACTGCCATACTCTAAAGTGATAAGTTCTGTGATATTAACATTAAGCCCAGTGATATTTACAATTTAGTTATTAAGTAATTGCGATAAGTAGAGTTAAAGTTAAAACTAACTCAGACGATTGTTTTTTGGTCTGTAAGAATTAAGGAGACCATTTGAAAATATAACAACGGTCATAAGGAAGCAAGTGCAGAATAAATTCTTGGCATCGCGTTTCATTGCTACTCCCATAGAATGCGATGTGCAAGCAACCAGTGAAAATTGGCAATGTGTAAATCAAGCAGTTATAATACAACCTGCATCGAAAGTAATCAATAATTTTTGTTGGGTAGGGTTTCACTCTATCATGCAAATAATTTCATCTCGTTTAACATTGTTTCGTAATTCATGATAGTCGCATGTATAAACTAGAGATTTAAGATTAATGATGTAGTAGAATAAAAACGTTTTGTACGGATATTTACTGTGTCAATACTTAACCCCTTAAGCTATCTGGTTTAACTTTAAGTATTTGTTTCCTTACACTTTTAAAAATAAATACAGCATCACTTGCTTGGTGCTTCAACGAGCTTCAACGTTTTTAATTTTGTATGATTTTATTTAAAGGATACACTACTCAACAAAATGAAAAAATTTCATGTACTCCGGATGCGATAATTTTTTCTGTGTAGATAACCTTGACATGAGCTCGAAAAACGCAATAAAAATTTTTTTTTCGTTTGGTTTTTTTTATTTTTTTTTTTAATTTTAAAAAATTTTTTTTGGTTAATTTGTTTCGTCTGGCATAACTCGGGAAGCACTAGCCCGATTTAATTGAATTAAATTTTAAAAAATTTAAAATTACAATTCCCTTAATCTGTTCATATATTGTTTTCCTATACAAGCAACAGTTTCCAAGTTAAAAATGAATATATAAAGGAAAAAACTTATTTTTTGCCTAAAGATTTAAATTTTTTTTTTAAATCCATAAAAAATCCAAAATGAAAAAAAATGTCAAATCTTATTACTTTTACGTAAAGTCACATAACCTATGAGCAAAATGAGACAAAGATCATGAAAATCGATGCACGCGTTTCGCTTTTATTCGCAATTGAGTAAAGGTATGAATTTCAAAAATTTGCTCGACATATGCACAACTTTGTCTATGATAAGGTTTTTTTTTGATTCTCAGAATTAACAAAACGGAATAAACAAAGGGTTATTTAATTTTTATGATTGCGTAAGCAAAGTAATAAACGCTAATAAATGTGCGTGAACAATTAAAAGGAAAAAAGGAAAGGGGACTTTTTTAATTATTTGGGTTTTCCGTTGGCTACCTGTATTATTTTTTTACAGAAATGCAACCCACATTTAAGGGTGGTCATTATTCGGAAAATTTAAGACTCACACATGGTGAAACAGGTATGTAGCCACCGTAAAAAAATATACACCCATTTATAAGTACCTGTCAGTAAAATACTAAACAATACACAGTATAAATAGGTCTTCATTGATCGATTTTACTCATTCAACAAGTGTCGACGAACGCGATAGTTAAAATGAGCAAACGTTCGCGAGGATTTGAATGCAATACCAATCCAAGTAATTTTTGTTACATGTGCGCCATGCTCGTCACTCACATCGCCCAGGTTGTCCGGAAAGAAGTCCAAGTGCGAGTGTAGAAAATGTATCTTAAGCGACATATTTGCTCTAATTTTTTTATAATTTTGGAGTAGTTGTTCGACGATCTCTCTGTAATTTGAGCTTTTGTTGTTTCCAAGAAATCCGGAAACAATTTGCCGAAATGAGTTCCAAGCTGCAGCTTCATTTGGTGATAAAATGTGCTCAAACTGTTGGTCTTGCAACAACTTTTTAATTTGCGGACCGTCGAAAACGCCTTCCTTAATCTTTGCCGATGAAAGGTGAGGAAAAATGGTTTTTAAATAGGCGAACGCTTCGCCATCTTTGTTGATAGCTTTCACGAAGTTTTTTATGAGTCCGAGCTTTATGTGAAGAGGTGGGAGAAAAACATTTTCCTTTTTTATGAGTGGTGTATATTTCACGTTGTCGCTGCCGGGGATGAAGTTAACTCTTTCTGTCCAACTCCTCCTGGTGTAATGATGTTGACGATCGCGGCTGTCCCAAAGGCAGAGAAAACAACAGTACTTTGTGAATCCACCTTGTAATCCACAAAGGATACCGATAACCTTAAGGTCGGCACAAACTTTCCAATCGTGCCTCTCATAGTTAAGGCACTTTAGTAGATTGTCCATGACTTCGTATGTTTCCTTGGTGTCAACGGCATGAGCAATTGGAATCGAAGGTTTCTTGTTGCCGTTGTGCAGTAAAATTGCTTTAAGGCTCTGCTTGTTGCTGTCGATGAAAAGACGCCACTCTCCTGGATCGTAAGAGTACCCGAGTTCACCAAATAATCCGGGAATGTCCTTACAAAAACAGATGTTGTCTTTTTTTGTGTAGTACCTTGCGTATGGTTCATGACGCTTCCTGTAGATTGTTGTCACCACACCAGGAGCCAAGAAACCGAACTGTTGCATGCGCGATGCATGCAACTCTGCATCTTCCTTGGAGAGTTTCAATTCTCTAACCCAATCGTTCAGTTCTGCTTGGGAACATAAGCGTTGACCTCCATGCAATGTATATGTTGACTCGCATTCTGATGTGGTTTCTACTGTCTCCGGATCTGATGTTGGATGTATCGCCTCATTATTAGATGCCCATCTTGAAACGGACGGTTGCGGGTCCACTGGAAAATGGCACTGGAAAATTCACTGTTGAAACAGCAGCGTAAGTCCATCGTATATTTTTTCCCACGCCTGTTTTTTTGCTAAGACAGAAGTAGCAATCTGTTACATGGCAAAGCGGAGCTCTCCAAAGCATTGGCATGATGATTCTCGGCTGTCGTCTGAAAGAATTTCAATAATAAGTTATATATGTTCTTGAATTTCGTAATCTACACTTACCTTGAGTCAGCTAGCTGTACGTAGCACCTTGGACATAGAGCACTTGGTGTCCACCGCTCATCTATGTTTGAGACCTTTAAATTGAAGCTCTCTTCAAATGAATCTCTCAATTTAGGTGAAAAACAACGCTTGTTTTTTTCAGAAACGTATTCTCCGCACATGTAACAAAAATTACTTGGATTGGTATTGCATTCAAATCCTCGCGAACGTTTGCTCATTTTAACTATCGCGTTCGTCGACACTTGTTGAATGAGTAAAATCGATCAATGAAGACCTATTTATACTGTGCATTGTTTAGTATTTTACTGACAGGTACTTATAAATGGGTGTATATTTTTTTACGGTGGCTACATACCTGTTTCACCATGTGTGAGTCTTAAATTTTCCGAATAATGACCACCCTTAAATGTGGGTTGCATTTCTGTAAAAAAAATCATACAGGTAGCCAACGGAAAACCCAAATAATTAAAAAAGTCCCCTTTCCTTTTTTCCTTTTAATTGTTCACACACATTTATTAGCGTTTATTACTTTGCTTACGCAATCATAAAAATTAAATAACCCTTTGTTTATTCCGTTTTGTTAATTCTGAGAATCAAAAAAAAAAAGAAAAAACCTTACCATAGACAAAGTTGTGCATATGTCGAGCAAATTTTTGAAATTCATACCTTTACTCAATTGCGAATAAAAGCGAAACGCGTGCATCGATTTTCATGATCTTTGTCTCATTTTGCTCATAGGTTATGTGACTTTACGTAAAAGTAATAAGATTTGACATTTTTTTTTATTTTGGATTTTTTATGGATTTTTTAAAAAAAAAATTTTAAATCTTTAGGCAAAAAATAAGTTTTTTCCTTTATATATTCATTTTTAACTTGGAAACTGTTGCTTGTATAGGAAAACAATATATGAACAGATTAAGGGAATTGTAATTTTAAATTTTTTAAAATTTAATTTAATTAAATCGGGCTAGTGGTTCCCGAGTTATGCCGGACGAAACAAATTAACCAAAAAAAAATTTTAAAATTTAAAAAAAAATAAATAAAAAAAACCAAAGGAAAAAAATTTTTTATTGCGTTTTTCGAGCTCATGTCAAGGTTATCTACACAGAAAAAATTATCGCATCCCGAGTACATTTTGACTGTTGACTAGTGATATTAACAATTTGTTTATTATATTTCTATTGGATACAGATAAATATGTGTTACGGACCGTTAAATAGCACTAGACAGCTCTGAGCCATATATATATATAATCTCTTTTAGCTGATCGTGTGTTCTATGCAGTTTGTGTTTGTTAGTGTAAAGTTGTTTGTGTTTATATTGTATTAATAGTTTTAGTAATTTCATATAATCACAAACAACTTTACACTAACAAACAAAAACTGCATAGAACGCACGAACAGCTAAAAGAGCTTTTAAATGGCGAAAACACACAACTATTCTGTGAGAGCGAGTCTATTCTCTACGACAGTCGTACAAAAAAAAAAACACACATCGAGAAACTACAGAGATTAAAACTACAACAAAACAAAGAAATCAACATAAAGTGCAGCGATGGATGGTTTGTAAACAAAACCGAAACAGACATACCAACAAATGTGCAGTGGTTGCTTTCGTTGGGCCCCAACATGCGCAACCCAACACTAAAGCTTCAACATAATAGCAAAGGGGGAACAGTGTGTGCAGACAATAGAGAACAACAAGAAATGGCGAGAACAAAAATGGTTTCACTGATTGACGACCACTTACGCAAAACTTAACTTAGCAGCAGAGACAAAATCGTACTTGACACAGTGAGATAAACTAGGAAATCTCTCAAAGAAAATAATAATATATTAATTTTAAATTCGGACAAGGGTGGGAAAACAGTGGCAATAAATAAAAATGAATATGAGTAGGGATCCAACATCTAAGTTGCCAGTGTAGTTGACAGTTTATTCAACATGCATTTAATAAGCCTTATTGACAAAAACAAATTGACGAACAGAACAGCAATGCACCAAGACTATATGTACTCCCGAAAATACACAAAGAAAACACGCCACTACGACGAATATGTTCTTCGATAAAGTCTCCTTCCTATGAACTTTGTAAATTTATTGTTGACATTTTAAAGAACCTGACAAAATATTCTCCTTACAACGTAGAAGACGCAGCTGAATTTAAATCTAGAATTAACAACACACACATTGACGACAACGTTGTGTCCTTATTCCCTATTATTCCAGTAAACCTAGCCATAAAGACTATTGAGAGAAAGTGGGAGAAATAGACTTATTAAATAGGACTTATTTATACAAATATTAACATTTTGCATCAAGGACACCCGATATTTTAAATATAAAGACGGCTTCCCCTGTGATCGCTGACATTATTATGGAAGAGCCACTAGACACTTCAATGGAGAAATTGACGATGAAACCAGGAATTCTCACAAAATATGTTGACGATTTGTTTGGGATACTAAGGAAGGAAGAAATTGACAATACACTAAAAACACTGAACTCATTTGATCGACAAATGAAATTTACTATGGAAAAAGAAGAAGACAATAAACTCCCATACATCGACTCGATAATTCATAGACAAGGAAGCCTGCTTAAATTAAATTGGTACCAGAAGCCAATGTCATCTGGAAGACTCATAAATTTTTATTCCAAACACCATAGATGAACAATAATCAACACAGCTACGAATTTTCTAAATAGGGTATTCAGTATAAGTGACTCATCATTTTACATAGACAATGGACATACTAAGATGAAAGACAAGGAAGCCTGCTTAAATTAAATTGGTACCAGAAGCCAATGTCATCTGGAAGACTCATAAATTTTTATTCCAAACACCATAGATGAACAATAATCAACACAGCTACGAATTTTCTAAATAGGGTATTCAGTATAAGTGACTCATCATTTTACATAGACAATGGACATACTAAGATGAAAGAACATAAAAAAAGCAAAGAGAAGGATGAGAAAATCTACAAATCGATGACGTATATACGAGGATTTTCTGAAAGGTTCAAAAATGCTGACGCTTATAACAAAGACAACTTTCAATTAGCTCTCAAAACAAATAGTACCGTTAATAATTTATTCAGTAAAACTAAATCTAAGATCGAAAAAGAGGACAAGTCTAATGTAGTTTATTATCATGTAATGGCGACAAGTCCAACATATGTCGAAAGGTGTATGTTGGTACTACCAAGACGAAACTCAAAACTAGACTTTCTTCACATAAATCGGACCAAAAAGCAACTGACAAGCCAATAGAGCAAAAAAACAGCTCTTGCGGCCCACAGTACTCTGCAAGGCCATACGCCAAACTTCAAAGACGTAAAAATATTATCAGAGGAGAGATATTATAAGCGAAGATTTACTCTTGACGTATTGAACATTATTGACGTTCCCAGAAGAGGATGAATTACAAAACCAACACAGATAATTGCGCGAAAGTTTATCGACAAAAAATACAGCCGACAAAGAGAGACTTTTAGTTGACAATAATTTGTGCAGACAACAGGACGACGCCTATTAATTTTTAATGTAATTATTATTGAATTTTTCGTTATATATATATTTTTTTCTTCTAGTTTATGCGGTTTGATGTTCTTTTCACCGGATATCAAAAAAATAAAAGAAAAGGTTACCTTGTAGCAGGAAGTTTAAAAATATTGATCTCTTCGAATTTTAAAGCCTGGAGTACCTTTTTCGCTTGTTGTCTTGCATAAACCATTCTAGGCTTGCATGATCAGTTATGACTGTAAACGGCATAATTTCTAGATATGTACTGAACTTTTTAATCGCCAACACTGCCGCCAAACACTCTTTCTCTGTAGCGCTAATTACTTTGGTATGCATTAAGCTTCCGAGAATAGAATGGGATGCTCTTCATTTCCCTCATTCAGATGGTATAAGACCGCTCCGATTCCGTAGCCGGAAGTATCACATTAAATATAGAATCGCTTTAAAAGTCCATGTCGCAGAACTGGAGCGGTGATGAGAGCCTTTTTCAGCTTTTCAAATGATTCTTTAGCCTCTGAAGTTATCATAAATTCCTTCGACTTTTGCAATGTGTCAGTAAGATGTGCGGAAATTGAGGCAAAATCGTTTATGAAACGCCTATACCATCCGGCGGTTCCAAGAAAGCTTCTTAATTCTCTGGTACTTCTTGGTAGCTTTATTTGTTTGATGGCGTGGATTTTATCAAGATCGGTCTTTAAAGTTCCTCCTCCTGTGATAAAACCGGGATATCGAAGTTCTTGGAAACAAATTTGTGATTTCTTGAAACCGATAGTCAAATTTGCTTCTCCCTGACATTTTGCTACTTCCTTCAATATACGCAAATGTTCTTCAAAGGTGCTTGATATACGAGCAGACTTTGAGGTATTATCTTGCCCATTAATCGGAAAAAGCCGTTGAGCCGCATTACATAGGCCGAACGGAATAACTCTGAACTGGTACAATGGTCGTCCTGCCACGGTGAACGCCGTATATCGCTTACTTTCCTCGTCAAGTACGATCTGCCAAAATGCATATTTAAGATCGATACCGCTAATAAAATGGGTCTCATCTATTCCGCTTAGGATGCCATCCGTAAGCTTGATTAACTTTCTAGCATCTAAACAAAAAACGGTTCTTCGCGGGCTTTCTTATTACCGTCGTCGTATTACTCCATGAACTTTCACTTAATTTTATCACGTTCAATTCCAGCATCATGTCGATATCCTTATACGCTATATCTTGCACCACGGGAGAAATTGGGTAACATCTGTCTTTAACAGAGACAGCGCCATCTACTAATTTAATGGAATTCTTTTCCAAACACCATAGATGAACAATAATCAACACAGCTACGAATTTTCTAAATAGGGTATTCAGTATAAGTGACTCATCATTTTACATAGACAATGGACATACTAAGATGAAAGAACATAAAAAAAAAACAAAGAGAAGGATGAGAAAATCTACAAATCGATGACGTATATACGAGGATTTTCTGAAAGGTTCAAAAATGCTGACGCTTATAACAAAGACAACTTTCAATTAGCTCTCAAAACAAATAGTACCGTTAATAATTTATTCAGTAAAACTAAATCTAAGATCGAAAAAGAGGACAAGTCTAATGTAGTTTATTATCATGTAATGGCGACAAGTCCAACATATGTCGAAAGGTGTATGTTGGTACTACCAAGACGAAACTCAAAACTAGACTTTCTTCACATAAATCGGACCAAAAAGCAACTGACAAGCCAATAGAGCAAAAAAACAGCTCTTGCGGCCCACAGTACTCTGCAAGGCCATACGCCAAACTTCAAAGACGTAAAAATATTATCAGAGGAGAGATATTATAAGCGAAGATTTACTCTTGACGTATTGAACATTATTGACGTTCCCAGAAGAAGATGAATTACAAAACCAACACAGATAATTGCGCGAAAGTTTATCGACAAAAAATACAGCCGACAAAGAGAGACTTTTAGTTGACAATAATTTGTGCAGACAACAGGACGACGCCTATTAATTTTTAATGTAATTATTATTGAATTTTTCGTTATATATTTTTTTTTCTTCTAGTTTATGCGGTTTGATGTTCTTTTCACCGGATATAAAAAAATAAAAGAAAAGGTTACCTTGTAGCAGGAAGTTTAAAAATATTGATCTCTTCGAATTTTAAAGCCTGGAGTACCTTTTTCGCTTGTTGTCTTGCATAAACCATTCTAGGCTTCTAATTTCTAGATATGCACTGAACTTTTTAATCGCCAACACTGCCGCCAAACACTCTTTCTCTGTAGCGCTAATTACTTTGGTATGCATTAAGCTTCTGAGAATAGAATGGGATGCTCTTCATTTCCCTCATTCAGATGGTATAAGACCGCTCCGATTCCGTAACCGGAAGTATCACAATAAATATAGAATCGCTTTAAAAGTCCATGTCGCAGAACAGGAGCGGTGATGAGAGCCTTTTTCAGCTTTTCAAATGATTCTTTAGCCTCTGAAGTTATCATAAATTCCTTCGACTTTTGCAATGTGTCAGTAAGATGTGCGGAAATTGAGGCAAAATCGTTTATGAAACGCCTATACCATCCGGCGGTTCCAAGAAAGCTTCTTAATTCTCTGGTACTTCTTGGTAGCTTTATTTGTTTGATGGCGTGGATTTTATCAAGATCGGTCTTTAAAGTTCCTCCTCCTGTGATAAAACCGGGATATCGAAGTTCTTGGAAACAAATTTGTGATTTCTTGAAACCGATAGTCAAATTTGCTTCTCCCTGACATTTTGCTACTTCCTTCAATATACGCAAATGTTCTTCAAAGGTGCTTGATATACGAGCAGACTTTGAGGTATTATCTTGCCCATTAATCGGAAAAAGCCGTTGAGCCGCATTACATAGGCCGAACGGAATAACTCTGAACTGGTACAATGGTCGTCCTGCCACGGTGAACGCCGTATATCGCTTACTTTCCTCGTCAAGTACGATCTGCCAAAATGCATATTTAAGATCGATACCGCTAATAAAATGGGTCTCATCTATTCGGCTTAGGATGCCATCCGTAAGCTTGATTAACTTTCTAGCATCTAAACAAAAAACGGTTCTTCCCGGGCTTTCTTATTACCGTCGTCGTATTACTCCATGAACTTTCACTTAATTTTATCACGTTCAATTCCAGCATCATGTCGATATCCTTATACGCTATATCTTGTACCACGGGAGAAATTGGGTAACATCTGTCTTTAACAGAGACAGCGCCATCTACTAATTTAATGGAATTCTTTTCCAAAGACGTGTGACCTAAACCTAAAACGTTTCACTATGGAATCTAACTGGCCTTTCTGTTCATCGGTAGGTGATGTGGTTTCATTTTGTACTCAACTTCTTGATCCAAATCCGGACAAAGATACAATAGCATTTTATGCTGCTGATCTTTGTACTTTATGGATAAATTTACTTTCCCCAGTATATTGCTGACCACGGACAGTTTTCACATTGGTTAGCATAGGGTGAATACTCAGGCCTAATCTCTCAATAAATTCCCTACAATTTCTTCCCAAAATACTGAAGGAGGCACCCGAATCCAAAAGTCCTTCAATTGTCATATCTTCAATGTCGACTTGAATAAAAACCCGTTGAAACAATACATAGGCTGTTAGCTGTTTCAACTAAATATTTTCTATTTTTCCGACGTTCGGCAAATTTTTCACGTACTTTTAAAATTCTCTTCGAAACTGGTCTACACTTGATGCATTGAAAATTCGATCTCTTATCCTCTCATAATTTTCCTGTCTGATTTCTAATGGTATATAATGTCTGCTTCCAGGTGTGAAGGCACTTTGATTTTATAGATTGAAAATTGGAAAAGTAGGCGGAAATTATAGCTTTCAAAAATACTTAGAATAATTAGAAAAAAACTTTAAAATTTTTGTGAAAGGCACGTCGTAAAATTGTGAGAAGAATTTATTAATTTTGATTCCGGATAATTACCCCTGAAACGGAGAATAATACACATATATATTTCTTCAAGACGGTCGAATAATTTTGCGTATGTAGCGCGAGTCACCATTCAAATTACCAGATTATCGGTTCTGCTTTCGGTTTGTTTCTGCGGTGAATCTCGAGTGTAATACCGTGGGAAACTTTATAACAACATCCTAAATCGTGGTCCCGCAGTTCAACGCCAAATTTAGAATTACTTTTTATGGGGATTGGAATGAACTTGGGGTTATAAACATCATAGCCCAGAAGATTAGTTGCACAGAGAAACTGCCTGAACCCTCATGTTTAATCTCAAATTGAAATATCAACTAGGAAACCCGAATGTTCAAGGTATTTCGAATGGATTCTGTATTTGGACGATGCTATAGCCACAATTGTGGTTTATAAATACTGATTTAGTGCTTTATATGTAATGCTCATTTTCATCTTTTATTTCATCGTATATAATTTAATTTTCTTTACCTTATTACCGAGTTTAGTTAATAATTTGACCCAAACTTTACCCACATATAAAATATCAACCACGTAATTCAAATCGATCCATTGGATGAATATTACAAGTAAGTCATAAGTTTTATGTATACATTTATCCCATCACAATATAACACAGACGCATTGGGTATCATAAAAATAATAATAATTCTTAAATAGAGTTAATCTTTCGCTTATTGTAACTATCAATTTAAATAGTAATTCATAAATAATTCTCTTGATGGTCATATTGACTGTTTTTTAATCTAAATATTTTAATAAACTGTTAATTTAAATCATGATTCACTAAACCAGGTAAAATTGCTAGGACGGCGTGTTCATTACAAAGGTTGAAAACTTCCACCATTTATCCTTACTAATATTAAGATTCTCAATGGTTCGCCGTAGCAGGATCCCCGTCGTTCCCACGCCTCTCTTCAGGTTTTCCAAAGCGTACACAGGTTTACCACATCCGTAGCAGAACAGGAGCGGTGATGAGAGCCTTTTTCAGCTTTTCAAATGATTCTTTAGCCTCTGAAGTTATCATAAATTCCTTCGACTTTTGCAATGTGTCAGTAAGATGTGCGGAAATTGAGGCAAAATCGTTTATGAAACGCCTATACCATCCGGCGGTTCCAAGAAAGCTTCTTAATTCTCTGGTACTTCTTGGTAGCTTTATTTGTTTGATGGCGTGGATTTTATCAAGATCGGTCTTTAAAGTTCCTCCTCCTGTGATAAAACCGGGATATCGAAGTTCTTGGAAACAAATTTGTGATTTCTTGAAACCGATAGTCAAATTTGCTTCTCCCTGACATTTTGCTACTTCCTTCAATATACGCAAATGTTCTTCAAAGGTGCTTGATATACGAGCAGACTTTGAGGTATTATCTTGCCCATTAATCGGAAAAAGCCGTTGAGCCGCATTACATAGGCCGAACGGAATAACTCTGAACTGGTACAATGGTCGTCCTGCCACGGTGAACGCCGTATATCGCTTACTTTCCTCGTCAAGTACGATCTGCCAAAATGCATATTTAAGATCGATACCGCTAATAAAATGGGTCTCATCTATTCGGCTTAGGATGCCATCCGTAAGCTTGATTAATATTAAGATTCTCAATGGTTCGCCGTAGCAGGATCCCCGTCGTTCCCACGCCTCTCTTCAGGTTTTCCAAAGCGTACACAGGTTTACCACATCCGTAGCAGAACAGTGACCTTTGTAACAATGTACACTCCTTGAAACTCCTTGAGCCTGACAATTCCAACCTTATATCGATTGGTCGATATTCACGGCTGCTATTTCTGCCGTATCTTCGTATACATAATTTTCATAATATATATAGGTATATTCCGTCTGGTCAACGTACACGTCGTTGATATGCCTTACAGGTCGTAGAGGCTGTGGAGCATTTCTTGGATCTCGCCTTGGAAAATTCCTCTCAGCTTCGTTACACTCCATTCTCAATTGTTCAACTGAGAAAATCACCATTGGGTACACAATTCTTCCGACGCTCTCATGATTTTTATCATTTCATATTCTGAAATGGGCTGTAGCACTTCGAAATCGATGGATTCGTGGTTTTGCTGCCTTATTTCTGCCAAGTCTCTCATCAATTCAAAATTCGAGCGTACTGTTTGGTATTGGCTTTCCAGTGTGTGACGAAGTTCAGGCCAATCATATATTACATGAGTTTTAGTGTACAGCCAAAACCATTCACGTGCCTGGCCAACAACTAACAGACGAAAGTCTCTGAGTATTTCAGCCCAGGGAATGTCATTTTGGGCTTGTCGACGCTCTAGACGAAAGATGAAGTCCTCGACGCTCCTATGTGAGGTATTACCATCGAATACTATCCCAAATTTGACCCTAATTCTAATCTGTTCACCATTTAGAACTGCATGTGCACGAACAGCATAATTGGTGGATTAGTGCGTATTTATAAATTCCGATTGGATTTCATATCCACGGTGGTATTACCAGACTAGCTCATCTCCATGTCGGAACTTGCAGCCCTGTTCGTGATCGGTAAGTGGTTACTAATATTCCCAGTACTATCCAGTGTAGTCTGGTCATGATTACATTGATGCCCGACGGCCTTTGCCAGATCTCCCATATTCCGCATTAACTCATTAAGATAGACATATCGGCCTGCATTTTCATAAATTCCGCTTCCAATGAATTTGAGACTTGTAGGACGCCATTATCAAGTTACGTCCGATACGCTACTTCCTTCCTCACCGCTACTACTTTCCGATGGTGGTGGACATATTCCATTTTGAGTCTGGGTGGAAGAATTTCTTTGTCCCTGACCTACGATATTGATTGTCGCTGACATGTCTGCCAATCTTTCTTATTTTAGTTAAAGTGTGTGGTACTATATCAATACTATCAGAATCAGGCTGTGATTGTCTTTTTCTCGTTTGAGCCCTAGTCTCTACGGTCATTACTTCAAGTTATATAATGGTACAAATAGTATTACCTATATGTACTTATGAGTTATTAGACGCATCCCCAAATTTATACAAAAAAATGGTATTTCTATCCTTTAAAATTTTACAAAAAAAAAAACTAAATAAACACAGCTTTCACAATACTTCCCAGGTATCTATTTAGTAAGATGTTGGTTAATTGCTTTCTGAAATATTTGTCTGTCGTAATGTGTTTAGCTGTTCTACCCTTCTATAGATATATTTTACTAAGCGCAACTCGCTCTAAAAAACTTCAACTTGGACGCCAGACGGCTCCGAGCCAGCTAGCTCTGACGGCTTATTCTTGCGTGTGAATCTCTCCCATCTGTCTGACCTAACGGACGTCACAATTAAATAAAAAACAAACATCAAAAGAACTATAAACAATATTTAAATGTTTTCCTCCAGTCGACCAACCCAACCGCGGCCATCAAGAGTTGCTCTTATCGTGGTATGATGACCCCAAAAACCCGCCCACATAGTGCACCATAGTGTACCCTTTTTATATTGCCATACCCCTTCTAATAATTTACTCACTCATATTGTATCGATTTCCTATTTCAGCACATACTTTTATTATATATATATATATATATATATATATATATATCTATCATATATATATATATATCTATCTATATATATATATCTATCTATCATATATATATATATATATCAAGAGTTGCTCTTATCGTGGTATGATGACCCCAAAAACCCGCCCACATAGTGCACCATAGTGTACCCTTTTTATATTGCCATACCCCTTCTAATAATTTACTCACTCATATTGTATCGATTTCCTATTTCAGCACATACTTTTATTATTCTAACACTTAACCTATCCTTAGATTCTAATGTTATTTTGAATTTTACTGTATAATTGATATATATATATATACAAGCAAATTGAATAGACTTTAAAATCAAAAACATTTAACTTTTAACGCTTATCGGTTCGTTTCTTCTATTTCCTTTTTAAACGCGTTATTTGTCACTTCTTCAAAGAATAATAAATAAGGTAATAAAAAAACAATCTACAACATATACTTGATAAAATGTAAACTAAAACGAATAATAAATAAGCATGTAACAAAAATCATATAAATCTTTAGTAATATTTCGTGCCTTTAGTATGGCGCAGGATTTTCCCCTGGGGGAGTTTCATCTAGTTTTACAAAAAATAAAATCAGTCAATGGCGCAATGATAAATGACTTTAATTCATATTTTATTACCAGGATCTTCGAGAAATATTTTATTACATTCATCTGCAAAATTACATTTCAGTAATTTCAGTACACTCAAAGGAATTTGTCAGTAAAAGAAAGCAGAAAGTCTACTGAAAGAGCAGATTTTCTGCTGAAAAAGAGACAGCAGATTTGCTAATCTCCTGAGATGGTAAACTGCTGTTTGCTGTTTTTAGCAATATAGAAAAAACTTTAAGCATATGTACAGAACAGTATTACCACTTAAATATACATATTAACAAAACGTTTTTGGATAGAAGTTATTATAAAGCAATTTATTACCACGGAAAGATATTTTGATTGTCTTTTAATTGTAACGCATATTATCCCAAGCTAACATAAAAAGGGACGCTTATCTATTTTTATATTTTAATTAACGGCAGCCAATTTTAGCAGACTGCAAACTCTTTAGTAATGTGAATGGTGATGTCAGATTGCAGAATAACTTCTGCTATGCAAAAAAACGGCTGTAATAGCAGAAAAGTTTCAGCTGATAGGCAGCAGACAATCACAGCTTTTATTAACCGACTTGTTCTCTAAGTGTAGAACTTCTTTAGATGCACATACATACATACATATATATACATACATACATATATATTTTGAAGAAATATTACACAAAAAACGATCGAATTCCTCGACGATGAACCCCCTTCAGATCGGTTCTGATTTATATATAGCTCCCATACGAATTTCGCTCCCGATTTCGCTTTTTCTGCTCTAGAAACCACATATTTTAAGATATCTTCTTCAAATTTTGCAAAATGTCTTATGTTTTCACTAGTAACACCCATGGTAAAAAGGGTTAGATCGGTTCAGATTTATATGTAGCTCCCATAAGAATTTCGCTCCCAATTTTACTTTTTCCGCTCTAGAAACCACATATTTTATTAGATTGCCTTCAAGATTGGGAAAACATCTTATATTTAAACTAGGAACACCTATGGTTAAAATAGGTGAGATCGGTTGAGATTTTTATATAGCTCCCATTCAAATTTCGCTCCCGATTCGACTTTTTCTGGTCTAGAAAACACATATTTTAACAGATCTTCTTCAAATTTTGCAAAATATCTTATGTTTCAACTAGAAACATCCATGGTGAAAATGGGTCAGATTTATATATAGCTCCCATAGAAATTTCGCCCCGGCTTGACTTTTTCCGGTCCAGAAACCACATATTTTCAGAGAATTTCCTCAATTGAGCATAACACGTTATACTTGAATTGGAAGAACCTATTGCCTAAGTGGCTCGCATCATTCCATGTTTGGATATAGCCCCGATACAAATATTCTTCTAAATTTGACAAATTTGGTAAGGTCATATTAGCCTATGATTAGGAAGCATACACAAATCCTTCCCGTTTTCAATTTTGTATTTGTATTCGGATAGAAAGTGGAGTGTATCATAAAGTCGGCCCCGCCCGACTTTATCCTTTCCTTACTTGTTTTCTATGATAAATGCAGAAAATTGGATATGCTTGTTGACAAAGTATGGGTCTAAATATGATGTGATGGGGTTTTTAATTTATACAGTAGTTCCATGAGTAACAGGATGTTTAATAAAAAATATTTGGAAATGTTTGTTCATTTTTATAATCATAAAATCGATAATCGATACAATGCAAGTTTTAATTCCAAAAACCAAAAAATTGGTATTTTAGAGTTTCATCTTCCTACGTAGATCCATGTTATTGAATTTGTTGTTTCTCTTTTGCATAATACTTGTTACATATGTACACAAAAATAAAAAATATTAACTCTGAAAAATATTTGACACAAGGGAGAAATATGACAAAAAATTTCAGTAAGTTAAAACTCATTTCTTATTGTTTCGCAACTTTAAAGTAGATTAGAAAAAAGAGACCTACACGCAGAGAAAAAAATGCATTACGTAGAAACGAAATTTTAGATACATGAACATTGTTTTTTAATTTCTTTTGTGGGAAAAATTAGTTTGTTTACGGCAAACATGTCATC
Source organism: Polietes domitor (assembly GCA_947397865.1). Taxonomy (NCBI): domain Eukaryota; kingdom Metazoa; phylum Arthropoda; class Insecta; order Diptera; family Muscidae; genus Polietes; species Polietes domitor. Next base: position 92,400,435 of record OX377618.1, on the reverse strand, counting down.
AGTTAAATGAACAAAGAGAAATATGTTTACATATATCAAAGAGTTTTCTTCGTTTGTCAAAATGGATTTGTATTGTCATAACAAACTCCCACAACATTTAGAAGTAACAGAAACCGTTTTTTATCTGTGATGAAAATAGGTCACATCGGTTCAGATTTAGATACAGCTCCATAAAAAAGTCGCATCGTAAATGTTACAAACCACGCATTGCAAACGGAATATACGAATAGCCACACCATATTATATTTGACCTGTGAACATCTGTTGTGGAAGTGGAATATGTGGAATATACAAATGTCCCTCCCGAGTTCTATACTCAGAGAGTATAGAAATTTAAAAATGCAAATTGTATTTTATTTAAAAATTAAAGTATTGTACTTTCTTTTGTATAAGTAAGAAAATGTCTACATAAAAAATTCTTAGGTTACTCCAATACTTTTTCGCAGAAACGAAGAATTTCATTTCGTCAGTAGATTTGTAGATAATTATTAATTTAGAGGTAAATTACTTTTCAAATTTGTCCAATGTTTGGCACTCATAGTCAAGCAAATTAAAAAAATTTCAGTATTTCTAAACTTGCATTGTAGTACACAATTAAAAGTTCATAAGATATTGATCTAGTAAAATGTCAAGAAGTGGCGCAATTAGTATTACACAATCATGAAATTGGCACAATTCGTTTAGTTTGTTTGTATTTTTCATAACCTTTGTCCGAAATTCAAGAAAGTGTCTATGATGGGTATCCCTTATCATGATGCGGCTCTGCAAGTATTCATTATTCCAATACTTGTTCATCTCTTTGTATAACACTTACCATTGTCATATACTATTCTTCTTCTTCACACAATTATTAATAAAAGTATATTGATTTATTTAAATAATAATAAGCCAAAGTTTATTATTTACATAGTAAATACCAGTACTCGATTAAAAACATATTGAGTAATAACAACAGAAATAAGCAAACAAATTTGGCAACAGCATACAAATAATGACAGATTCGTGTAATTTTCTTCGTCCGCCCAAACCATTGGTAGTTGAACACAATAAAGACATGGCCAACGAATGGAAGCTGTGGAAACTACAATATGAATATTTTGAGGTTGCAACATGACTATCAGCAAAGACAGCAAATGTACAATTTGCCACTTTTATGTCATTGGATATTCTGCAATCCAAATATACAACTCGTTGCCAGCAATAGAAAATGAGACTCTCGCACAAGTAAAACAGAAATTTGAAGCATACTTTACACCAAAATTAAACATTACTTTCGAGAGATACAAATTTCATAATAATAATGCAAAATGACGGTGAAACAATTGATGAGTATATCACTCATCACAGATGAAAGCGATACTGAAGATAAATGTACAGACCCATTAATAATAAATGGAGCAAAGTATGAAGTAAAGCTCGATAATGGAGCTCAATGTAACGTTTTACCAAAATACATTATTGATCGTACATCACATAATTAAGGTGACCATTCATCTCGTTTTTCGCGGGACTATCCCCCTTCTTGATGCCCAGTCCCGCTTAAATTTCGCATCCCGTATAATCCCGCTTTTTTTACAAAAAGTCTCGCTTTTTCGTACTACATTATTTTTGGTACGTTATTGATTAAAAATAGTCATTTAAAAATTTTGTGTGACCGACAAAAGTCCGCAATTTCTAAAACATTTAATTAATTGCCCTTATTCTAAACTTTGGTCCTAGTTTTAAGGGAATATTAAAGATATTAATAGTAATTCAATCTAAACTTTGATAAAAATGTACTTCAATATTCAATTAATTAATTTAAGACATATATTAATAAGACATGACATAGAATGTTAAATAGTTTATGAAAGAAACCATAAAAACCAATAATATAGTCGTTTTTTTACAGGTTCACAAGTACCTGTACAAATGTGCTTAAATACCCTAAATATTGGTTATTTATTTAATTATACCCTCACTTTACACAGTAGGAGGGTATATATCATTTCGGACAGAAAAACGTGTAACGCATTAAAGGGTTGACTTAAGACCCTATGTATGTTTGGACCAAATCCGTTTAACGACGTTTTAAGGTCTTTGAGCCATGTCCGTCCCACTGTCCGTCCGTCCGTCTGGCTGGCTGGTGTACACGATAACTCTCGAAAGCAGTTAAGGAATCGACTCAAACTTTGAACATCGCAATTTTTTTCCTAAACTTAGTTTAAGTTCGAAGATGGGCGAAATTGCCACACCCCTTCTGGTACCTCCCACACAAATAGTCCATATTCCAATGTTAAATTAAAACCCATATAACTTCCACACGGATAATCGGAATCAGCTATAATTTAGTATTTGATAATGTTTTTATAATCACATTAAATGTATTAAATCCTCCCACACAAATCGCGCAAAACTAGGTAATATTAAAGATTTTATAACTTCTTCTATGATCGGAATACTGTGAAGTTTGATAACATCCATAACATAAAAATCATTTGCAATTTGACATTTAAAAATGTTTTTATAATCACTATAAACCTAAAAAATATGTATGCTTTAGCCACGCTCCTTCTTGTACCTCCCACACAATTGCCTCTATCTTAGGTAAAATTACTTCTATACTGGTGCATGGAATCCACTATGACTTGATATTTGATCACGTTTTTACAATTGTTTTATAAATGTGGATGCTGGGATCGTGTGACACGAACCTCCTAGCCCCTACCACACAAATTATCCCTACACAAAATTTTATTCCTTATAACTTTCGTATATATGTTCTCTGAGAGTGAGGTTATATAAATTATGTCGTTGCCGACTTAATTAAAACAAACTGTTTTATTTTGAATCCAAAATTGAACTGATTTATTATTTATCATGAGTTGTTTAATGTTACCTAGCCTAACCAGTCTGAGTCGGTCACACGTTCGAGAGTCGATGTCGAATCAGTGTTACCGGTGCTGATGAACGGTAACACAATCCGTGTTTGTTGTTGTTTCTGTCTGGAATTTATGAACGATGAACGGAAACACGCGCTGCATGAATACTGCGTTCAGCAGAATTGCAATATGAGCTTACTCGCTGATATTGACAATTAGGATATTCACAATTGCAGGTGTTGACAATTAGGGTGTTCGTGGTTGCTGGTGTTGACGACAATTAGGGTGTTCGTGGTTGCTGGTGTTAACACCTCCCCTCTTGATTACGATCGTTCTTAGAAGAAAGGAATATTTTGTATTCTCCATACTCCGCTTGGTTTTGATCTATTTTCTTCAGAGAGTTCGGGCATCGATACATGTATGGATGGGCTAGTGTTAATTACAGGTAAAGAAATTGTTGGTGGGCGGTGTTAGCCTCTTTTTTTGTGTTGAAGAGGTTTGTCCTAATTATAAGAAAGATTACGGTAGACGTTGGTACTGAAGATAGACCAAAGTTAACCACTAGGCCCAATCTGTGGTTATTACTCAGGAGATCTATTGTTTCCGTGTTATTAATCTGCAGCTCCTTTAGCATGTCCAAAGATAGTGTTTCTTCTATCTTTAACTCGTGAGACCTGGGTTGAAGAATCGCTGGTAGGGGTTGGAAATGCGTTATTTCGAATGAGTCAAAGACCATGTCTTGGATTTTGATTGAGGAATTATGAATTTGAAGCAGGTAAGTACCGTTAAGGCCCTGTGGTTCTCCCTTAATATAGATGGTACCATTGAATTGATTCAGAAAAATTACATCAGATGATATTTCCTCGATTGTTGGTACATGTCGGTTATCCACCACGGTGCAGTTTGAAGGTTTGCTTTTAATTAGGTTTGTCAGACATTTGTCACTGTCCAGTTCGGTCAGACTGTTTTTGTTACAAATAGTTATATTATTATATGATTTACATTGATTATTTATACCATAATATGAGTTATTACAAGCTAGGACATTTTCAAAATCAATCTTATTTACATACTTTCCGAATTTGATCGGTTTAATTAGAAGTTTGTTACAAGAAATATCGGTAATAGGATGTAAATGATGGAATTATTATCAGAGGCTATTTTGGCCTCGGCAAATTCAAAAGTTTGCTCTAAATTTACAAAGGGTATATTATTTTTGGTAATGATATCTTTTACTATGTCTATCTCATGGGGAGTCAAAATAAATGAATTTACAATTCTTACTTTCGCCCAGTGTGTGGCATACTGAATGTTTATTATTTCTTCCTTTAGAATGTCCAATTTATATTTCAAGTTCTTAATCAAATTGTCCCTAGAGTTTTCATTATTATTTTTAACAATTTCATTTGTCATTTTCGTTAGCTCATTTAGCTTTTCAACTGATAATTTATTGATAATTACATGCTTATTGTTATTGACTAAAACATTGTTGATTTTATTTGAGATAATTTGGAAATCGTCATGGTCCGGATTACCCGCGATCCATTTCCATGCGGTTCCGATAAAATTTAATGATCTCTTTATTATTGGTTTTAGCCTATCTAAGTGGCTTTTAATGTTATTTAATTCGTGGGAAAGGGTGGGATATAGGGTATGGGATTGGTTTATACTCTGTAGGATTGTGTGCTGGATGTCGTCAACAAGTTGCTGGTAGCGATCGGGTTCGATAATGTGTACCAGTTTGAACGTTCCGGTTTGTAAAGACGCTAGTCCATTATTAATAGTAACAATTTGGGAGTTGGAATAGTCGAGAATCTTCACCTCTGCCCTTGATGAAGCTACAATAAACCTGCAAGATAAAGATATGATTAACTTTTGATGTTGTCCTTGTGAACCGTACGCCCCGATTCTGTCAGTACTGTCGTTCTTCTGTTGTCCTTCACAATTTCCTCTCGATAACTCTTACTCAATTTGGTGCCAAGTCGTTTATTAACTTTTACGTAAATTGTCTCACCTACTTTATACTACTATACTTTCATCACTGTGCTGCGTAGCAGTCATGGAATTTATTTGGGAGGTCTCGACAAAGCGTCGGCTACAACATTGGCACTACCTGGCTTTTATCGTAACTCGTAGTTGAAACCTTCCAGGAACGCCTTCCATCTCTTTAATTTGAAGTTCGAATTTTTATTATTAACTGCGTATGTTAATGGCAGGTGGTCTGTATAAATCTTAAGTTTTGAGGAACCATACAGGTAGTTCCGGAGTGACTTGAGTGCCCAAACAATCGCGAGCATCTCCTTTTCGTTTGTGGCGTAATGCTCTTCTGCCTTACTTAGGGTCTTGGAAAGAAATGCAATGGGTCTTTGTTGTTGCGATAGGACCGCGCCCATGGCGTAATTGGAAGCATACGTTGTTAAGTCGAATTCCAGGTCGAAATTCGGATATGCCAACATCACATCCTCTGACGTTAGTGTTGACTTAAATTTATCAAAAGCATCTACTGCATCTTGGTCAAGAGTGATATTCATCTTACCGGATATGTGCTTGGTCATGCGTCCCGCCTCCCCCTTAAAAGCATTGTCAGGTGCTTAGCTATCTTAGCGTAATCCCTGATAAAGCGTCTATAAAAATTAGACAGCCCTAAAAAAGATCTTAAGTCTTTCAAAGTCTTTGGCAAAGGAAAGTTTCTTATGGCCTCCACTTTCTTCGGATTGGTCTTGATACCGAATTCAGAAATTAAAAATCCTAAAAACTCTACCTCTCCTTTCATAAACTCGCACTTGTCCAATTGGACCTTCATGTTCGCGAGTTCTAGGGTCTCGAAGATCGTTTCCAAGTTCTTCAAATGAGTTTCCTCGTCCTTGGCAAAAATAATAATGTCGTCAATATAGACGAAGCATATCTTACCAATATGTTCCCTTAGAATGTCATCAAGCGTCCTTTGAAATATGGAGGGAGCATTTTTTAGACCGAATGGTAATCTATTAAACTGATATTTGCCATTATTCACAGAGAACGCGGTCTTTGGTCTGTCCTTCTTCCTAAGTGGAATTTGGTGAAACCCATTCTTTAAGTCTAAGACCGAAAAGTATTTGTTCTGACCCAGTTGTTGCAGGACGTCGTTAATCTCTGGGATAGGGTATTTGTCCGGTATGGTCTCGTTATTCAATTTACGGTAATCTATTACCATTCTATATTTCTTCTGCCCCGAAGCATCAGATTTTTTTGGGACTATCCAGATTGGTGAGTTGTATGGAGACCGAGAGGGTCTAATGATCCCTTGGTCGAGCAGTTCCCTTATCTGTTTTTCCACCTCGTCCTTCAGATGCACAGGATAGGGGTAATAACGAGAGTACACCGGGTTTTCGTTTTCAGTACGAATATCTGCTATCACCGTTGTGGTGTAAGTCAATTTCTCATCTGGTTCACTGAACAATGACCTATACCTTTCTATCAAAGTCTTCAGTCTCTTTTTCTGTGTCTCTGTCAAGTGGTCCGTTCTAATGTCTATGGTGTTTACCGACTGTGAGGCTTGTTGTTTTATCTTGATTTTCAATTTGTTATTAACAAGCATGTAGCCCCTTGCAGCGTAAATAACAGTAGACAACTGTTTGAGGCTATCATTACCCAATATGCCATGAAATTATTTCAAAGTCGGTAGTAGGAAAAATTTTATGTTTCTCGAAGAGTCATTAAATAGATTGATAAAAGTATGTTGGGCTATTGCGGTCTTTCCTCCGACGGAGTTTGCATAAAATATGTTTTCGTTTGGCAACGGATTTTTTACTAGAGAAGGTTGGATGTAATTTTTGTTAGAGACTGTGTCAATCAAAATCCTTAAAATCTGTCCTGTCTTCGTCCTACACTCGAAATAAGGTAAGGACGAATCCGCTAGTCTTAAAAATGGATGTCTACAAATTCTTGAGTGTCAGCCTCTTCGTCATTTTGAAGAACGTCATACTGGTCTTTTAGGTAATCGTCGAAAGGTTGCAATTGTTCTTCATCTTCATAATTTTCAATCTCTTTTCCATAGTCTTGCTGGCCAAAGTTATTGCCGTGTCTAAATGAAAGTTTCTCTGCATCTTTTGTGGTCTGCGTACTTGGTCGGACTGGTCCGTAGGTCTTTTCCCTTGAAATTGATTGTTTTGGTTTGGCCTATTCATATAGTTGACTGCTTTAGTTTTCATAGACTGGTCAATGTCCATAGGTTCTGGACGAGGTTGGGGCTTTGGTGCAAAAGGCCTTGGAGGCTGAAAATTTGTGGCCGGGGTATATCGCTGTTGAGGATGTCTTGGTACAGATTCATTATTTTGAGCATATTGTGGCATAAATGCCAATTGAGGGTAAACGGGATATCGCCTTGATTATTCTTACGCGGAGGCAATGTCGGATGTAGTGGTGCCTGTCTAATTTGCCTACTGGTACTTTAGTGTGAATTCGCATATTGAGCCCTATATTGTTGGTTCTCCAACTTAAGACACAATTGCAATGCTTGAGGCAAATCGGTCGGTTCTTTGATACCAAGAAGTCTAGGCAAGTCGCCCCTCAGACCCCTAATGAAGGTATCTAGTGCCTTATCCCTATATGTCTGGGTTAGCAGATCCATTGACTCACGTCCTACGTCCAAACAAGATAGTTTATTGGTAATTAGGGATAGATGAGAGTAGACAGCCTGATAAAATTCCTGAACCGTGTTGTTCCCTTGTACCAAGGTTGTCATCTGGTACTCTAATGTGGTCAAATCTCGTTTGTCCGCATAGTGCAAAGTGAGGCACTTGGAGATACATTCCCAGTTAAGTGGGGTGTTGTATGATTCTAAGGCCGCGTCTGCGCTTCCAACTATTTTGTTTCTAATAACGTTTAGAATGCCAAAATACTTGGGAGTGCCCCTACAGGACTCGTACAACTTTAATATTCTCTCCACACTTTTCTTCCAGGAGCTATATTCCGAGGCATTCCCGGAAAATTCCCGTAGACAACGAATAACATCTGGGATCTTCTCTAATTCTCCTATATTTTCCCTGAATCGCTCTTCTATCACTTGGTCTACCCCCGAAATGTCAGCGTTCGGATTCAGTATTTGTCGAACCGTTATTCGACACTGTTGTTCGCACAATCTAGCAATTGATTCCATATCTGGGATGTTCAAATTTCTTTCAACAGGTGGTTGGGGAGGGATATTTGGATTGTTTGGAAGGTTGAGGATTGGGGGACGAATTAAATTGTTTTCATTAGCCATTTCCGTCTCAAAACCCTACACGTATAAATTTTATTTTAATATTCTATTGAGGATGATTGAGATTTGGTTGTTCAAATTAAGATTACTTATTATATTTTTTTGTTACTTTATTGTTTTATTGGAGGGTCCCGTAGGATTCGCAATAGTTCTAAATATAATTTGTTATTACTTAAAGTGTAGTTGACTTATTTCTATTTTAAGTTAATAATTAATTTTTTTATCTATTGGAGGGTCCCGTAGGATTCGCAATAGGAATAGGAATCGCAATATATTTTTCACTGTTGCCTTAAATTATTAACTTACAATAATACTGCAACCAGCATGGTGGGAATTTGAAGTTTGACTTTGTCCTTTTTCCTTGGTCGGTACTGGGGAGTCTCAGCATGCAAGTAATTCCACTCAATAGCCTGTTGACTATTTTCACTGTTTGCAGGATATGTGGCCGAAGGACACGTTGGATTGTAGCCAGAGGGTACTTTGATTGATGTCACTAGCACTGCTGTAGCCAAAGGGTACTTATTTTGTGGCTGAAGGATACGTTGGATCGTAGCCAGAGGGTACTTTGATTGATGTCACTAGCACTGCTGTAGCCGGAGGGTACTTATTTTGTGGCTAAGGACACGTTGGATCGTAGCCAGAGGGTACTTTGATTGATGTCACTAGCACTGCTGTAGCCGAAGGGTACTTATTTTGTGACTAAGGACACGTTGGATCGTAGCCAGAGGGTACTTTGATTGATGTCACTAGCACTGCTGTAGCCGAAGGGTACTTATTTTGTGACTAAGGACACGTTGGGCGCAACTTATGTCGTTGCCGACTTAATTAAAACAAACTGTTTTATTTTGAATCCAAAATTGAACTGATTTATTATTTATCATGAGTTGTTTAATGTTACCTAGCCTAACCAGTCTGAGTCGGTCACACGTTCGAGAGTCGATGTCGAATCAGCAGTTTATGTTGAGTGTGTTACCGGTGCTGACGAACGGTAACACAATCCGTGTTTGTTGTTGTTTCTGTCTGGAATTTATGAACGATGAACGGAAACACGCGCTGCATGAATACTGCGTTCAGCAGAATTGCAATATGAGCTTACTCGCTGATATTGACAATTAGGATATTCACAATTGCAGGTGTTGACAATTAGGGTGTTCGTGGTTGCTGGTGTTAACGACAAGTAGGGTGTTCATGGTTGCTGGTGTTAACATATATAAGTCGGTTAACCGACTGAAGCTTACCTACTTGTTTTAGCCCTAGTTAGGGAAAAGCTTTGCACGTCGACCAATTTTAACTACAGTTGAGCATCCGTGATTCAATTAACCGGGAACATCAATTATCCGGGATCGATACCGAAAGGAAAATGTTATTATGTCAATTGATTAACCGTGATTACCTCAATTATCCGGGAACAAACGGAACAGAACAAGATAAAATTCGAATCTACCGTGTCCAAGAGAAGCATTTGGCAGGAAATATTCAGGTTAAGAAGAAAAAACAAACCACATTAAATGATTTTGTAAGTACTTACGTAATTAATAATTAAAAATGTATAAGTATTATATCTTGTTAGTGTGCATATTATATAACAAATAAAACAAACATATATATAAAAACGAGTAAAAAAAATACCTCAATTAACCGGTAAAATCGATTATCCGGAACGCTTCCGGTCCCGACCATCCTGGATAATCAATGCTCAACTGTATTTACAATCCTAACAGTCCACACAATCTTGGGAACCTGAAGTTCATGATTCCAGATAGAGCCGTTTGACTGGTACCATCTATCTTTCTTTCCAATTTTAACCTTAAAAGTACGAATTTAGAAATAATCTTTTTTCGGTTTGCACGTACACAGTGACAGTCAGTAATTAATATTCTTAACACAGCTATTTTAATCTATATTACATGATATAGCTTAGTTTTTTATGTTTACGTTTTTTAGTTAAATTTTCACGATCCCGCTTTTTTTCTACAAAATCCCGCCAAATCCCGCTTTTTGATTTCATGAATCCCGCTTTTCACCCAATAAGAGATGGTCACGTTACATATAATATTCAACCCTGCACAGTTAAATATTTAGTTTCGTTTGGCAACCATAAAATGAAAGTATTGGGTGAAATATGGCTGAAGTGTCAAATTGCTGGCAAGGCATCCAAATTAATTTCAAAATAGTAAACAGTGACGTTAAACCAATACTAGGTGCAGCTACTTGTGCAAATTTTCGATTCATACAGCGCGTAAAAGAAGTCACATTGAATAACGATATTTTCGAAGGACTTGGTTGTATGAAAAATTTTGTCTTCCATCTGTAGGACAATCCCAAGTTTGATATTTGCCCAGCTGGGAAAAAGTGAACTGGACAAAATGGTAAAGTTAGGTGCCATCGAACCAACTAATCAACCAACTCTTGCTGTTTCTCCTATGGTAGTAGTACGAAAGAACAACAAAATAAGAATTTGTATGGATCCCACAAGTGTCAACAAAAATATCAGAAGACATCATTACCTAATGAATACCTTGAAGGAAATAGCTGCACAGATATGCGGTACAAAATATTTAAAATTCAAATTCTGGAAAGTAAGGCTAAACAAATATTAACTTTTTCAACACCCTGGGGGAGATATTCCTGTCTAAGACTGCCGTTTGGAATATCATCAGCTCCGGAAGTATTTCAAAGTGTAATGCAACAGCTTTTCGCCGAAATACCGAACGTCAAAGTCGCCGTTGTTTATATCTTAATCCATTCGCACAGTTTAGCTGATTTGCGTGCCACTACTGCAAAGGTAATTGCTACTATTAAAAAGAACGGTATGAAGCTGAACAAGGATAAATGTGAGTTTGACCGCAAGAAAGTAAAATTTTTGGGACATATTATTAGTGATAGTGGTCCCTCGATTTATATCGAGCTTCCTCAGAGATCGCACTATACGTGTTGTTGTAGATGGGTTCTCATCCGACGAGCACAGGTTAACCGCAGGAGTACAACAGGGCTCTGTCCTTTCCCCTCCCTTTTTCTTATTTTCATCGACGACCTCTTGGATCGGACTTCGAATCCAATATACTCATTTGCGGATGACAGCAACCTCTGTCATTCATACTCATTCGATCATAGACCTAGTCGCGAAGAAATTGAGAACAAAAGAGATCGATGGATGAGTCACTCAGCCAGGATTTGCCGGTCATTTCTGAATGGGGTCGAGTGAATAGAGTAGATTTTAATGCACGTAAGACTCAGTGCTCCTTGTTGTCTCACAAGCGATTCACTGATCCAACGGTGTCGTCGATTTTATTATATATATTGAGCAATCAGATACTCTCGATTTTCTTGGCATGAAAATACAACGTTATGTACGTTGGACAAAGAAGCATTCAAATGTTGTCGAAAGAAGCATTCAAATGTTTAGGCTTTTTAAAACGATGTAAGAAATATTTCACACCCTCTGATCTTCTCAATATCTATACTACCTACATCAGACCAAAGATGGAATACAACTCCCATATATGGTCGGGTGCTCCAGCTTCATCACTGGAGCTACTTGACCGTGTCCAGAGGAGGGCGATGGTGTTGATAGGTGACGGTAGGACATCCAATTCTATTGTCTCCCTTGAACACCGTCGTAATGTTGGTTGTATGTCATTGTTCTACCGATACTTTCATGGTGTTTGTTCTTCGGAAATTCGTGATCTTATACCGCCCGTCAGAACGTTCGGTAGATATACGCGACTCTCCAGGAACGCTCACCCCTTTGTTGTACATTGGACAACCGTCCGCACTACACATTACAGAATAAATTCGTTCTTCGCCCGTACTATCCGTATGTGGAATCGACTTCCGGCAAATATCTTTCCCTCCAATTACGACATTCAGAGATTCAAAACAGATGTCAACAGACACTACTCCCTCTTTCCTCCTTCCAATACCTGATCTTCCTTCCGCCAACGCAATGCACTGCATTTATAGGGGACATCCCCTGAGTGTTGGTTCAGTGGAAAAAGAAAAAAACCCAAAAAGTTGGAAAGAGCTACAACATGTTCTGGGAAAATTTACATACCTCAGCAAATTTATTAAAAACTGTTCTCACATTACAGCACCACTAAGAACTTAACTTGAAAAATCAAACACTTTCTACTGGGACGATGTACATCAAAACGCATTTGCTACATTAATGGAAGCCATCAGCAAGCCACCAGTCCTAGCACTTTACGATGTAAGGAAAGATGTCAAACTACAGGTAGATGCAAGTTCGTATGCAATGGGCGCTGTGCTAATGCAAGAAGGTCATCCTGTCGCGTATGCCTCAAAATCGTTATCGGTTTGTCAATCTCGTTGTTCCCAGTTTGAAAAGGAAGCATTGGCCGTTAAATTTGGCTGTGAAAAGATTCACCAATGTGTATGGGGTAAGCAGCTAACAGTAGAATCCGATCATAAACCAATAGAGTCAACACTACATTCAGCGCCGGCGAGGCTGCAAAAAATCAGATTACGTCTACTTACTTACAATCCACACATAGTGTACACACCTGGTGCAAAAATGTACTTGGCTGATCCGTTAAGTCGAGATTGCATTAACTAATCTACGAAAAATGAGGAAGAAAATCTGGAAGTGCAAACAATCCTTTCGATATCTGATAAAGAGCTGGAGAATTTAAAACCCCAAATGCATTCCGAAATTCTTTTCAAACACTCAAAAAATGTATAAACAACGGTTGGCCAAAAGCAAAAAGTAATTTACCGCCTGATGTACAACAGTATTGTCATTTTCAAGACGAACTGTCAGTAAATGATGGTGGTATAATTTTTAATGCGTCAAAGGTGTTAATACCACTCAATATGAGGTCTCAGTTCATGAAATATATATACGGGTATTTTAGTTACGCTAAATGTGTTAAAATGGCAAGAGAATCATTTTTTTGGCCCAGTATGAGCAAAGATATATTTGAATATATTAAGAAATGTGCAGCATGTCAAGATTATCAACGGAAAAATACAAAAATTAAAATTGGCGAAAAAGAAATACCAAATCGCGTTTTTGACATTGGCGCTACCGATTTGTTTCATTTGAACAACAGCGAATACATTGTTTTCATTGATAGTTACTCCCGTTTCTTGAAATTTAAAATGTTACGGGAGACAACTACTAAACAAGTCTTTTATTTCTCAATGAAACGGACAATGGTCCAAAATTTCCGATTAACGAATTTAAATTTTTTCATCAGCTTGGAAGTTTAATCACTGTACTAGTTCACCATATCACCCTAGTGGAAATGGACTAGCAGAAAAGGCAGTGCAAATAGCCAAAAATATTTTGAAGAAGTCCGATTAGGACAACAGCCATGGTTATCTATGTTTGCTGAATTACATGAATACACCAAGAGGTTATTTGGGTTCCCCTTCACAACGCCTCTTCGGTCATGAAATTAGAGGGATGTTACCAACTATGCAGCATAAACTTGTATCCCAGCCAAACGTCTCAGATTCGCTCAAAAAGTAGAGAGAAAGCAAGCCTACTATGCATATTGTGGCCAGGCGTCATTAAATCACAAATACACCCTCGATCATATATCGTAGAAGACAACTGTGGTATTCAACATCGACGAAACTCAATTAATATTCGTTCAACCCAGGCAAAGTTTAATACACCACCTGAATTCGTAGCCGAAGAAGGTGTCAACGAGGAATCACAACCAAACCTGAAAATGAATTCAAAATACAACGAATACCAAAGCATAATTGCTAACACTTCACCAGTGCTCCGAAGATCGACTCGACCCAAAGTTCTACCTCAGCGCCTCCAATACACTTAGCAGTTGGCCTCGAAAAAGAGAGATGTGATGGGCATCCCTTATCATGATGCGACTCTGCAAGTATTCATTATTCAAATACTTGATCATCACTTTGGTAAGTGTTACCATTGTCATATACTATTCATCTTATACATATATATATCTGTATATCTATAACACTAGCACGACATCACTTAACTCTTTAAACGCATTTTCTAATGTTTATTGTTGCTGAATTGCTCTGTTGTGAATTGTTCCTTAGAGGATAATCTGCCTCCCTTATATTTATTTTTTCTTCGCTTTTAATTGTATTGCGACAGAATATCCCAGAGGATACATGCTGCCTTTATTTCAACTTATTTTGCGATTCTACCATCACTTCTTATTTTTGTCGCCAAATAAATAAATACTGGATTTCAGGCAGGATTTACGTTGAGTAGTGTCTTTTACTGCATATATATATATGCTTTTCTTCTAGTTTGTGCGGTTTGATGTTCATTTCATAGGATATAAAATAAATAAAAGAAAAGTTTACCTGGTAGCAGAATTTTTAAAAATATTGATCCCTTCGAATTTTAAAGCCTGGAGTACCATTTGGTTATGATCAGTTGGTCTGTGGATTTATATTGTAATGATGATTTGGTGGGTATATGAACGGTCATCCTAAACCGGAACCGGGATAACCTACGTCATAAAACCGATTTATTTTTGTACAACACATTTCGCTTACTACTACTATGCTCTGCCATTGACATTCATTCAAAGGTAAACAACTGGGTTGGTATGGTCGAGTATCGTATTCAATTTCCTTATTTATTAATTTTTTATTAATTTTACTAATGCTTCTACTTTACTCTCTTTTCACCCTTTTATTTCAGGATAGTGATTGTACTGGTATTCCCGTAGAACAATTGTGGCGTGCTTTTTGCATGTCATCGGTGGCTCCGGGAATATTAGTGCATTCACGAGTCCGGAGTACGTGCGGTAAGACCTGGCCGCAAAGCAAAGATACTCCGCCAACTATGTTCCATCAAAATGATAAGATTTGTGGCATCGCATCGTGGGATAACAATAAAATGGGACTTTGGGGTTGGGAGTTAGGGTTTGCATTTCCCCGTACTTTTTATTTCCCGGGAAACGGGAATTATTTTTTCAATTTCCCGAGATCCCGGGACAGCACGGTAAATCGTCAATATATCGTTTACCATGAGTTAAGCTTATTTTTTTCAATGAAACATTCACATTTTATTAAGGTAAGGATATTCCGCATGTGAGCTGTGCTTCTCATTGGTTTGTGAAAATCATTTACTTACCTTACGAAACCTTTCACAGGGTGGAAATCATAATAGTGCTAGTGTGCAGTCAAATAATAAATGTCACCATGCTATTTTTGAATAAATTTGCATTCTATAAAATATAGGTTCAAAATGGTGTTAAGCCAGGAGAGTTTCCCAGTTCAGTAAAATAAAAATTTATTTCACAACGAACCTGTTACTGAATTCAAAAAAAAAAGCGATTTTATTAAATCGATATGAGCTAAATTATTGTACAAAATTTTTATTGAGGAAATGATGGAAAAATATGCGAAGAAATATGTAAAATTTCTATTGAATTCTCGCGGGATTCCCGTACGAACTTCCCTGGATACGGGAAATGAAAAATATGCGAATTCCCGGGAGTTTTCCCGCGGGAAATCCCGGGATGCAAACCCTAGTGGGAGTAGAAATTCCATCCACATGTATGCATCCACCTCCCTAACGAATAATAATAATATGAAAAGTGGTTGTTGGCCTCCTCATTGGAACAAGGCCTTACTGTTACGAAGCTTCGCGGAAAATTATTTTTTGCGTGCAGGGACTAATTGAGGTTAAGGGCGCCCGCAACATCTGCAGTCATAAAATTAAATTTGTTTTCATAGCTTCGAATATTTTCCTCCTTTTTCGTAAAATATATTTGTCTTGAGAGGAATGAGTCTTCTAAATAAAAGACGTCATGATATACACTGTTACACGAGTTCTTCTTTTTAGATATATGAGTTCTTCATTTTCTTAAACTTTCGTTAAGTCTAGTGTAGTTGTCAGTCAGTCGTCAGCCTGTGAATTTTATGACGCATTTAGTCCTAACGATTTGTTGCTCTAGAAACAAAATATTTTACAAAAACATTTTCCTCTTCGGAATTTGTCAGTGTCTTTCGAAATATACCTAACAACATGTTTTGGGTCAAATTTATATTATACTAATGTTACGTTTACCAATTCAGTACTTTATTAGTTTTAAAATGAAATCAACAAAAATACTTTTTCTAACAATATTCATATTTATATTAACTTCGTAAAAGTTGTCTTAAAAAGATTTTTGGGTCAATTTGACCCAAAAGATAACACAAGAGTGTTATAACGAATGAGCGGCACAAAAAATTGCGAAACGCTATCTCTAAGCGAAAAACTTCGCCAATGATTTAAAAAATATATACCAACGAGAGAATGCGCAATAGCTTTAAAACAAATTCTCAATAAGGAAAATATAAATGTGAACAAGTTTTACAACATCCAAGACTATTCTGCGGTAGGGACTATTGAAATATATATATATATATATATATATATATATATATATATATAGGAGTTACCGCATAGCTCAAAAAATTGTTAAATTCAACTTCCGGACATAATAAATGTCGATATTAATGTTGTTCCTCTATTTAAAAGCTCCAAGACGTAACTTTGGCCTATTTTACTAAGTTTAAATAATGTTGATTCTATACCTGTATTGCCTGTGTGTATTTACATGTGTAAAAGTAAACCAAACTATTGTGAAGAATAAAGTACGTCATGAAATTTCCGTAAAAATATAAACAATATTTCGGAAAAGCTAGCGCGTTGGCGTCAGTGTATACCTAAAGAGTTTGCTCGGAATCCGAGATCTTTGAACGAATTATTGTATTGGAAAGACGCTGAATATGGGCAGTTTTTGCTATACACTGGCATAATAGTACTGAAAGATGAAGTTCACGATGATGTGTTTTATTGTTTTTTGTCATTATATATAGTTGTCCAAAGCAGCGTTCTTCAAATATGGAGACTTCACAATTACTACTTCATATATTCGTATTTGGCTTTACGTAAAAGAAATAGTCGGGCAGGTTGGAGATCCTGTTACAGAAACCTCGTACTCCTTTGAAAATAAATTTCAGAAATTAAGAAAATGATAAGAAAACCCACTAAAATTCTACAGCTAATTATCAGAAATATTGTTCTATTCATTTCATTTTATGGCAAAGGAACCTATATTTATAAATAGTCATAAAATTACATTTCGTGAATAAACTTTAAGTACAAAAATACCTGACAATTTTTGTTACATTAAATGTTCCGTACCTATTAAAATTGTCTTGTTTTCAAACCAGCCTCCGTGGCTCCATTGTATGGCGAAAACTTAAAAATATGTGAAACGTTTATTCCGTGCCTTGTGAGTCAGTAACATTGGGAATTTACCTAATAGATTTTCAACTTTCCGAAATCGAAGAAATATTTCCGTTCGTTGACATAGAGTTCATACCAATACTTCGTAGTTGTCAATAATATACAATTTTCAGAAAACTTATTTCTGTCAATTATATTTGTCAATCTATTTTAATATTTTATTTAATGACACAATGCTACACAATTGCACTCTAAACACATTGTTTAATAGACTTGCCATATTTTGCAGTTCAACAATTCGATTCAATAATTTACTAAAATGACCGAATCTTATAGTTCACCTATGCAAATTAAAAGATTATCAACAAAAAATAATAATAAAGTAAGTAAAGCAGAGATCTTTAATAATTTATTTTTACTATTGGTAAATTATCACTAATGGAAGAGAATTGTCAATGATCAATTTAAATTTTAGTGAAAATTAAAAAAATAAAAGAAATTAATGATCCACACATGCACAATAAAATATTTTGTAAATGTTAAAGGCAATGGTCACCGCTGTCACATAGGGTGGACTACACCAAGCCGGTGGCTGTGCTTGACAAGAATTAAAACAGCTGGGGATTACTGTTCCTAAAACGATCCTATTTTTCTATGGAAAACGATTAAAATTACAGGGAAAGTTAAATATCTAGACGTGATCCTGGATCGTAACCTAAATTGGAAGAACCACATCAACAGCAGGGCAGAGAAGGTCCATAATGTTGGGCCTTATTCAGAAGGACCATAGGCTCAAAATGGGGACTTATCCCCAAAATGACACACTGGCTCTACTCAAGCGTAATCAGACCTATCATGACTTATGCCCCTGTAGTCTAGTGGACATCGATTGAAATTAAGTGCAACATAAAAATATTTCAGAAAGTTCAACGAATGTGCTGCCTCGGTATCAGCGGAGCCATTAGAACAGCATCCACGAGGGCAATGGAGACTATATTGTTATTGCGCCCAATAGAGAAACAGGTTAAGCATGAGGCGGCTCGGCCGATCTCGACCAAACGATTGCAGGTAGGTGAATGGATCCAATCGAATTTCATTTCGAATCATCAAAAAATACTGGACAGACTAATAGGTTTATCAGAATCAGAGTACATAACCGACAGAATCCCAGAGAGAACAGTCTTCACGAACTGTAACACAAGAATTCTGTCCAGATATTCATGGGTTAATGATTCCCTAGGGAAAGATAATGTCTGGAAACACTGCTACACAAACGAATCTAAGATGGACGGAAAAACAGGATTAGGATCTACATTCAATACTTATCATTCGAAAAATCATACCGACTCCCAGACCATAACACTTTATTTCAAGCAGAAGTTAAGGCGTTATGGGAGTGTAAAATGGCTAAATGAACAGGGCAGGGACGGGAATGTAAGAATCTGCACAGATAGCCAAGCTGCAATTAAAGCGATCACTAAACCCATGGTGAAATTGAGAACAATATTAGAATGTAAGGAAGGAAGAAAAATTCTGTACCAAAGGGCAACTAGAAATCATATGAGTGCCAAGACACTGTAGAGGAAGGGGCTTCTCACTGGCCATTTACCCCTGAGATCGCATCTACGTCGGATTGGACGTTCGGACTCGGATGAATGCCGGACATGCGGGGAGGACGCCGAAATGGTGGAACACTTTCTTTGTCACTGTCCTGCTTTCTCGAGGCTGAGAGGCCATCACCTCTCAGGGTCGATATTACCTAACAACAACAACGCACAACAGACCGATTTTCTGGCCTAGGTGTATACCTCTGGGTATGAGACACCCTCAACCATTATGGTTTAGAATGACTTCTCTTTTTCAACCTAACCTAACCTAGGGATTACGGGGTGGGTGGAATTCCTGGTAGAAGTCGTTATCTAAAATTTTACATAGACATCTCCAAACTTGATGGTAGGATGGGTATGGACTGGACTGAATCTTGACGTTAATTTGCCTCGTATACTTCCAGATACCTGCAATGTATACCAAACTGAAGTTATGGATATTAGAGAAAATGCGGAGTGGTTGCGCCATATTGTTGGAAAGTCAGGCTGTTTTCAGATCCATGACTTGGTGACCCTAAATACAAGACTGGACAAGCAGTTCAAGATTTACCTTATTTGGGTCATATGGTCGTTATAGGGCATAGGAACATTTTAAATCTGACGAGCCTTCAAGATTAGGAACGACCACAGGAACACCCCCATCGACATGCAAACTGTAGCTCAGGCAGAATGCACTGATTCTGGTGAACGGACCTAGGCACATGCAGAATAGACGTCGGTAAGATAAGGTGTTTCACCGGTAAGATAAGGTGGCCGTGGTATCACAATGGACCTCTTCTGGTTTAAGTGTCAGGGCTGTGAAGTCGGAGCCGGAGTCTAAGAGTCGGAGAAATTTGCTGAAATCGGAGTCAAAAAAATGGTCGACTCCGGGTAATTGTATTTTTCGTTATTAGGACTTACAATATATAAAATCAATCAATCGATCACTTATTAAACAACACAAAAACTAATAGTTATAGTTTTGTTTCCATAGTATTTTTATGTGTAATGAATTAAAAAATACTTTACAATGACAATATTACATATAAATGTATTTTTTGTTCATTTTATAAAATAAAATGGTTTTTCTTAAAAAATCTACATTATTATAATTATTGAAAAAATACACCATTAAGTATTATTGATTGAACATCCGGAGTCGAGCAATTTTGCCTCGACTCCACTGCCCTGCTAAGGGCACATAAACTGACCTAAACTATTTCACTCGACTAAACCCTGACCGCAAATCTAAAACTATCAAATCAGAAACAAACATTTGCTGAGCTAGTAAATGAAATGCCCACCTGTTGAAAATTTTTCGATTTTTCCTATACTTTCGCGTATAAATTACGAACAAACTCGCAAAAGCTTTCCAATTTGGTCCAGTCGTTTTACAATTTTAAGCATCCGAACAATCCACGATACATTTTAGATTATAAGCAATATCAGCTCAGATTATTTTAAATTAATAATTGGTATTCGAGTTTTACGTGTTTAGGTGTAACTTAAACTGTGCTTAATATTATCCCCTAAAAATAAATTGATTTACAAATATTTTGCTATCCCTTCTTCAAATGCATCGGGCATCTTAGAAAAGGTTACCTGGTAGCAGAATTGTTAAAAATTTTGATCCCTTCGAATTTTAAAGCCTGGGGTACCATTTGGTTATGATCAGTTGGTCTGTGGACTTATATTGTAATGATGATTTGGTGGGTATATGAACGGTCACATCTGCTGACCCTAAACAGGAACCAGGATAACATACGTCATAAAACCGATTTATTTTTTTTAAAACACATTTCGCTTACTACTACTATGCTCTGCCATTGACATTCATGCAAAGGCAAACAACTGGGTTGGTATGGTCAAGTATCGTATCCAATTTCCTTATTTATTAATTTTTTATTTATTTGCATTTTACTAATGCAACCCTTTTATTTCAGGATAGTGATTGTACTGGTATTCCCGTAGAACAATTGTGACGTGCTTTTTGCATGTCATCGGTGGCTCCGGGAATATTAGTGCATTCACGAGTCCGGAGTATGTGCGGTAAGACCTGGCCGCAAAGCAAAGATACTCCGCCAACTATGTTCTATCAAAATGATAAGATTTGTGGCATCGCATCGTGGGATAACAATAAAATGGGACTTTGGGGTTGGGAGTTAGGGTTTGCATTTCCCCGTACTTTTTATTTCCCGGGAAACGGGAATTATTTTTTCAATTTCCCGAGATCCCGGGACAGCACGGTAAATCGTCAATATATCGTTTACCATGAGTTAAGCTTATTTTTTTTTTCAATGAAACATTCACATTTTATTAAGGTAAGGATATTCCGCAAGTGAGCTGTGCTTCTCATTGGTTTGTGAAAATCATTTACTTAATGAGGCTACCTGACGAAACCTTTCACAGGGTGGAAATCATAATAGTGGTAGTGTGCAGTCAAATAATAAATGTCACCATGCTATTTTTGAATAAATTTGCATTCTATAAAATATAGGTTCAAATGGTGTTAAGCCAGGAGAGTTTCCCAGTTCAGTAAAGTAAAAATTTATTTCACAACGAACCTGTTACTGAATTCAAAAAAAAAGCGATTTTATTAAATCGATATGAGCTAAATTATTGTACAAATTTTTTATTGAGGAAATGATGGAAAAATATGCGAAGAAATATGTAAAATTTCTATTGAATTCTCGCGGGATTCCCGTACGAACTTCCCTGGATACGGAAAATGAAAAATATGCGAATTCCCGGGAGTTTTCCCGCGGGAAATCCCGGGATGCAAACCCTAGTGGGAGTAGAAATTCCATCCACATGTATGCATCCACCTCCCCAACGAATAATAATAATATGAAAAGTGGTTGTTGGCCTCCTCATTGGAAAAAGGCCTTACTGTTACGAAGCTTCGCGCAAAATTATTTGTTGCGTGCAGGGTGTAGTGTACTCACACATTTGTTCTTCAGTGTATTTCTGAAATAAACAAAACTCAGCTATTCTTCAGTTACCCTAATAAATACAAAGTACGGTTAATGTCGTTGACACTTGAATTGACTGACTAAAGCGTCACTCGAATTGGATCAATCCATTTCTCGTCACACTTCACCGTTTTGGTTTCTTCCAGAGAACCGCTGACCCAAACATTTTTATGGAGCGCCGGCTCATGAGTGTAATTAGACACCGTATGGAATACTTTGAATATGTGCCGCGAAAAGTATCAGGCGCACAGATAATGTAGAGCAAGAACTGACCTAGGAAACTGAATAGTGGCTGAATAGAATTTATCTAGAATGTAAGCAATACTGTATTGATGTATAGATAATTAAGCGATATATACAATGTAAAAAGAAAGATGAAGACTAGGGTATATAAACCCAACATCTTCTCAAATAAAATCAGATTCATTTTTGTTTTTGAAACCAAGAACGAAGAATTTCAATCATTGATAATCTCGGCAAGAGCCAAGCTGAATAAACCTAACAATTCACAAAGTTCAAGCCAATATTATCAAAAAGGGGTAACCTGACCAGAAAAAGGGCAGCGACTAAAAAGTTCACCCTTAGCACAGCGATCAGCTTATTACATGGCGATCCTGCGAATTACCAATCTACAGAAACACGGAAATTAGTGCTGGACCAAAGTGACAAGATGGACACGAAGGAATTGATAGAATATATGAAAATCATCCCGGTGTTCACGGGCGACCGAAAATTACTGGATAATTTCATATCAACGATCAAGCTAATAGATAGTACTTTATCGGACGGAAAGAAGATTAGTTTCTTTAACTTCGTTTACACTAATCGTATTGACACTAGGATCCAGAACAGGATCAGACAATTAGGAAGCCCCACTACTACTGAACAGGTACTGACACATTTAAAAACGATTTTTAAACCAAGAAGGACAGCGAACGGTATTCTTAACCAACTGACTGGACTTACACAAGGAGACCGTACCATAACGAGGTTTAGTGAATACATCGAGACACTAGTCGCAGAGTTAACAGAACTTCAAGTATCGAATCTAGGCGAGGAACAAAGGACAACTATATCCACCATGAATTACAACATCGCCTTCAATACATTCAAAAACGGATTGAACAACAGAAGTATAGTCCAGACCTTGGATGCAAGCAGAGTGAAAACGTTTCAAGAGGCAATATTACTGGCTGAGGAGGTGAGAACAAACAACGTAACTCACAAAACACTATTCCAGAAGGCCCAGAATAACCAAAATCAAGATAATAGAAACAGAAATTACAACGATAGACAACACCAAGACAACAAATACCCGAGCAACAATCGCAATGAGGGACGCGACAAAAGGAACAATGAGAACAATCGCGGGAACCCTAACAACAGTCGAATTAACCAATACAACAACAGAGGTCGCGACAACGGATATGGACGAAACCACAATGGAAATTATAGAAACAGAAATCAAGACAATACAGGATATAATCGGAACAACCAAAATGTCAACTGTGTGAACGACCAAGAGTGCAACGATTACAATAATGATTTTGACGATGAACAGGGAAACTACAAGGAGCCGGAGATGGTCGAGCAAAACTATTCTCCAGATGGCCAGGAAGACTAGAAACAAAACAAATTTTCCATATGTCGTCCAATTTTAAAAATTTCATTGAACTACATATTAAAGATGTCGATTTTAAACTGAAATTCTTATTAGACACTGGAGCAGACATCACCCTTGTTAAAGAAGATTTATTAAAGAATCAAAAAGAAAACCCTCAAGATTATTGCCGTTTTACAGGCATAACAGACGAAGAAATCACCTCTATCGGGTCCACAGACATAATTAAACAAACACATAAAACTATTGAATACAACTGATAAAAATGTAACTATTAGAAATTTAGAATTAAAAATACTCCCATTAACAAAATATGACATAATCAATATAAGCGGAAATAAAACACAGCACGACGAACAGAGATTCCAGCAAATACTGAAGAGTATTGATTTTGAAAATACGAATCAAGTTGAACAGAAACAACTGAAGGATATACTGAGGAACTACCAATCGATATTTCACCTGGAAGGAGAACAACTAACAACAAACAACTTATACAAACAGTATATCCGATTGAATGACTCAACACCGGTCTATATAAGAAATTACAGATTACCTCACGCACACAAGGAGGAGATAGAGCGTCAGGTACAAGAACTATTAAAAGCCGGTATTATAGAACCTTCAGTGAGTCCATACAATGCACCATTGCTACTCGTGCCTAAGAAAGGACAGACGGATTTAAGGAAGTGGAGACTAGTAGTAGACTTCAGACAGTTGAACAATAAGATAGTCAATGACAAATTTCCCCTTACGAGACTCGAGGACATACTCGACAAACTAGGGAGAGCTAAGTATTTTTCAACGCTTGATATGACTAGTTCATTTCATCAAATAGGACTGAAACCTGCGTCAAGACCATGCACAGCATTTTCTACACCAGATGGACATTACCAATATACAAGGCTACCTTTTGGATTAAAGATTTCTTCGAATAGTTTCCAAAGAATGTTAACTCTAGCATTATCAGGCTTAGAAGCTGAAGCATTTCTGTACGTGGATGATATAATCATATTTGGCTGTAGTTTAGACCACCACAATAAAAATTTGATAAAAGTACTAGACAGGATTAAGCAATACAATTTGAAATTAAATGCGAACAAATGCTCTTTTCTCAAGCCGGAGGTAATATATTTGGGGCATCTCATTACGGCTAATGGAATAAAACCTGATCCCAGTAAATTTGATGCGATAACTAAGTATCCAACCCCGACAAACGCAGACGAAGTACGCAGATTTGTGGCATTTTGTAACTACTACAGAAGGTTTATCAAAGATTTCGCACAAATCGCAAATTGCCTGAATGCAGTAGTAAAGAAAGGTGTGAAGTTCGAATGGACAGCTGAGCGGGATAAAGCTTTCAATACTTTGAAAACTAAACTAATTAACCCACCTATCTTACAATATCCGGATTTCGACAAGCCGTTCATTTTAACTACAGATGCCTCCGACTACGCTTTAGGAGCAGTCCTTTCACAAGAAAAACTCAGAGAAGATCTACCAATATCGTATGCTAGCAAAGTCCTTCAAAAACATGAAAAAAATAAATCAGTTATAGAAAAGGAACTTTTGGCAATACAATGGGGCATACAATTCTTCAGACCATATCTTTTCGGGAGGCGATTCACAGTAGTCACAGACCACAGACCTTTGGTATCTTTATTCTCACACAAAAATCCAAGTTCTAAATTGACAAGAATGAGAATAGAATTGGCTGATTATGACTTCGACATAGTTTACAAACAAGGAAAAAACAACACAAACGCTGATGCATTATCAAGAATAAAGATTGACTCCGATTTACTAAAGAACATGATTCCCACAAATGAGGACAAGACGGTAAAGAAAACGCTTGTCATAACAAGAAGCAAGACAAAACAACAGGAGCAAGAAGACAAAAATAAAAACATTGATAGCAAATTTAAACGACTTCGCATGTGGAATTGCACATCAATTAATGATATAAAAAAGGCGCGCAAACTCAAATTTGAAACAATCAAAACAAACACGAAAATGGTCAAAGTAGAACCAGATGACCTAAACAATGAAACACGAGTCTACTGTAGTGAAGTTTCATGTCGTTCCGACGATTTCATGGAGATGCTACGAAAAGAACTCAACAAAAGACTTGTTAAACGTCCCAATCATCAAGATGATTCGGAAGAACCACAGTCAATGAAAACTATCCAATACTGTCTAGAGAACAGTGATGATATATTTGAAATAATTCCACAAGAGGAATTTTTTAAAAAATTTAATGAGCTACCTGATGTAGCAAGCGACGTCACAATAATCACATACACGAAGCCTCGGCTTATACAAAATCACCAAGATCAAATAAAACTAATAAAACAACATCATGAAACGCCATGCGGAGGTCATTTCGGAATAAGAAAGACCACACTGAAATTGAAACAACGGTATCTATGGAAGAACCTTGCACACATGGTTAAAGAATTTGTTAACACTTGCGACAAATGTCAACGGAACAAACAGATAAGACATACGAAGGAACCACTGACAATTACCGACACCCCTACACGAACTTTTGAAACAATGACAATTGACACTGTCGGACCTTTACCACCTTCAGAAGCATTCCGTTACATACTGACTACACAATGCGAATTGACTAAATTCATAATAGCATGCCCAATGGAAAACAAAGAGGCAAAGACAATCGCAAAGACTCTAGTGGAGAACGTCATATTGAGGTATGGGATATTCAATGCCCTAAAGTCAGATAGAGGAACAGAATTCATAAATGAGGTTTTAAGAGAGGTTTGCACACTTCTGAATATAGAACAAAAATTCTCAACCCCATACCACCACGAGACCCTAGGCACAGTGGAAAGGAACCATAGAGTATTGAATGAATATTTTCTATCTTTCGTAAACGACGAAAATTGGCATGAATGGTTACCATACTATTCATTCGCTTATAACACGACACCACATGTAGACACAGAATATAGTCCATTTGAATTAGTATACGGACGATTAGCAATATTACCAGGGGAGGAGGTAATGGCACATGGGAAAATTTATAATTACGACAATTATGCAAACGAAATGAAGGCAAGAATGAAATTTTCTCTGGAAAAGGCTAGATCATTTTTGGAGACAGTAAAATCTAGGCGACACATTCGGTCAGACCAGATTAGAAAGAGTTTAAAACTTTGTATAGGCGATTTAGTATTACTAAAGGTAGAAAATAGAAGGAAAAATATGGCACCATACTCAGGTCCATTTGAAATATTGAAGGTATTAGAACCAAACATACTTATAAGAATTAACGATAAGGAGAAATTAGTACATAAGAACAATGTCAAATTATATAAAACAAATTCAACTACAAATTAACAATATAAGCAAACATTTCATATATTTTTTTTTTTCTCTCTCCACGAATATGCACAATAATTAAGAAAACATAGCACTTAAGTAGAATATGATACCACTCTATAAAAAATACAATGACGAACAAATACAGAACCCGATCATTTTCTGAAAATCATGAAATAGCTTCACTATTGTATGATTTTTTTTAAGGGTGAGGGTGTAGTGTACTCACACATTTGTTCTTCAGTGTATTTCTGAAATAAACAAAACTCAGCTATTCTTCAGTTACCCTAATAAATACAAAGTACGGTTAATGTCGTTGACACTTGAATTGACTGACTAAAGCGTCACTCGAATTGGATCAATCCATTTCTCGTCACACTTCACCGTTTTGGTTTCTTCCAGAGAACCGCTGACCCAAACATTTTTATGGAGCGCCGGCTCATGAGTGTAATTAGACACCGTATGGAATACTTTGAATATGTGCCGCGAAAAGTATCAGGCGCACAGATAATGTAGAGCAAGAACTGACCTAGGAAACTGAATAGTGGCTGAATAGAATTTATCTAGAATGTAAGCAATACTGTATTGATGTATAGATAATTAAGCGATATATACAATGTAAAAAGAAAGATGAAGACTAGGGTATATAAACCCAACATCTTCTCAAATAAAATCAGATTCATTTTTGTTTTTGAAACCAAGAACGAAGAATTTCAATCATTGATAATCTCGGCAAGAGCCAAGCTGAATAAACCTAACAATTCACAAAGTTCAAGCCAATATTATCAAAAAGGGGTAACCTGACCAGAAAAAGGGCAGCGACTAAAAAGTTCACCCTTAGCACAGCGATCAGCTTATTACAAGGGACTAATTGAGGGCGCCCGCAACATCTGCAGTCATAAAATTAAATTTGTTTTCATAGCTTCGAATATTTTCCTCCTTTTCCGTAAAATATATTTGTCTTGAGAGGAATGAATCTTCTAAATAAAAGACGCCATGATATACACTGTTACACGAGTTCTTCTTTTTAGATATATGAGTTCTTCATTTTCTTAAACATTCGTTAAATCTAGTGTAGTTGTCAGTCAGTTGTCAGCCTGTGAATTTTATGACGCATTTAGTCCTAACGATTTGTTGCTCTAGAAACAAAATATTTTACAAAAACATTTTCTTATTCATAATTTGTCAGTGTCTTTCGAAATATACATAACAACATGTTTTGGGTCAAATTTATATTATACTAATGTTACTTTTACCAATTCAGTACTTTATTAGTTTTAAAATGAAATCAACAAAAATACTTTTTCTAACAATATTCATATTTATATTAACTTCGTAAAACTTGTCTTAAAATTTTTTTTGGGTCAATTTGACCCAAAAGATAACACATGAGTTAAAAATTGTTAAAAAAATTAAAATACCTACAAATTAATGCATATTTTAATGAATTTTAAAACATATTGGACATACCAGAAATAAATTAATATTACCCGGGAATGAATCATTGTATTTAAGCGGTAAGCATGAGCAAAACGAATTTGCGTAGACAAGTAAAAAACGAGTAGAGAAATTGAAAGAGTAGTCAGAAAATTAAATAGTGAGTGACGTGCAGTTCAATAGCAATATTTCGGAGGTCGGGAAAGAATTAGAAGATTTTTATGATGACTGCGTTGTTGGTAAGCGAATGAGCGGCACATAAAATAGCGAAACGCTATCTCTAAGCGAAAAACTTCGCCAATGATTTAAAAAATATAGACCAACGAGAGAATGCGCAATAGCTTTAAAACAAATTCTCAATTAAAAAAATATAAATGTGAACAAGTTTTACAACATCCAAGACTATTCTGCGGTAGGGACTATTGAAATATATATATATATAGGAGTTACCGCACAGCTCAAAAAATTGTTAAATTCAACTTCCGGACATAATAAATGTCGATATTAATGTTGTTCCTCTATTTAAAAGCTCCAAGACGCAACTTTGGACTATTTTACTAAGTTTAAATAATGTTGATTCTATACCTGTATTGCCTGTGTGTATTTACATGTGTAAAAGTAAACCAAACTATTGTGAAGAATAAAGTACGTCATGAAGTTTCCGTAAAAATATAAACAATATTTCGGAAAAGCTAACACAATTGCGTCAGTGTATACCTAAAGAGTTTGCTCGGAAGCCGAGATCCTTGAACGAATTATTGTATTGGAAAGACGCTGAATATGGGCAGTTTTTGCTATACACTGGCATAATCGTACTGAAAGATGAAGTTCACGATGATGTGTTTTATTGTTTTTTGTCATTATATATAGTTGTCCAAAGCAGCGTTCTTCAAATATGGAGACTTCACAATTACTACTTCATACATTCGAAGGTTGGAGATCCTGTTACAGATTCCTCGTACTCCTTTGAAAATAAATTTCAGAAATTAAGAAAATGATAAGAAAACCCACTAAAATTCTACAGATAATTATCAGAAATATTGTTCTATTCATTTCATTTTATGGCAAAGGAACCTATATTTATAAATAGTCATAAAATTACATTTCGTGAATACACTTTAAGTACAAAAATACCTGACAATTTTTGTTACATTAAAGGTTCCGTACCTATTAAAATTTTCTTGTTTTCAAACCAGCCTCCGTGGCTCCATTGTATGGCGAAAACTTATAAATATGTGCAACGTTTATTCCGTGCCTTGTGAGTCAGTAACATTGGGAATTTATCTAATAGATGTTCAACTTTCCGAAATCGAAGAAATATTTCCGTTCGTTGACATAGAGTTCATACCAATACTTCGTAGTTGTCAATAATATACAATTTTCAAAAAACTTATTTCTGTCAATAATATTTGTCAATCTATTTTAATATTTTATTTAATGACACAATGCTACACAATTGCACTCTAAACACATTGTTTAATAGACTTGCCATATTTTGCAGTTCAACAATTCGATTCAATAATTTACTAAAATGACCGAATCTTATAGTTCACCTATGCAAATTAAAAGATTATCAACAAAAAATAATAATAAAGTAAGTAAAGCAGAGATCTTTAATAATTTATTTTTACTATTGGTAAATTATCACTAATGGAAGAGAATTGTCAATGATCAATTTAAATTTTAGTGAAATGGGTTGCATTTCCAAAAATTAAAAAAATAAAAGAAATTAATGATCCACACATTCACAATAAAATATTTTGTAAATGTTAAAGGCAATGGTCACCGCTGTCACATAGGGTGGACTACACCAAGCCGGTGGCTGTGCTTGACAAGAATTAAAACAGCTGGGGACTACTGTTCCTAAAACGATCCTTTTTTTCTATGGAAAACGATTAAAATTACAGGGAAAGTTAAATATCTAGGCGTGATCCTGGATCGTAAACTAAATTGGAAGAACCACATCAACAGCAGGGCAGAGAAGGTCCATAATGTTGGGCCTTATTCAGAAGGACCATAGGCTCAAAATGGGGACTTATCCCCAAAATGACACACTGGCTCTACACAAGCGTAATCAGACCTATCATGACTTATGCCTCTGTAGTCTAGTGGACATCGATTGAAATTAAGTGCAACATAAAAATATTTCAGAAAGTTCAACGAATGTGCTGCCTCGGTATCAGCGGAGCCATTAGAACAGCATCCACGAGGGCAATGGAGACTATATTGTTATTGCGCCCAATAGAGATACAGGTTAAGTATGAGGCGGCTATCTCGACCAAACACTTTCAGGTGGTAGGTGAATGGATCCAATCGAATTTCATTTCGAATCATCAAAAGATACTGGACATACTAATAGGTTTATCAGAATCAGAGTACATAACCGACAGAATCCCAGAGAGAACAGTCTTCACAAACTGTAATACAAGAATTCCGTCCAGATATTCATGGGTTAATGATTCCCTAGGGAAAGATAATGTCTTGAAACACTGCTACACAAACGAATCTAAGATGGACGGAAAAACAGGATTAGGGATCTACATTCAATACTTATCCTTCGAAAAATCATACCGCCTCCCAGACCATAACACTTTATTTCAAGCAGAAGTTAAGGCGTTATCGGAGTGTGTAAAATGGCTAAATGAACAGGGCAGGGACGGGAATGTAAGAATCTGCATGGATAGCCAAGCTGCAATTAAAGTGATCACTAAACCCATGGTGAAATCGAGAACAATTAAGGAAGGAAGAAAAATTCTCCACCAAAGGGCAACTAGAAATCATATGAGTGCCAAGACACTGTAGAGGAAGGGGCTTCTCACTGGCCATTTACCCCTGAGATCGCATCTACGCCGGATTGGGCGTTCGGACTCGGATGAATGCCGGACATGCGGGGAGGACACCGAAATGGTGGAACACTTTCTTTGTCACTGTCATGCTTTCTCGAGGCTGAGAGGGTCGATATTATCTAACAACAACAACGCACAGCAGGCCGACTTTCTGGCCTAGGTGCACACCTCTGGGTATGAGACACCCTCAACCATTATGGTTTAGAATGACTTCTCTTTTTCAACCTAACCTAACTTAGGGTGGGTGGAATTCCTGGTAGAAGTCGTTATCTAAAATTTTACATAGACATCTCCAAACTTGATGGTAGGTTGGGTATGGACTGCACTGAATCTTGACGTTAATTTGCCTCGTATACTTCCAGATACCTGCAATGTATACCAAACTGAAGTTATGGACATTAGAGAAAATTCGGAGTGGTTGCGCCATATTGTTGGAAAGTCTGGCTGTTATCAGATGCATGACTTGGTGACCCTAAATGCAAGACTGGACAAGCAGTTCAAGATTTACCTTATTTGGGTCATAGGGTCATTATAGGGCATACGGACATTTTAAATCTGACGAGCCTTCAAGATTAGGAACGACCACAGGAACACCCCCGTCGACATGCAAACTGTAGCTCAGGCAGAATGCACTGATTGTGGTGAACGGACCTAGGCACATGCAGAATAGACGTCGGTAAGATAAGGTGTTTCACCGGTAAGATAAGGTGGCCGTGGTATCACAATGAACCTCTTCTGATTTAAGTGTCAGGGCTGTGAAGTCGGAGCCGGAGTCTAAGAGTCGGAGAAATTT
Source organism: Polietes domitor (assembly GCA_947397865.1). Taxonomy (NCBI): domain Eukaryota; kingdom Metazoa; phylum Arthropoda; class Insecta; order Diptera; family Muscidae; genus Polietes; species Polietes domitor. The sequence continues at coordinate 92,368,527 of OX377618.1, read as the reverse complement.
GCTGAAGTCGGAGTCAAAAAAATGGTCGACTCCGGGTAATTGTATTTTTCATTATTAGGACTTACAATATATTTCCAGAAAAAAATAACTGGTCTATAAATAGAATACGCATATGTAATTTTCATAAAATGTAAGTATATATACAACTGATGACATCATGTTAACGCAAGCAGAGGGATTACTGATGATTTGTCCCTACACATGACAATTAAATACGTCTATGGTCAAATGTGTGTATAGTTGAGTGTGGCTCTCATCCTTTCCATTACCAAAATAAAAATTCAAAACTCATAGAAAATCAATCAATCGATCACTTATTAACAACACAAAATCTAATAGTTATAGTTTTGTTTCCATAGTATTTTTATGTGTAATGAATTAAAAAATACTTTACAATGACAATATTACATATAAATGTATTTTTTGTTCGTTTTATGAAATGAAATGGTTTTTCTTAAAAAATCGACATTATTATAATTATTGAAAAAATACACCATTAAGTATTATTGATTGAACATCCGGAGTCGAGCAATTTTGCCTCGACTCCACTGCCCTGCTAAGGGCACATAAACTGACCTAAACTATTTCACTCGACTAAATCAAAAACTATCAAAACAGAAACAAACATTTGCTGAGCTAGTAAATGAAATGCCCACCTGTTGAACATTTTTCGATTTTCCTATACTTTCGCGTATAAATTACGAACAAACCCGCAAAAGTTTTCCAATTTGGTCCAGTCGTTTTAAGCATCCGAACAATCCACGATACATTTCAGATTATAAGCAATATCAGCTCAGATTATTTTAAATTAGTAATTGGTCTTCGAGTCTAGGTGTAACTTAAACTGTGCTTAATATTATCCCCTAAAAATAAATTGGTTTACAAATATTTTGCTATCCCTTCATCAAATGCATCGGACATCTTACTTCTAGTTCTATATTAAAAACTTACATGTTTTCGAATTCAGGAGATTCTGTGTCAATGCCTGCGTAATTTGATTCCGCACAAAGCTCCTGTGCACACACCAAAAAAAAAATTTGTGTAGGTGTTAGATTGAGTCCCGGCAATCGAGCCATTCCCTTCATTGGTCCTGTTAATGAAAGCATTGAATGATATGAAATTTGCATTCCCCCAGAGTGTATCAGAATATCCATGCGGCTATAATTAGAAAATATGTTAACTGATTTAGGAACACATCGCATCGCTTTATCTTCAAATGATTTCGTTATTGAGCGTAAAATCTCCTTTGCTATAGCGATCCCAACAGATGCATATTGCAAATAAGGCGGTAGATGTTCATCGAAGTACGGTCTTAGAATTACAGACAACGGCACAACTAATTGGAAGATATGAAAATTGCTTTACAAAAACTAAAATTTAATAACATTATAAAAACAAGTAAGGAAAAGCTAAAGTCCCTGCGTGATGGTTTTGATTACTAAACCCAGATGTTTCAACATCGATGGGCCGATTTTATTTTATTTCTGTTTGCAATTACACAGAATTTATGTAAATCTTTTGAATTATGTTACTCCTACATGTGATGGGCCCCATACATAAACAAAGTATCTCATCTATCTCATTGTAGCTGCACCTACGGAAAATGTAACGATCATTTTCATCAATATTGGAAAATATTATCAAGATGCGATGACAAGTAAATATTTTACAACGGTAATATGATAAATCGGAGGGATGCAGAAAAACATTGCCTTTCTCAACACATAATCAATACAGATCACACAGCTGATTTTGATAATGTCAAAATCATAGACAAAGAGAGAAAGGAAACGAATGACGCATACAACAAAAATTTTACAGAACGATGAACTTGAAAGAAGACACAAATGGCATAAGTGTCAGTTAGAGCTTCGCAATTTTGTAAACTCGTCTGTGATATTAATTTTAAAATTATGTTGTTTTGTAATGTAACGTACTTACGTTAATATTCATGTAAGTTTACAGTATTTCTTCTTTCTTGAGAATTGTTTAATAAATTGTGTTTTATTTTGAAAAGGAATATAGGTCTAATTGGCTTTATAAACTAACATGGATCCATATAGCTCACTTTCACCGAAGGTATTTCTTGTTGAAATTGAAAATTGATCTGCAAACTTTGGTCAGAAACTGGTGTAAAATGTGGGTTCTAGACCGGTAATAGTGTAAACTGGCCCATTTGTATTGGTGTTATACCAAAAATGGGCCCATATATGTCTTTTCTTTCTTGTTCTGTAAAATTTGATCAACTTCTGATGTAAAATGTGGTTAATATTAAAAATTGGTGCCCATTTTAAGGGGAATAAATCAAAAAGTGGGCCCTTAAAGATCACGCTCACAGTATGTATTCTTAGTTGAAATATAACTGAAAAATTTTATCAAGATCCGATGCTAGATGTAGGGTTTAGAGCGATAATAGTGTAAACTGGAGGCCATTTGTATGGGTGGGGTATATAGTTGATTTTTATAGTAGGTTGATTTGATCAAGGCAGGAAATTTGATCAAGATCCGACGTAAAATGTGTGTTTTAGAGCAGTAATAGTGTAAATCGGAGGAACATTTGTATGGGGGCTAAAACAAAACATGGACCCATGTGACCCACATTCGTGTTAGGTGTTTCTAGTTAAATATAATATGATACTGAAACTTTTGTCAAAATAGGTGTTTCTAGTTAAATATAACATGATAGTGTAAATTATAGGGATATTTGTATGGATGCTATATTTAAATCTGAATCGATTTCCACCAAATTCAAGACCAAGACTTGGGACAAAAAATTACTTCTGTCAAGTTTTATGGCAATCGGATAACAATTGCGACTTGGAGGCGAACAAGCTTTAGATGGGCAGCAGATGGACGGACGGAGAGACATCGTTAAATCAACTCAGCGGGTGATTCTGATAAATGTGGGTGTAGCTCCCTTATTTCTTATAATATCCTATTCCACGAAGTGTTGGGTATAATAATATGTGAAAATCGAACTTTTTAATTTCGTCACTTATCTTATTTGACGTTTTATTTCCTACATAAATCAATGCATCATTTAGATGGCAGGATTAATAAGAAACATTAAAACATTGTTAAAAACTCTAATTTAAATAAGCTTTTAGATAAAGTACGTTCCTCTTTCAAAAAGTAAGTAGGATTCAGTAATTATATGGCCTTTAATTTTATTTAGGCCCACATTATTAGTGTGGGAGGTTTAGAGGGTCCGTGGTACATAGGTCCAGCATCCACATTTGTAAATCAATTATATACAAATTATCAAATAACGAGTAATCGCGGATTTCAATCAAAAAGCATAAAGTCGTTATAAAAACGTTTTCGAGTGTCAAATTGCAACGGAATTCTATCTACTCAATTCATTCTTTATTAATATAATATTTAAGTACAATATAATTATTATAGCTATTGAGAGTTGAGATTACATTTTTATCTTTTCGACTCTGTTATAAGTAAAGTTTATTATTATACAGGGTCCCCCGTCGCGGGTAACAATCTTGACGCGATGCGGGGGCTTAAGGGCTGTTCCGATGGGTAGCTGCTGTCACCTAGAAAGGAACCTGAGTCCTTCCTAGGGAGATAGCGGAGACTTTCCCGGAACATCCCGAACTAAAAGTTACCCACCGACAAAACCCATTATGAGTTAAAATATCAATATAAACTCTGCAAGTGGTCACCAGGCTGGACCTGGAAATCCACCCAAACAGTTGTCCGAGGATGGCTCTTTGGCAGGTGCAAAATATTTGCAGGCACCAACCTCATCATTACCACAACAACAATCACACATAAACCCCATACAATACGAAACAAATACGCAAACGAAAACGGCAACACTCAAACGACAACAAAACATTGACTCAGACGCGTCCCTGGGTGACGACACAAATGACGGTCTGTCAGGTATAGGCAAGCTCTTCCTCTATGAGACCGATGAAGAAGACAATCGTATGGTTGCTTCTGACTCGGCAGCGGAGGAAGTGCCTATAAGTGGCAATAATGCCTCAGGATCGACACCAGGCGACAACAGGACCAAGACGGACGAGGAAAGGAGGGAGGCGGGGTATAAGCGCTCGTTACGATTCCTTAAGAAGATGGATACGAAAGACCCGTCTTCTTTTTCGGGTCGTGACAAGCGATTATACCGAAAGCACACCTACCACGTACGGAAGTATGAGTCAATGATGAACACGACCGTCGTGGAGGTCAAACCCTCCACCTCAAAAGACACAAAGGACACAACTAAAACAAACGGTACTAAAACTATTACGACTACGGATACAAACCAGAGCAAGGCCAATCTGATGAATTCGGGTAATACTGGACCTCGGGGCCACTCTGGTATACAAAGCAAGCCAGCACCGAATAAAGCTGGACCTTCATCGAGCAGAGAAATGCGCAGACCGGCACCATACCCGCCCAAGGTCGTTAAAGCCGATACCAAGCCTTGTGTAGGCCCCGCAATCTGCAATAGACACAAGAGACCGGTAGCGGAACTCCCCAACAGGGTCAACCTCCCGGCGCACAGCACCCAAACTGGGATAAAAAGGCAGCGGTCCAAAGAAGCTCAAGCCCCCGATGGCAAGCGACCGAAAACCACCCCCTGCCTAACGACAGCACCCGAACTGCAAGTCGCCATTCTAGACCGCAGCAACCCAGAAGGTAGAATAACGACAAGCAGATGGCTACTGGTTGAGGAGCAGATACTCCGATCTCTGCTTGAAGCCCTCAAAACCAGTGAAGACGACTCCTTTACTGAATTCGACAGAGCCGGGTGGCAGAAGGATGTGAAGATCGTCTGCTGTGGAAATAAGAAAGCTTTAGACTTCCTTACTGCTGCAGTTGGTGATCTTGATACCCTATGGCCTGATATGCGGTTAGAGATCGTACCTATTGACCAGATCCCCTGTTGGACGACAGTGAAGGTATGGGTTCCTCCTCCAATCCTGGAGGACGAAGCCATACTTACACTGGTAAAATGGCAGAACAAGCCGCTAGGCACTGATGACTGGAAGATCATCAGGGGACGCGCGAGGGACAAAGGAGACGGAAAAGATTTATGGATCCGGATAGGATCGGAATCTCTCCGTCTTCTTCGTCTCTCGGATGGGGTCGTCAGGTATGGTCTCAACCGACTGAAGATCACTATCCCCGAGGACGAAACCAATGCCCGACGTCAGGAGAGGAATAAAGCTGGTGCAAATTAATCTGCACCACTCCGAAGCAGCATCGGTCGAACTGCTGCGACACATGGGGAAGGAGGGCACGGACGTAGCTCTGGTGCAAGAACCCTGGATTACAGGGAACAGAGTACGTGGACTGAAGTCACGAAACCTAAAGCTCATACTCCCACAAAACGAAGGTAAAATCCGTAGCTGTATTGTAGCCAAGAAAGACTTAAATCTAACCTTCTTATCTCACTACAGCGATGGCGACCTAACAGTGGTGGCCATGGAACGCCATAACAAACCAACGCTGGTAATAGGCTCCATGTACCTACCCTATGAAGTGGACAACCCCCCGTCAGACAAGGTCCAGGCCCTGGTAGATTGGTGCAGGCGAAAGGGGCACGATCTGGTACTCGGTGGCGATGCAAACGCGCACCACACCCTTTGGGGTAGCACTGACATCAACAAAAGAGGTGAGTCACTTTTTGATTATATTATTTCCACTGATCTAATTATATGTAACAAGGGCAATAGGCCGACGTTCTATAATAGAACTAGGGAACAGGTTATAGATATAACTTTAGTATCAAATAGTGAAACGATTAGAGTCTCAAATTGGATGGTATCTACAGAATGTTCCTTCTCAGACCATTTTAGAATACTTTTCAATATAGAGCACGATATAATTAGGGGGAAACCCTACAGAAATCCCAAAAAGTCTAACTGGAACCTCTTCAGTAATCTTATGCAGTCACTGCCTCCTCCGGACAGAGAGATTAGTGACGTGCATGAACTGGAGGGTGTAGTGAATCAACTGACATCTTCCCTTTCAGAATCCTTCAAAAAATCCTGCCAGGAACGACGCCCCCCTCGGAAAATCAACCAAACCTGGTGGACACCAGAGATCAGGGCACTCAGGAAGGAAAGTAGGAGACTCTTTAATAGAGCAAAAAGGGAGAAAACTCCAGAAGGCTGGAACGACTATAAAGAGGTCTTCAATGACTTCAAAAAACAGATCAAAAAAGCAAAATGGAAATCTTGGACAAATTTCTGCGAGGAATTGGAAGGTACTAGTGAGGTCGCCAGATTTCGCAAAGCGCTCTCCAAGGAGCCCAGCACTCCAGGATTTCTGATGAAACCGGATGGACTGTTCACAGAAAGCAGTGCAGAAACGGTAGAACTCCTTATGGAAACACACTTCCCAGGATGCCAAGACGATGACGACAGCATTGAAGAAACAGTAACCCCTCCCTCCGTTTGCACGGACGAGTTCATCAACACAATAGTTGATAACGAAAAAATAATGTGGGCCATACGATCCTTTAGACCATACAAGTCAGCAGGACCAGATGAAATAATACCAGCACAACTGCAGGTCTCCCTGGACCGGATATTGCCATGGCTAAGACTAATTTTCTCCGCTAGCCTGAGATGGTCCTACATACCAAGGGCATGGAGAGAAGTCAGGGTGGTCTTTATCCCTAAGGCGGGAAAAATAAACCACAACACGACAAAAGACTATAGACCCATTAGTCTATCATCGTTTTTACTAAAAACCATGGAAAGACTGATGGACTTACATGTAAGGGAGAAACTTAATCCAGAGAACTTCAGCAAGGCACAACACGCATACCTTAAAGGAAGGTCAGTAGAAACGGCATTACATGAAGTGGTAGGCTATATTGAAAGCTCCCTGCTGTACAAAGACTACACGATGGCAGCTTTTCTAGACGTAGAAGGCGCCTTCAATAACGTCAAAATAACATCGATCACCTCCGCTCTCGGACGCCTGGAAATGAACCAAGGCATAACCCAATGGACGGGCAGCATGCTGGAAAGCAGGATTATTAACTCGAAATTGGGCGAGGAAGTTGTGAGGAAACGTGTTACAAGAGGCACGCCGCAAGGAGGTGTGATCTCGCCGATGCTTTGGAACCTGGTGATAAATGAAATCCTACTCGACCTCAACAGAGACGGAATTAAGGTGACGGCATATGCCGACGACTTAGTACTGCTGGTCCGAGGCAAATTCTTACCAACGATTAGTGAGGTCATGGAAAGATCACTAAGGAAGCTCTTAAGATGGGCGACGAGAAATGGGTTAGGAGTTAACCCAAGGAAAACAGAGTTGGTTCTGTTCACAAGAAAATATAAAATTCCGGACTTCAACCTCCCCAAATTAGATGGGGAGATATTGCATCTATCAAAGGCAGCAAAATACCTTGGCATAATCCTGGACTCGAAACTTTCATGGAAAGGAAACATAGTAGAGAGAGGAAGGAAAGCACTCTGCGCCTTTTATACCTGCAAAAAGATGTTCGGGAAAAGATGGGGACTACAACCAAAGATGATACACTGGCTGTACACGGCAATAGTAAGGCCAATACTCACATACGGGGCACTGGTCTGGTGGAGCGCCGTAAAAAGAAAATCACTCCTAGCAAAACTCAATAAAGTACAGAGGATGGCATGCTTGGGCATTGCTGGGACAATGAGATCAGCTCCTCAAACCGGACTAGAAACTATACTCAATATACAACCCGTGGACATTTTCGTAAGGAGATGCGCAGCAAGGGTAGCATTGCGTATCAGAGAACTCGGTATGCTGAAAAACGACACGCTTGGGCACAGCTCCATTTTAGGAGCTACTGAACCATACGGGAGGCTAGATAAAAATTCAGATTTCCTCAAGCCCAGTATGCACCTACATAAGAACTTCAAATTGGAAATACCCACCAGAGAAGAATGGGCATCCAACATGGTCATGACCGACGAGGAAAACTCAATCTTCACTGATAGCTCAAAAATGGAGACAGGTACGGGATCGGGAGTCTTTTCTGAACCTTTAAACCTTAAGATATCCGTCCGACTGCCAACTACATGCACAGTCTTTCAGGCAGAAGTATATGCCATCAACATAGCCGCGAAAAATATTCTGGAACGGGATATCGATCAGTCAAAATTCAGAATTTATGTGGACAGTATGGCAGCCCTTAAAGCCTTAAACTCCAAGACTATAAGATCAAGATGCGTACATGACTGCTTAGAGTCTCTGGACCGACTCCAAATGCATGACGTCACACTCGTATGGGTACCAGGTCACACGGATGTACCTGGAAACGAAATGGCAGACGAATGTGCACGGAAAGGCTCCAAAGAGACGGAAGCTCCATGTAGTACGAACATACGCACGCCTTTCATCGAAATACTCAATCAAATAGACGAAATAGCAGACCGAGAAACAAAGTTGCGATGGGACTCCGGTCATAACTGCAGAATAACACGTAACTTATGGCCGAAAATCAACCCTAGTAGAACAAAGGAACTACTGACGCTCGGCAAAAGAAACACAAGTATCCTCATTGGAGTCCTTACAGGGCACTGCGCAATAGGCCGTATGGCAGAGCGTATGGGAATCCCTCATATGGACTACTGCAGGAGCTGCCTCGACGAAGAAGAAGAGGAGTCGGTGGAACATCTGTTATGCTCTTGCCATAAACTGCAGGAACTCAGGCTACATTATCTTGGAAGCAGGTTCTTCAGCAGTCTGGCAGAAGAGGCAAATGTTCCCCTAAACCCCCTATATAAATTCATAGACAAGGCCAGCTGGTTCTCCAGTAGAAACAACAGGCAATCTAATAACGACTGACACCACAACGAACCCTTCGGACTTTCCTTACTATCAAATTCTCTTCTCCCACTATAATCCTCCTCCTCTATTCACTAACACATCTCTTCCATAATCATCTATCAAGGGTAGCACAATGGACGAATAGTCTCCGAGTGAACTCGCTTGGTTGCGTATACAATGACGTTGTATATACTACCAGCGGGCAACCCTCTCAACCTAACCTAACCTATTATACAGGGTGCGGCTAAAGTAACTATATGATTTGTTTTTTAAATAACTATTGAATGGAATGAAAAAAAAAACAAAAAAATTTATAATAAAAAGAAAGTTTATTTTATGTTATTTTTTTACATTAATTATGAAAAATAATATCAGTTAAATGATAACCGTTTTCTCTAACGCAAAAATGTGCTCTTTTTATGGCATTTTCCATAACTTTGTTGAGTGTTTCTTGTGGTATACGATCAATTTCTTCTTGAATGTTGTCCTTTAGTTGCTGCAAGGTTTGGGGCTTATTCACATAAACTTTGTCTTTGAGATAGCCCCACAAGATAGCCCCGTTCAAGTGAAAATGCGCTTCGTCGGTCATCATTAAATTTGACAAAAAATTTTCATTTTGATCAACGAGATTTAAAAGTGCTCTAGCAAATTCCAAGCGCAATACGAAGTCCTCAGGATTTAGTTTTTGGACTAGTTGGATTTTGTAAGGGAAGAGGTGCAAATCGTGTTTTAAAATTCGCCGAAGAGTGCGGTCAGAAAGCTGCAACTGGGAAGATCGTCTTCTCGCTGATGTCTCCGGATTTTCTTCGACGCTCTGTCGCACAGCATCAATATTTTCGGCCGATCTGCCAGTTCGAGGTCTGCCCGTACGTCTTGAATCTCCGACAGTCCCATATTCAGCAAAATTATGCACCAACGAACGAATGGTTGGACCCGTTGGTGCAGTTCTTACACCATAAAATCTTCTGTATGCACGTTGAGTATTAATTATCGAACGATGATTTTCAATGAATAGAAAAACAATCTGAGTTCTTTGCGCAATTGTATAGCGTTCCATTTTTAAATATTCTCCCAAGTTTAATTTCTGAAATAGGAAAAAAGAAAAAGTTAAATACTCGCAAACAAAGAAGTTACAATTGTTTTACATCATATAGTAACTTTAGCCGCACCCTGTAGTACTTAACGAAATTTGATCTTATTGATGGGTACGGAAAAGATAAAAACCCTTTTTTGAAAACAAAAAAAGATTTTATATTTTAAATAAAATCACTAGATTGTTAGTAGCTTAAAAAGTATTTTTATATATTGTAAAGGAACGGTGACAAACAGGAACCTTGAGGACATTAGCTTCTTTCCAGATTTTGGGAAAGTAGCATGCTTTTAGGCAAGAGTTTACAATATTCATTAAAACAATTAATGCTTTTTTAGGTATTTTTTAGACTTTTGTTGCTTATATCATCTGGGCCAAGAGCCTTTTTAGATTTAAACGATTTAATAATTTGATTGATTTTGCCATCAGTTACAAAAAAGTCATCTGTAACTGGAATATATCTATCATCTTCTCATCCATATTCTTCGATAGTGGTTACGCTTAATTTGTTCAGTAAGAGCATCGTGTCTGTAAACAACTCTTCTTTTTGGCACGCTGTTGTCAATCAATCTTCTGACAGCATTGTTGAATGAAGTAATCATGTGATCGATCTCCATTTGATCAGCTGTAACTATGAAACAGGTCTCTCTCAAAAATGTTTTAATTGTCGTGCGTAGAGTCTATAATTCGCTTTTTTAAAATCATATATGAAACACTCGTAATTTTCGTTTTGTTTATTAAGTATAATTTGAACAGGCACATGGTTCGATCTGAGATCATTGATAACAATTGGAGTTGATAAGGAAGTTGGAATATTTGTCAAGCAAACAACTAGAACGGAAGCAGAACTTCTCTCACTATTTGGTATATAAGTGGGGTCGGATGGATATTTTATAAAAATATTTCTTGTTGCCAATTTGTTATGTAGAATGTTACTCCAAGAGTTCGCTCTCACACAACCCCATGACTGGTTTCTGCAATTAAGATCACCAAGTATGTAATTTCTGCTGTTGTTACATAAACGTTCAATATCAGAAGCAAATTCCATCTTTCTAGAACCATCTCTACCGGCAGATCCAGTAGGAAAATAGCACGAGAAAATATCAATTTGTCCAGCAGCTGTGTTTATATGTATGCATATATTCTCAATAAATTTGGTGTTGATAATTGGTAAAAGTCGACGTGATACAGATTTTTGAACCAGTACTGCAACTCCACCACCACACTAACTCTATCACATCTGTAGCAATTGTAGGCATGGTGCCTGATTGAAATGTTTAAATCCAGCAATGTTGCGGCATATTTGGATATTGTTATTAACTAGACTCTGGAAAAGTTCATTTTTTTATACCTAATACCTCTGGCATTCCACGTAATTATTTTTAAGTAATGATTCATTTTGTAAGGAATTTACAGACAAGATTGGTAATAACCTCGAATTGGTCAGCTTATATTTTACAATTTTGTAAATTTGTTATTAATTCAATTGTTAGAGATTTTAACTCATTAACAGAAAATAAATCATTGTTTTGATATGGTTGCTGTGACAGCCATTTCGGTTGTCTTACTTCCTGGTGGAGATTGTTCGGAAAGTTGTATGAACAGTTGGTGTTTAAAGGCTTACTTTAGCCCCTGGAATTTGATTTCGCCGTTGCCATACGTTTTTTAATATCAATGTAGGTAGGGTCCATTGCAGATGGCACATTTAATTTTCTCTACATTACAATTTACTGTCAGGTGGTTTCCCGCACAGTTAGCGCAGAACGTCTTCACTTTGCAACGAGATGATCCGTGACCAAACATTTGGTAATTAAAACATTGCGTGATTTTATCTTTGTTTACTCTCTGATGTTCCCATCTGACCATTAGATATTCGATGTTACAATAGTTTGTTTTTAAATCTTTTAAGGTTATGGTTTGACGTTTGAAGTAGACAACATATACTAATTGTTCAGGCTTATTATCTTTTATTTTAGTGACAAGCTTGTCATTGAGACAAGCTAGACCTGTCATTAGCTTTGATAACCATTGGATCAAATTTATCCATTCCGAATAGCAATGCTTTGTACGGTCTATCATGTTTTGGTGTGTAAGAGAAAAACTCAAATTTACCATCTAGGTGTTTAATGGCATTGTCAGCTGATCATGACGATGCCATTAAACTTAAATATTATATTAATGTTTTGCAAAATAATTTATGTCCAATAGAAATTTTTATTGCATAATCTGCAATTTTGATATTTTTACAAATTTCAAGAATTTCACTGGTATTAGCCTTCAATATAGTTAGAGGAGGAATGATTTTTTTAACTCTTTATTAACAATTACTTCATCACTTTCTTCCACATCAATTGTTTGCAATGGATGATAATAGTTCTGATTCTTTGGCGCACTGTCGCGTGAACTCACCATTGTAGACTTTTTGGTCATGCTATGATTCCGATTGAAATTAACTTCATCATCACTACGATCACGTTTAATTTTGATGCAGTTTTTAGGACGTCCGACGTGTCCGTGACGTTTGAGATCACAACGAGTGCTCGGAATTCTATCTATCCGCATTTGACCGTTTATTATTTTTTTGTATCGATTCCCGGGCCGAAATATTTACCATTTGGCTCACAAACCTCCAATAAAAAATTGATGCCGATCAGATAACGCTAGAGTCTGCCGAAATTTAATTAAATACTTAAAACACACTTTATATGGGAAAATATGGGATGTTAAAAAAGAAGAATCGTGATGGTTAAATTTCAGCGAAATGTGTTTATAATAAAGATAATTAATAAAGATAAAAATTGTTTACAGTTTATCTTGTGATTAAATTCAATTAAGTCGAGCTAAGAACGAGTGCAAAAGAAAATATAAAATATTATATCGATAACAAATTTGAGAATTGTTAAGGTACGTTCTCACTAACGAGTTTTAAAATAGCGACGAAACAGTGACACCCCTCCGCAGTATGAAAAGAAGTCTTCGTCTTCATACTCCTATTTTTGAACCACATCTAAAGTCACTAATTTAACTGTTGGCTTCACCAATATTCCACTTGATGTCAAAATCTTTACCTTGCTAATTTTGCCGTCATTTGCCAGTATAGTTTCGATGACTTTTCCTCTGGGCCACATGTTTCTTGGACTCGGCGGATCAACCACAAGAACCAAATCCCCGACTTGGTTTTGTCTTTTCATTTTGACCTGCATGTTAAATGAGATAAATATTATCTGGCCCATTTTCTTCAAAAGTTTTCAGCATACTGAGATATGAGCCAGTTATGTTTGAGAGCATATCCACTCTCATCGTACATAGCTAAAGGTTTCATGCCATTAGACGACCCAAGTATTAAATGATTGGGATTGAGAGCTTCTGAATTTTCGTTATCGTTGGGAGGGCAAGAGTTTATAATAATTTCTACCTCGACTAACATTCCTTATAGCAACTCAGATGATGGGGGAATACAGTCCCAGTTTGTAGTGGATGTCGTGAATATACGAATGAATTCGTTTTTGTCGACGTCCTTAATTGCTTCTCTGAGCTCTTTTTCAGCACAAACAAAGTTCGCGCCATGGCTAAATAATTCTTTAGGGGTCCCACGATGACAAATGAAATTTCTTATGGCTATTCTGCATGATGATGTATTAAGTGTGTTGAGGACTTCAACATGGATTGCTCTGAGAGTTAAACAGGTGAATAGAGCCCCATACCTCTTTTCCTGATGATGACCGACCGTCACCATCATTGGACCGAAATAACCTAACCCTGTATGGGTAAATGGTTGACAGAAAGCTACCAGACGAGCTTTCGTCAGCCTTGCCATTTGTGGCTGTACTGGTAAAGCGGGATTTTTATTTTGCAAATCTGGCACTGCTCACTTTACGACGATTCGTAGTCTCGGAATATACCATCTTTGTATAATATCATTTATCACTGTCTCGTTGTTGCATGGTGATATTATGAATGAAAATACGTAATTAGTAGATGTGTGATGTAACAATTATTGGGTAAGACAATTGGGGTTTTTGTATCTTTGGACACGCAAGCATTATCTATTCGTCCATCCACTCGAAGATACAAAATAGACTCTGCTTTCTCAAGTTCGTCGGCAGTTAATTCTCTTATTACTTATATTTTAAAGAAGGCTTTAGAATTGAACCATATAAGCTACGGCTCTTAAGATTTTGTTCATTTAGAAACCCGTTTTACGTCTACTAAGGAATTACATTCGTTATGGACCAATACGGAGTGGGTGGGATCTGGAGTGGAGCCATTCACATTCTGATTTTAATAAAAACTCAGGCTTTTTAAACCAACGGCTATTTGGTAGCTTTGTAGCTACATTGAGTTTACGGGGAATCCAAACCCATTCCCGTAACTAAGTTGATTCTAGAATTTCGCAGACGCATAAAGCTACGAACTTGAGGTATTGTTTGTTATTATATGTGAGCCAACTAATTACGGTTCTTGAGTCTGACCAAAAGAATTTATTTTTCACCGGAATTGAATGGTTTGTAATAACGCATGGTAAACAACAGCGGCTTATCAGTTCTCACTTGCGTCTACAGAGGTGTTGCTTCAAATTTGCATCATTGTAATCTGGGAATGATTTTAAAAAGCATCGTGGGATCTTTATTTTTTCTAAGTCGGGAAGATATTGAGCCCATTCTTTCCTATTTAATCAGCTGTTCTTCTTTTATTGGTTCGTCCCAACTAAATCCACTTCTCCAGATCTCCTGCAATATAATTTTCAGATACACCAAAAAAAGACTGATCAGACCAAACGGGTTAAATAACGTCATTAATGTTCATAATATTTAATGTTTAGTTGCATGTTTCTTGCCTTCTATTATTTCATTATTTATTATGTGGGGAGATATTTTAAATATAATCGTATCTTCGATAGAATTCCAGAAATACCTAATACTTTTTCGGTTTTTACATCTGTAGATATATTTAAAAGTCTTTCAGTTTCCAGCACACTTTCGAATTTTTTGATTACCTCCAATTTATTGGAAATCCACTTTCTGAAGTAAACCCAGCTTGGCTTTGAATGAATTGCGCCTGCTTTCTTATTTCTACCGCGAGATCAGCAGTATCGGAAGAGTACAGAAAATCGCCAACATAGTGATTTGTTTCTACCTCCGCGGCAACTTCAGGAAAATCTTTATGGAACTTAGACGCATTCTTATTATTATATATATTGATATACAAGGAGCACATGATGCTCCGAAAATCATCACGTTCATTACATACTCGTCTGGTTCTTTACCCCTTTCGCGATTCCGCTATAAAAGCGCTGAACGTGTCGATTTTCTTCTGTTATATTTATAAACCTGATGAAACATCTGTTCTATGTCGGCGTACAACGCAACAGACCGTTCTCGAAATTGAAAAATGTCCATTTCAAACATAACTGCTCAGTTTTCCCTTTCAGATCTAAAAGCTTTAATATTCCCTCTTCAATGAGGCTAATTGACGAACCATCATCCAAAAACGCAAAAGTTGAAATTGTTTTTTTGTTGTTTCCATAAATTTTTATGAGTATCACTTTAAAGATGAAAGTTTGATAACAACTGTTGTGAGTTTGTAGATTCTGCACGATTGAGCTCTCTTGTTCTCTGTCATCGTTGTTTCCATTTGCTCTTGTTTGATCCGTGCAGAAGATGGAAGTGTTTTAACTGACAGCCTTCGACATGGTAGCATTTTTCTTTGTTGTAGCATACTCCAGAATATTTTCTTAGACACCGTTTGTACAATTCAAATAGTCCATCTTTTAATGTTTGTTTGAAATCAGCAGACAAAAACTTTTTGCAGTATGAATCATTGAAGCGACGAATGTCAGCACATTTTATTTTCTTAATTTCGGTGAGAGCGTGTATGTGTGCTCGTTTTTGTTTACTTGTAGAAGACATATGTTAAGTAGTTTGATTTTCAATATTCACTGTGCTGGCCAGAGTTACAAGCCGAACCATAATTATCGGCGTCGGCGGCGCTGTTCAAAATGGGTCGGCGGCGGCGGCTTTCGGCTGATTTACCGGCTCGTTCTGTCATTCGAATACCCCTATTTGGAAGGAAAAATTTTCTTTTATTTTTTGACAAGTATAAAATTTAATATTGTTATTAGGGTATCCAATTAT
The DNA here is from genome assembly GCA_947397865.1 of Polietes domitor. Taxonomy (NCBI): domain Eukaryota; kingdom Metazoa; phylum Arthropoda; class Insecta; order Diptera; family Muscidae; genus Polietes; species Polietes domitor. The sequence goes on along the minus strand of OX377618.1, from coordinate 92,352,507 downwards.
TCGGACTTTTATGTTATTCGATTTTTCGTTTATTTGAAAACAAAAAATTTCCAATTAATCGAATAATGAAGTCGAGAGTTATTCGATTAACCGATTAAACAATTGTCTACTTAAATAAAATATAATTGATTAGAGTTATATAGACAAGACACGGCCGTTTACGGGTAGTTCAACTATATATTGAACGTTTATTATGTATCTGATTTTATTTAAAAATTGTAACATCAAATTCGAAATTCATTAGAAGTTGACAAAAATCTTAATATCTTATCAAAATAAAGAACTTTCCCTTAAATGAGCATAATATCAGAAGTTATCCATTGACTCTTTTCGAATATGGATCATATGATTTATAACAGAACTGACTTTTTTATCACGGTGTTAACCTCAACTTTTCTATGAATTTACTATTCTTCTTACTATAAATGAAGTCGGATAAATCGTTATTTTAATATCTGTGGAGCATACAAATCAAAAATCGATAAAAAAAAACTGGCTATTCAAAATCAATTTATCATACAAAGCATACGACGATTTCATTAGTTTTTTAAGGCAAAACTTATAATATCGATTAGTCGATTTTTCATCATGATTTTTTATTATTCGAACAAATATTTGACAAAAATTATTCGATTAATCGAATAAAATTTAATCGATTGGATACCCTAATTGTTAACTCATACAATTATTTTTTGGGAGAAGGAATCCATTCCCTTCCAACTGAGTTAGAACTCCGTCAAATCACGGCGGCGAGGGTGAAGTCGATATGAGTCGATGAAATCGGCGGCGTGGTTGAGTCGATTTGAGCCGATGAAGTCGGCGGCGGCGCGATTCGTGCAGATACATGCGGCGGCATCGGCTTGTCGTCTTAAAATCGGTCGGCTTGTATCTCTGGTGCTGGCTGACAAAATCCAAGGTCGAAACCCCACTTGGAGAATTCCACTAAGTTTATATTTATATTGTCCTGTTGGAGGCATAATTTTTGATATCCCAATTTATTTGATAATAAGGCTGTAATTTCGATATGAGTTCGTGTAACAACGATGAGTTATGAAGGCTACATATAGCTGTGGACCAGTCAAACATTGAGCTGAAGAGTGGGCATTCCTCTGGTCTGCCGAGAATATGGGCAAGTCTTTCGCGACAGTTTGCCGGGCATGTAATTGTTCAGCTGTTAAATTTCGTCGATATGAGTTCGTGTAACAACGATGAGTTATGAAGGCTACATATAGCTGTGGACCAGTCAAACATTGAGCTGAAGAGTGGGCATTCCTCTGGTCTGCCGAGAATATGGGTAAGTCTTTCGCGACAGTTTGCAGGGCATGTAATTGTTCAGCTGTTAAATTTCATCGGGTTGCATGTGGTAATGTTGACTAGAAAACATGAGCATATTCGGGGTTAATGAACGACTGTTGTTGTACCTTCCAATCTTTTATGTCGTGGATGTTATTACAGTTTATCTGTGCGCCGAGTTATTTGACATAAACAGCTGAGGCTGTGAATTGTTTATATTTGTTGTATTTTTTGATATAAAAGAGTTTGGCGGCCTGTCGCTGTCATAACTGGGTTATCATATGACGTTACGGGGTGGTGAGGCGGTGCCGTGGTATTTGTGGTTATTTTCTGTATATTATGTGTTACGCCACCAGCTACTGTATTTTGGAGAGTGTTGTCATAAACTGAATAACGTGTCTCGATGATTCTCTGTTGTGAGGAGTATTGGTAAACACATGAAGGACCCTCTTCTACTTCGTGGCATTTTTTTCACTGAACCAACATTCAGGGAATGTCCCCTATAAATGCAGTGCATTGCTTTGGCGGAAGGAAGATAAGGTATTGGAAGGAGGAAATAGGGAGTAGTATCTGTTGACATTTGTTTTAGACTTCTGTATATAATGATGGGCAGGAAAGATATTTGCGGGAAGTCGATTCCACATTCGGTTAGTACGGGCGAAGAATGAATTCATTCTGTAATGTGTCGTGCGGTCGGTTGCCCAATCGACAGCATGCGGGTGAGAGTTCCTGGAAAATCGCGTATCTCTACCGAACATTCTCACGGAAGGTATACGATTGTGAATATCCGAAGTACAAACATCGTGAAAGTATCGATAGAACACATAACCCACATTACGACGATGATCAAGGGAAGCAATACAATTGGATATCCTAACGTCACCTATCAACACCATCGCCCTCCTCTGGACACGACCAAGTAGCTCCAGTGAAGAACCTGGAGCACCCGACCATATATGGCAATTGTATTCCGTCTTTGGTCTGATGTAGGTAGTGCGGATATAACGCAGAGGGAGTGAAGTATTTCTTAGACCGGTTTAAGAAGCCTAGACACTTGAATACTTCTTTCGACACTTCAAATACATGTTTTGTCCAACAAACATCGCATTGTATTTTCATGCCCAGAACATCAAGAGGATCTGATTGCTCAATATTCACACCGTTCATTGAAATAGAAATTGAATAAAGATGGTGGCTAACCATACTCTCCATTACGGCCGGTAATTAGCGGGATTTTTAGACTCACCTTTTTTAGGGATGCACGGTATGCAAGGACGGATAAGCGTCGAAGAGCACTTACATAGGACAAGTGCTGAAATGCCATCCAGGACCGGAGATTTATATACATCGAGACTTGCGCGAACCCTTATAACTCCACGTGTTCGAAAAAATATCTGAGGCATGGAACTGGATACTTTCTCGATCACGGTGAGTGGTTGATTACTTTCCGGCAAGGATAAATTCCTTGCAAACATTTCAGCCAATAGGTTAGCTTTGGAAACCGGGTTAGCGAATGTCTGGTCATCTTTAACAAGAGTTGGGATAGAAGAGAATTTAAAATTTCTTAAAACAGAAGGTTCGTGATGACCTGATTAGATTTATAACACTGGTTTGTGTTTGAATTCCTTAAATAAATACAAAATTCATTACATATTTTTAATAGAATTCATTAAGTATTATACTCTTTTGGTATCAAACAATCAGCTAAGATAATAAATATAATTTTTTAACGTGTTTTACGCACAACCAACTACTTTGAAAAGAATTTCACTTTTTATCTTGAGATTAAATTCAGTAAGTATTCAGATAGGTATTTTCTCACTAACGAGTTTTAAAATAGCATTAAAACAGTGGCAGCAGCATGGGGTTTTAACCAAAAGTCGAATATATAAGCACCTAAAAATAATTGTGTTGGCATAACTAAACACAATTTCCATTCTCACAAGCCATAAATTATCAAAATCGAAAAAAAATAGTTACATCGTTTTTGATTTGAATTTTACGTCAATTGAATGTTAAAGCTGACATTGCATGTACATTAAAGTTGCTATTTTAAATACTTTTACAATAAAGTGGCACATAGTATGAAATCTCTGTTAGATTACCTTGTTTTGCATCGCATTGTACATGTTTGCACCAAATCCGAAAATATTGTTTCTTTGGGTCATATTTGTCCCAGGCCAACATGGGTTAAGAACTTCCAAGGAAGAAAAGATGTAGAAGCGCTATTTTATAAATGTATAAAAAATTGCTCTATGAAATAGCACCCCAAGAAATAACCCTCCAGAAGTAAAATGAAACAATGCCCCACGTTCATTGCTCTCACACGTTTTCCAAAAACAAGACCTTATGATGCTCGTTGCAGTCATTTCAGTTCCAAGTGCTGCTGTGGCATCCTGACAATATTTTTTAATTTTGCTGAGTGCCTTTAACTCCTTATAAGCCGCTTCTTGATTTTCATGATTATGATCCACATATTTCTTCACGCGAACACAACTGCCATTTGCAAGTAAATTCACTCTAGCTTTACACAAATTGTATCTACATTCATATTTAATAACGTCTTTATAAACAGATTTTTTCCTGAATATCATTTTTTCTTCAATAACATACAAAAGTTTACTATTATTGCTTTTTGCTGATATTATTTCAAAATTCATTTTACGTTTTTCTTCGTCACTACACGGCGTCTAATTTTAAACTGAGTATTGATCTACTGAGTTTATTTATGAATAGACCTACCTACGAATGCACATTTGAATTATAACGGGATTTTACTACGCTAAGAATGAAATATCGATTTTAAAGAAAATGAAATAACACCCCAAACTAACTTTATGGTTTTATTTCATTTTCTAAATTGGGGCTTTATTTATAATAATGAAATAAAACCACAATTTTATACATAAAATAAATAGGTAAATTTTTAAATAAAATTGTTTCAAATAGGTTTTGAAAATTTTCCTTCCATCGACATACTATGCAACATAATTTGCAATTGTGATATTAATAATTTAAACTATACTACAAAGTAGAAAAGGAATGAAATTCCTAAACTTTGTAATATTATATGAAATAAACATGAATTGAAATTATACATAAAATAATACCCTAAAGTTGAAATAATTTCCCAAAAATGTATGTTGTTTCATTTTACTTTTGGGGGATTTTTTTCTTGGGACTATTTCATAGAGCCATAAAAAAGCATCAACATTTTATTTCGTATGAGAGGTAAACGAAAAATATATCCAAAAATATAAAAAAATTTTCGTGGATATTTCAACACACAACGAACAAAAATTTATATTTTTAAGATTATCACATGATGGATTTGCAATAAGGAACTAAAGTTTGACTTTGACATTTAGAAGCTCTGTCTTATAAAATCTTTCATTTATTGAAAACGTTCGTTTTTTAATGTGTTAAGGGAACCTGGCGAACATCTGCGAAGTGTGTATTGTATAAAATATAATAGTAGTTACAAAGTTTAAATTTTCTTAAATTCGAATTTTTGGCGAGTTTTTTAATAATTTTTCTTTTTGTCCAAAATGAGCAATTTTAATCTCGGGTAAATATGAAATTTTAAATTATGTGCCACTTTATTGTAAAAGTATTAACAAATAACAATAATTGTATTAACACTTTAATGTACATGCAATGTCAGCTTTAATATTCAATTGATTGTTTTTTTATCGATTTTGATCATTTTTGGATTGTATTAAAACATTTTTAATATATATTTGAAAACCAACTTCAAGTCTAGTTACGGAAATAAAATTATTTTTAGTTGCTTAAATATACGACTTTTAATTAAAAACCCACATTTTCCCATATAAACTAGCGTTATCCGATCGACATCAATTTTCTATAAAAAAATCAAATATCTATAAAAATCAAATTTCAGAGTATTCCGATCATCTGTATAGAAATTATAAAGCTTTAATTTTACGTAGGTTAGGTTGGTGGCACTAGAAGGGGAGAGACAAAATCGTACTCTCAAATATCAAAATATAACTTATTCCGAATATTCGTGTGGAAGTTACATTGGTTTTATTTTATAATGGGCGTGTCGATTGCGCACATCTTTAAACATAACTAAGTTGGGAAAAATATGCTATGTGCAATGTTTAAATAATATCATTAACTATTTTCCAAAGTTATCGGATTTCCCGCGGGAAAATTCCCGGAAATTCGCACATTTTCCATTTCCCGTATCCCGGGAAATTCGTACGGGAATCCCGCGGGAATTCAGTAGAAAATGTTGCATATTTCTCGCATATTATTTTCCATCATTTCCACAAAAAAAAATGTTGTATACAAATTTAGATAACATAGCTTTTAATCAGATATGTCAAATATTGCAGTTGGATGACAAAATATTTTTAAGCTGCGTTCGGATATAGACTCAAAATCCACTTTTTCGGATTTATCCTGTCAAGCTCCATATGAATAACATAAAATCTGGGAAAAATAGATTTTGGGCGTGTATCCGAACGCCAAAAATAAAGAATTTAAACAGGACAAAGAACAAACATTTCTTAATGCTATACTCACTATAAATGTTGTATTCCAATAAAATAAGAAATATATGATCTTTAATTAATTTTGAAACTTGAAAAGATGTTTGAATTGATCTCACAGTGCGCTTTATTATATGAATTCTGTGACAGGTTTGTTGCGAAATATATAATTATTTTACTTTAATAAAATGTGAATGTTTTATTGGAAAAAATAAGCTTAACTCATGGTAAACAGTATGTTGACGATTTCCCGTGCTGTCCCGGGATCCCGGGAAATTGAAAAAATTATTCCCGTTTCCCGGGAAATAAAAAGTACAGGAAAATGCAAACCCTAGTATACAGGCAAACAGATGGATGGACCAGGCTCAAACAGCTTAAAATGTCGTGAAAGTAATTTGATCCAAATGCATAATTAAGTTAAATCACCGGTAACATATGTTTGTCATATGTTACCAGTGATTTAAATCTAAATTAAATACACTTGGTCTCTCATCATTTATGCCATTTTGGTTATTAGAACAAGTTCGATTTAAATAAAACAATTTACTTTTTGACATCAATACATAACACTCCTTTTAAATTAAAGCGAAATATAGATCACAAGATTCTTCAAAACGCTTGGTGGTGAGGTGAGGATTAAATGGAACTATTTTCATATTAAATGAAACCTTTTCCAATTGAAATTAAACCTTTTTCAACTGAAATTAAATCATTTCAAAATTAAATGAAACTTTTTTCAAATGAAAATCGCTGTCACGTACGGTGGACTACACCAAACCGGTGGCTCTGTTTGACAAGAATTATAGCATACACGTCCAGCTAGGGTGGTAGAAGTCGTTACCTAAAATTTACACAGACAGCTCCAAATTTGATGGTAGTGTGGAGTATGGGCTGCACTGGAGCTTGAAGTTATGAAACTTGACGTTAATTTGGCTCGTAGGCTACCAGATACCTGCAGTGTATACCAAACCGAAGTTATGGCTATTAGCATTTTCAAATGAAATGAAACCTTTTCAAAATTAAATGAAACTTTTTTTAAATAAAATGAAATATTTTTCAAAAGAAATGAAGCCTTTTCAAATAAACAATATTTTTTGTTGCCAGGTGCGATCATACGATCAAAGCGGATGGTTTTCCGACACGGGCTGACCGTGTGAAAAACATTCATTTTCCAGACTGAGGCCACAAACTCTCAGTGTGATTTATTGATTGTCATGGCGAATGCGAGACGAATTGGAATTCGGATTCGCTGAAACTCGAATGGGATATCGGTTGGAATCATTCGAATTCTGAATGAGAACTTCCTCACATTTGAACTATTCTTTTAGAATTCTTGCGTGAATCACATTGCTCATGAGTTTTGTGACCGCTAAACGCGTTCCCTTGCATAATTTTGGTAGATTGATAATGCAAAACATGATGACAACTGAAACAATCTTAAATTGTAAATTGTGCGGTGGCAATCCAGGCACATACATTGAATTCAAAATCTCAGTTGGATATTTGCTTGCTTCGTCTTCGTATTTTACAGTCAAGTAATGCAGTGAACCAACGATTTGATTTTGAATTGTTCAGTTTAATTGATCCACATCCTTCTTCTTTGCCACTTGTTCAAACCAAATGGCTTAATGCGAAAGGGTCGTATGGTCGACGATCTGGCAATGGCATTCCTAACCTGACTTACAAACTGCTGCACATGAGGTAACACATGTCTTCTATCAAAACCAAAGCCTGGCTGTGCATCTCTTCATTCATCTCAATATTGGGATTCTCTGAATGGACACGAACTCGATGCAAAATGTCTTCTGACATATCATTTTTGTACTTGCCCCACAATTCACGTGGATTTGATGGAAAACATGTGGCAATAATAATCACAAATAATAAGCGTATTTTACTTGGGAATGCAGAAACAAATGCTTCAGCGATTGTCGTATCCCAATGCGTATAGTTTTCAAGCAAATTGAGCTCCAGACACGCAGTACGAAATGTTGGCACTACAACAACACAACATGGATATTTCGAAGTGACTCAAATAATGAGTCGCAAGTAAACGCATTCATCATTCTTTGGATGAACTGTAAAAATACGGCCAAGGGCTTCAGTCGAACGCAAATCCGAATGACCAGGAACTACATCGACTTGCTTTCGACGTTGAAATTTTCGAGAAGAAACTGGTCAATGTAGTGGCTGGTGGGTTTTGAGCACGTTGAGCAGCATTTGCTGCAGTGAAATAAACTGGTTGACCGTACTCCAGATGCACTGTCAAATGAGTAACAGTCTGATAGCGTTCGTAAATGGCAAATGAGAATATACGACAAATTGGCGCTCCGTTTTACGGAATCATCAAACGGTACGTGATTTCATTGCGCCGACCTTCTTGGATTGAATCTGCGTTCATCAATATATCTGTTGCAAATGAAGTCATTTGAAAGCATCCGTCATATTTCTGAGTGTTCGATATAAAATGAAGTGCTTCTGGTCTTTCGACATGAAACAATGGTGGTAATTTAACCTTGAGACAGCACAATCCAGGCGTTTCTTCAGTGAACTTCAATGCTCCGTAAACATATACGTCATCTATCATGAAGATAGCGTGGAGTTCGTGTTTATCGCTCGACGGAGACGGACGTGTTTTTTAACCGCGGAAAGTGTATTTACCTGCTAACTGTGTGTTTATAAAGTGTAGTGCAATAAAAGTGAAAGGGTTTTTCCCTAAGTGAATTGTCGATTAAGGGTAATAAAGTGTCCCCTAATAAATAAGTGGGAAAAACACAAACAACCCAAACACGTGCAGATTTGGCTGTACCTGAGATGGCTGATCTTCCTAGCTCTGCGAAGAAGAGGATGCTGGAACAGGACGTCAGTACCTGCCAGGTATCGAAGTTGGAGTTCGATACCCTTGTAAAAATTTCAATAAATTGCTTGAAGAGAATGCGTTGTTAAGAAAACGCATTGAAGAATTGGAAGAACGCTTGTCTTCAGATGACGAAGACAGTGATATGGATGAAGATGTCCCAGAGGAAGCAACGCCACAGGCTTCAGGGACTTCCGTGAGCACACCGCCAGTGCCACGTATTAAGGTTTTGAGCGCAACGCCGACGTCTCAAGCTGTTCGCACACCGCCGGTGCAACAGCAAAGGAAGAAGGAGGTCACCACACCATCTACATCGAAGAAGACTGGAAGCAGTAAAACTGCTACAGCTGGACCTGCTAAGCCAGCATCGGGTAGGAAAGCTGCACCTAAGCCAGCTCAGGAAAAGAAAGCTGCATCCAAACCAGCACACCACAAAAACAAGAAAAACCGGGGTAAGTCTGTCCCAGTTATTACAGTATACGAAATGAACGTCAAGACTCTAACGACAGACATGACTAAGGCATTAGGACACAGGAATTTTTCCTGTAAACTAATAAACAAAAATATGACGAACATCAGTATGTTTAATCTAGAAGACCTTCAAAAGGTTCGCGGTATGCTCATAGAGCAGAAACGACGCTTTTACACGTTTACTCCGAAGGACCTAAAGCCGTACGCTACGGTGATTAACGGGCTTTCGGACACAGACGACGAAGAAGACCTTCGCTTGTACTTGGCTGCCACCAATTTAAATCTTGAAATCCTCAAGAATGTTAAATTGGGATGGGGCAAATGGCTTGTCCATTTGTCTAAAGCCTCGGACATAGGGGCTTTCTACAAGATAGAGTTCATTCTGTCTTGTAAAGTCAGGATCGATAGGGATAAGAAGAAGGGCGTTACACAGTGCTTCAACTGCCAACGTTTCGGGCACGTGGGCTTTTAAGGGCTATACAATGTATAGACAGAATAGGACAAATAGTCAGAATAGTCAAAATCGTGGTGGAGGTACCGCGATTATAGTTAAAGAGGGTATATGTTCTGAGAGGGTTATCTTAAACCTCGGGAACATAGAAAATACTTGCGTTAGAATTAAGAAACTTGACGGCACATGGCTGACCACTGTCGCTTTGTACCGAAGACCCCAGTCTGTACCGGACTGGAAGGACTTGGACCCTTTGCAACATATGCTAGGTCATGGTGATGTTTTGGCTGGGGCGACCTGAATGCCAGACATCCCAATTGGGGCGGTGACGCCTACAATCATGCGGGCAGTACATTGTACAATTATCTAGTGCAATGTCCTGCCCTCTGCATTGTGAATACCGATGGACCCACAAGATACGGTAATGGAACAAATTCCTACATCGATATCTTCATGGTATCCCCGGGTCTCACATTTGAAGGCGAGGCTGAAGGCATTGGCCTCAGAACTCTAGACTATGAATCTGACCACAGGGCTGTGGAGATCATAGTGACTGGGGATGGGCTTGCGTCAGGCAACAGTCGACAGACGTTTTTTGACTTTGACAAAATGGACATTAATAGGTTCAACAACCGACTTGAACGGAGACTGGGAGACTACGGACTACCAGTTGACCGAAATGTTACTACTGGTGAAATAGACCAGTGCGTGGGCGTCATGACCACGGCATTTCGTGATTCTATGGAAGAGATTATTCCCAGGTTTTCCACTGGGCATAAAGGACTCCGACGACTTCCACCGCATATATTAAATTTTATACGGGAAAAGAAGCGTCTACGACGGACTTTGCATAGATTAGAAGACCCTGGTCGGCACGGCATTCTCAAGGCTCAGATACGCAACTTGGATAGAATCTCTGAGTAGTATATCTCTGAGTTTGAGAAAGTTCATTGGACTCGTTATCTTGAGGATATACGAGTTGACAATCGAACATTCCGACGGGTGAAAGCGGCCGCTGGTATAAACACCAGAGAGCCTATTTCGGATCTATTAGACACGGACGGTGTGTTAGTTCCGGACGACTACGGTAAGGCAAATCTCTTGGCAGACAGTGTTCAGGAAGGACGACCTAATCAAGACCGGAACAGTGTTCCTTTCGACAATATTGTTGAAGGGATGACGTTAGTCCCATCGTACAGTTTGGCGACGTAGTGACTGCTGACGGTTCTACTCGCGGCAACGCGAGGACCTGGCAGGATCTTGGATTTGTGACGCTTTGAGGGGAAAACCGAACCGTAGGTCTGCTGGTGTGGACGGTGTCCCGGACATAGTCTTGAAGAAGACGGGCTTAGTGGTTTGGACATTCTTGTCAGTGATCTTTAACCACTGCCTAAACTTGGGTTATTTCCCGGGGGCTTGGAAGGAATCTCTAACGGTTCCTATCTTAAAACCCGGTTCTGATCCCAAGCGGACTGGTAGCTACCGACCGATATCCCTTCTATCGGCTTTTGGTAAACTTTTCGAGCACTTTGTGCTCTCGAGGATTAGGGAGACAATCGAGGACCGGAGGATACTCTCGGACAGCCAGTTCGGGAAGGGACACTCGACGTCGCATGCACTTTCAGTGCTGACGAACTACGTTACCAGGTCATTGAACAAGAAATACGCTACCATGGCTGTCAGCCTTGACTTTGCCAAGGCTTTTGACACTGCATGGCACGGCGGTATCTTGTACAAGATGCTGACACTAGGATTCGGTGGTAACACCTGTAGGATTTTTGCGAGCTTCCTCAGAGGCCGCACCTTTAAGATTAAAGTAGGGACCAACTTTCGGACAGTAGAGACGTTGTGGCAGGGGTGCCACAGGGCTCACTTCTGGGACCAGTCCTCTACAATATACTTTTATGTGACATTCCGCAACCACCCCAGGGTGACTTGCTGTTAATTTATGCTGACGACATACTTATTGCGTCATCGCGGCCTGTAGCTTCTACCGCTAACGCAAGACTGAATGACTATCTTTCAGAGTTATCGACTTATTTCGACAGATGGAAACTGACTTTGAACATAGCGAAATGTGACAGCATTATTTTTAAGGGGAAACGGCGATTTCTTTACCCAAATGTCAGGAGTTATGTTCCTGACATCCGGGTAGGGAATAGCCCGATTAGGACCTCGGACACAATTAAGTACCTTGGGGTCATTTTCCAAACCAATTTTGAGTTCTATAGGCATATGGATCACATATTGTCCAAGGCTAAACGAATTTTTTATCTCTACCATGCGACTTTACGACGCAGGAGGGGTCTTAGTACCGATGTTAGGCTGCTGATCTATAAACAGATCATAAGGCCTATCTTGTTATGCTTTCCCCGTCTGGTTTGGAATCTCATCCGCGCAGATGGAGAGACTTAGGAGGTGGGAACGGCGGATACTGGTATCTTGCCTGTGTTTGCCACCCACAATTGCTGAGGGCGGAACTATAAGAAGACGTTCTTGTCGAACCATTTATAACGCGGCCGGTTTCGTTCGGATTGACGTATTTTTAATGAATGGGGCACTTCGGTTCCTAGATAGGTATGCCTCCTTGGATAACGGACTGGTTAGGGATAGTCTTCAGTTAGATACCAATCTGCTAAGACTACTAGAGGATAACTACCGACCTCCTGTCGGTCTTTTGACTCTGGAGAGGGAGGGTATCTTGTATAGAGATGGTAAACTCCTATTCTACCATCGAATGTTAGGTAGTTTTGACTTGGACGATCTCGTATACAACACATGCCAATAATTGGAACAGACAATGGTTCACCCTATATTGTAAATAGTAGTTATAAGTGTTAGTGATAAGTGTTAATTTAAGTTTTATATATAAAAAATTATGAGTAATTCCCTTTTTAGTAATTCGTATTTTGGACGAAATTTTCTGATATATTATAGATTTAGTATAAGTGACATGTATGTATAACTACAACATAAAAACGTTAGAATATATAGTACTAGAAAAATCCTTTAAGTATGTTAGTAACAATGTAAGAATGACTAATGTTAGCTCTTAAGCACATTTAAATATTGTATTAAGGACATCGAATTCAATAAAGCAAGCAAGCAAGCATGAAGATAGCGTCGTAAAAACACTCCATACAAATCGAGGATATTTCGGGAATTTTCTTGGGTATTCTTCTTGTTTGGCCGGGGACAATCCGAATTGGTGCGAATCATAGAAATCGGTTCATGCGTTTTTGAGTTATAAGCGTAGTAACTAACGCCACTCTCCTTTATATATATAGATTTGTGACTACTTCCATGGGAAACCGAGCAATAATTTCATGTTAGGTCTGCGATTTCGATGATAATGTGTACGTAGGTTCAGTTTGAGGATATAAGCAAGATTTAAAAAAAATTGTTTTAAATTCAAAATCGTGAAAGTTATGTCATTTTTAAAAATGTCAATACATTTTTTAATGGTCTCATATCTTTGGTTGTAGTTAAGATAATCGGAAATTTCCTTTGTCATAGTATTCGAAAAAGGTTCCCTAAATTTTTTTTATTTATTTTTTTTTTTTAATTTAAAAACAAAAAATATTTTTTAATTTTTAAGAAAAATATATCTCCGATTTCTTTTTAATATTTTTTTAAAGATAGGTTATAAGTTTCATGGTGGCCACGAATCAACTTTCTGAGTTACAAATCAAATAGTACACATCTCCCTACCACAAATATACCAAATTAAAAGATGAGAAAGGTAAAAATTTGTGAAACGTGTTTTTAATAGTGCATATTTCAGTACAGCGCGGTAAACAAAAAATATAAATTGTATAATTTTGCAAAATTTTCATTTTTGCGGGAGATATTGCTAATATGGTTTTTGTGAATGACTTTTATGTTTTGTAATTTTCTCGCGATCTATCAAACGGATCGAGCTGATTTTTTGAATGTGTATTGCTTGTAACATGTATGTCGCGAAATCAGGGCAATTGTTGCAAAAAAATCAAAATTTTCCTAAAACTAAGTAAATTTTTACTAAATCTTAGTACAATTTTGCTGAAAATTTCCTAAAACTAAGTAAATGTTTACTCAAATCAACTAAATATTTACTCAAACTGAGGACAATTTTGCTGATTTTTTCCCTCAAAACGACTAAATTTTTACTTAAACTGAGGAAAATTTTATTTATACAAGGGAAAAAACGGAAATTATAAGTTCAATATAACTAAAAAATCAAACAAATAGTTTTACTTCAGACTATGCAAAACTGATACAAAAAATGACAACATGATATATTTCTCAAAAGATTCATAACACTGTACGACAAGATTTTTCACCCATGATCAAACTGACCAGATTCTGAAAATATAGCTCAAAAAAAAATATACGTATCTCCCAGTTTTTCTAGATCAATTCATTTATGTTTTTTACGAGCAATTCAATTTTTGGAGTAATCAGCCAGTATATACCTATATATGTTTAATGTCTTGGTAACCCTACATATTAAAAACATTGATATTTTCATTTTTGTGACAACTGTTTTGACAGTAGATAATTTTTTTGCAAAACTCAGTTTTAATGAAACAGTGCGTAAGTGTTCAAACGGTTAAGAAATGGAGTGTCCAAATAAAAATAAATTTTGTTACGTTTGTGGCTTATTTGCACCTCCAAAAAAAATTAAAATTTAAAATTAAATTTTAAAATTTGCATTTTTAATTTTTAATGCTTAATTTTTTAACCTTAATTCTAGTTTTAATTTTTATATTTGTAATAAACTTGAACATCAATGTGTAGGGTTCCCAAGATTACTCCAAATTTTGAATTGCTCGTAAAAAACTTAAATGAATTGATCTAGAAAAACTGGGAGATACGTATATTTTTTTTTGAGCTATATTTTCAGAATCTGGTCAGTTTGATCGTGGGTGAGGCCAAAAGTTTAAATTTGTCTTACAGTGTAATACCTCTGCCATAAGGAGTTGAGCTATTACTCCATGATTGTTGCGAAGGCAAGATAGAGGCCTTCGCAGTGGTTGTTTAGAATAATTCATAAAGTATTTATGAAATAACTCTCTGCAAACGAACGAGAATTGCTTCTTAGATTAATATTCAAGAATTTTTTAAACAATTTCAAATGTTTTTTATTAGTTCATTAATACTTAAATGTATGAACAACTCGGCATAAATTCCAGTAAACATTTGAACTTCGTTTTAGGAAAAATACATTTTTAAGTTAAAATTTCCTAAATGGAATTTTTTCCATACAAAAAATTTCAGATTTTTTTCTCACTTGAAACCTTGGAAATATTCTTCTAAGAATTTTTTATTAGATCCAAAGAAATTTTTTTAAGTAAATCTACTACCCTTTTTCTAGTAAATGAACTATTTACTATGGCTTTGAAAGAAGGAAACTTTACTCATACTTAGTTAATTTTCCAACTTTTTAGGAAATTTTTACTGGAGTGTTTGGAAACCACTCACATTTTATTGTCAGGATCTTCGAGAAATATTTTGATATATTCGTCCGACAGACATCGTCGGCAAAATTGCATTTCAGTAATCCATCCATCAGTACACTCAAAGGAATATGTCAGTAAAAGAAAGCAGAAAGTCTACTGAAAGAGCAGATTTTCTGCTGTTAAAAAAGAGACAGCAGATTTGTATCTGCTGAGATGGTAAACAGCTGTTTGCTATTTTAGCAATATATACGATACGCATATTATCCCAAGCTAATATAGAACTTCGAACTAAACTCGCTTATGAACGCTTATCTATTTTTACATTTTAATTAACAACAGCCAATTTTAGTAGACTGCAAACTCTTTAGCAGTGTGAATGGTGATGTAAGATTGCAGAAAACTGCTGTTATGCCAGACAGCTGTAATAGCAGAAGAGACAATCGCTGCTTCTATTAACAGACTTGTTCTCTAAGTGTATAACTTTTTTTTAAATAGTTGCTTGAAATTACATACATACATATCGAGGGCTTATATTCATTCATAAGTGGCTGTGAACAAAAACATAACTTTTCAGGAGAGCGAAAAACTGATTTTCTCCTTAATTTGAAGACAGGGCCGTGCGCAGGGGGGGATTTTCAGGCTTAATTTTTTAAAATCTTGTGAAACGTCAATGCTGTAAAATATATATTTTTAAATATTTCGATTTTTATTCTCTTGATATTATCAATCAAGAAAATTACATTAAAAGTTTTTGGGATTTGAAATTTTCCTTATATTCAACCCCCCCAGAGAGATTTTCAGGCTTAATTTTTTAAAATCTTGTGAAACGTCAATGCTGTAAAATATATATTTTTAAATATTTCGATTTTTATTCTCTTGATATTATCAATCAAGAAAATTACATTAAAAGTTTTTGGGATTTGAAATTTTCCTTATATTCAACCCCCCCAGAGAGATTTTCAGGCTTAATTTTTTAAAATCTTGTGAAACGTCAATGCTGTAAAATATATATTTTTAAATATTTCGATTTTTATTCTCTTGATATTATCAATCAAGAAAATTACATTAAAAGTTTTTGGGATTTGAAATTTTCCTTATATTGGGTCGACTTAAAATTAATGTTCGCGCCACCTAGAATACATCTGCAACGTTGAGTGTTGAGAATTCTCAACGAGATTCACCAATCCTTTCCGCAAAAACCGAAAGTCTTTGATTGCTAAATGTTGTTAAAACATTTGGTTTTCTTTGCAAAACCATCTAAAAATAAAACAATAACAACGAAATAATGTAGTTTGCAAAAGAAAATACAAGCAAGTTAACATAAAAAGAGAGAGATTTCTCCTTCTGTTGTTTTAGTCTCTTTAGTGAAGTAAAGAGCGTCAAGAGGAGAAATGCGAGCTATACAAATTAATAGATAAAATTTGCTTTTGCAAAACCCATTTCTTTGTTCCTATTTTTCTACTCTAGCAAGGTTTTTTCTTTTTTTTTTCTGATCAGTATTTGTATGTATGCAATCGTTCATTCGATATAATTCTTTTTGAAAGCCACACGGAAATTATGTGTTACTAAAAAGTGAACATTATAATAAATTATTAGCAAAGTGAGACACAACCAAAAAGTGAACATTTTAATAAACTACTTGTGAAGTATGAAAAGAAAAAATCATATTAATTATTGAGGAGTTTCAAAAAAGTATAAGCCGAATTCTTATATTTGGACTTACAGATATCTAGTTATTACAAAATTCGGAGTATATAAAAAACAAATTGGCGGCGGACCATATTTCCCGATTTACGGCCCGAATATATACTTAGAAATATTAGGAATTCCTGGTTAAATCAATGAGAAATTACAATTTTTATGAAAATTTGCTGAGTGTGTTTAGTTTTGATCTCTTTTAACATTTAAATGTTGCATATTTTGAGGAAGGGGGTGGGGTGTTTATTCGACCAGCCGCATCTTATGTTGTGTGAAAGTTATTGACAAGATTTTTGTGCAGCACAGCTGTTCGGTTTTAACATTTTTCATAATAATTTGGTCTAACTCAGAGTTGCCAGTATCGCAAAAAATCACTCAAATCCGTCAAATATAATTCAATACGCCAGAAAGTAAAATTATTTGCTTTTTATATAGAACCGAGTTTTGTCATATTTTTAAAAATTAATGAAGGAATTTTATTTTAAAGTTTATTTATAAATCTATTATATACAAAGACTGGTAATTTTTATTAAAGCTTTATAAAAACGTAAACCTTTAGTTAATTCTTTAGAGTTTGACAGTGAAAATATTCATATGTTATTCTAATTTGCCACCAAACAGGGATATCATTTGCTTCTGAAAAGGCCTTTTGGTTGTTGTTATTTTAGTGTTTTTGCTAAGAAAGCTAAATATATTTATAAAATTTTACAAAATAAGAAAAACAATGTATTTCTTTTTTTCATTTGATGCTGTAAAATGGTAACATAGATGCAAAATCAATTATTTGTCGTTATCGCTGAACGTTGCGCCGCTATTAACAGCAAAATAGATAATTTTTTTTCTCATGTAGTTTTGCGGCAATACCCAGCACACTCAGTAATTTGCATCAAAATCGTACGACCTTCGAAATTTATTTATATTATTTTCAAATTATTTGTAAATTTTCGTTATAAAATCGTTATTTTTTAACGAAGATTTCCAATGTTGTCATATTGTGTGTATCAGTCAAATGTACCGTACGCAGTATGAATGGAAGTTTCATTAATGTGTTTACATAAATATTTCATTAATAATATTTTTATTATGTGCAAATTTTTATGATCTTTTATTACTTTTTCATTTTTTCGCATGGTGTACTATTTAATATTATGATACTTGTTAAGGATATTTGATTAATGGCATACTTTTCCACTCCTAACAAAATAAATATATCAACGAATCAATGTAATTACAGCAGCAAAAACTACACTCATCTATGAAACTGCTTCATTACCACGTTACATTAATATGATAACGTTAATATAATTACTATAATTATTGGATGAAACATTTTACGTTCCATCAATGAAGTTGTCTCAAAAATAATCACATTTTGTATTTATTTCGTTGGTGGAATATATCAGATTCTTTCAGTGTAATCAATAATATTTAAACATTTTTGGATTCCACATGACTATATTTAACATTGGTAAAACGTTTCCATTAGCATTCTAACGAAATCTTTAATGTTACATTCCGTAAAATTTTGGGAACCGTAACGCGGAATATATGGCTCGCCGCTAACTTTTTGAAATGATTATAACCAGTTATATACTCATAACATCTCCAATAAGATCGAAGGAACTATCGGAATTAAAACACCCTCCTATTTCCTTATTTTGACGACCATAACACTACAAAACACGGATATGGATATACGTAAATTTCTCAGTAAGAAACCGAGAATCGAAATCGATGATGTAAGTACACAGTTGTATAATAGATTTTCTAAAGGGTTTATACTACTAATACTAATAAAACATATTATTCACTTAACCGACGACCATCTGTCAAACGGAGCACCCAAAGTTCTGTATTTCTTACTGAATCTGGGGTTAATGGGAGTTGAAATAAGCAAATATGTTCAACTATAATCATCAAATCAAAACTGTGCACAATTAATTTGGGCAAATCTTTCTGAAACTACTAAAGATGAGTAGTTTAATTTTCCTAATTAAATTATATCAATTGTAATAAATTTATATGACATTTCCAAAAATTCTTTAACGAATTCATACTTTCCATATAAAATATATTTATTACAGAAGATAACAAAGTTTCAATAAAAACAGATGATCTGTTAGAAAAATCATCATTATATTAAAATGGCAAGCATGCATTTCTTGGTACCATTTTACGGCGGCTTATAGGCTCAATATATACAAATTATATATCATCATTATGTTTATTTTATTCATAATTAGCGTTTTTATTTCGTGTGTGTTTTGTTGTTGTTTTCGATTATTTTAAGAGATCTCACTTAACGAAGACCATTTGTTTGTTTTTTTGTTTTGGTTTTGGTTTTGGTTTCGTTTATCTCGACATCTCTCTCTCTCTCTCTCTCTGAGCAAAAGAGTTATTCGCAAAGAGTCAATCATTTGTGTTTGAATGTGTGTGTGCTTTGCTTCGGTTTTTTCTTTGCAAGGTTATTTCTCCATTTATCTTCGTATGTGAATCAATCAGATAAAATCAAGAGCTAAGTCAGAGGATTTTTCCTTAGATTTAGATGATTTTTTTCTATTGTTAATAGCGTGTTCTGATATGTTAAATTTGTACGGATTTTGCAGCAAAATCCGATGAGAAATCTTTGGTGTTCTGATATCGTTTTTCATTAAATTAGATATCAGTTTAAGAGGATCTGCACTAGATATGATATATCGGCAAACAAAATGTATAATAAAATAATAATTACGCTTCACAAAATTAATTATTAAAGATATTGATTAAAGAACAGAATACATGTATGTGAAGACACAGTTTCCGCGTTTAGTCATATCATTTTGTCTTTTATTGTAACCTAAAATATCCATAAGTAAATAAATGGTAAAATTACTTAAATAAAAATTAATTCAATTTTTGTTTATAAAAATGCGTACACATCACACCGGTAGACAGTTTTGTCTCAGTCTCAGTATGTGCAAATTAATTCTTCAATGACGCTTGACATCAGTATTATTCTAATTGGAGTCCAGAGTTGCACGGAGTTATATCTGATATGACCGACCGGGTTTTTATAGAATCCGAAAGAATCGGTGGATTTTGCATAATAAGAGGATTTTTCTGCTTGTTTATATAAAAAGTTAGACTTCGCTTAAACAAATAAATAAACTCCTTTTAATATTAATTGCAAAATGTCTAATTTTAAAATACTCAATTGGTTATCATAATCCTATCAATATGGTATGGTGTGTAGTGAAAGTATTCCTATTTAAAAGGTGTAAACATTTTGTTGCGTAAATAATTATATTCAGACAAATTTCACTCTTCATACGTTCTTTTTATTAGTTTTGTATTTGCAGAGAGATAATCTGCAGTCAATAGAAATTCCTGAGGATCTTCATGTTGAAAATCCAACTTCCTCAAATGTTGCACCTTCAATTGTAGCAAACGTGGTAAACCAATATGACATAGGGCTATTCTTGAATAAGCCTGCAATTAAAAGTATTGATTTTGCTAGTAAACTTCAAGAGAAAATTTGGGATCCACCTGCAGATTATCAATTTCCAGCATCAGGGCCGAGAAGTTTGAAGTTCCAAAGATCTTGCATAGAAAAATATAAATGGTTAGCTTACTCTGCGAAAATGGGAGGCGCTTTCTGCAAATCCTGTGTCTTATTTGGTATTAAAGAGTCAACAGTAAACAATCTAAAGTTAGGAAACTTAGTCACAAAACCTTTTACAAATTGGAAGAAAGCACTAGAGAAATTTGCTAACCATTCCAATTTGGAATACCATAGAACGTATGTAATAAAATCAGAATTGAGAGCTGACATTGAAAAGGAAGCTACGGTATCCGTCGACTTACAATTATCGAAGCAAAGGTTAGATTTTATTAATGAAAGCAGGAAACATATGGAAGCAATTGTACAAACAGTGATTCTTTGCGGTCGACAAGGGTTATCACTCCGCGGAAGTAATGATGCTGGTAGAATCATTTCTGAAGAACCTGTTCATAACGACGGAAATTTTCGAGCTCTTCTAAGGTATAGAGCGCTAAATGATGAGGATCTCAAGAATCACTTGGATAATTCCCCCAGAAACGCAATGTACATCAGCAATCGCGTACAGAATGAACTTGTGTTAATATGCCACAATTTAATTCAAAAGGAACTCGTCGATAGGATCAACAACTCCAAGGCTTTCACCGTATTGGCGGATGAGCTAGCGGACATTTCAGGAGTAGAACAAATATCAATTTGCATCCGGTATATTCATAAAAAAATGAGACATTTAGAATTTGTGAAGATTTTCTTAGTTTTGTTCCAACCACACAATTTAATGGAAAAGGATTGGCAACAGCTATATTAAATTATCTGGAATCTTCAGGCATAGATTGTACGTACTTTTTCGGCCAATGTTACGACGGTGCAAGATCTATGAATGGAGAGTTTCACGGAGCTCAAGCGTACATTCAGGCAAAGTACAACTTAGCTCTGTATTCACATTGTGCAGCTCACAGTTTTAATTTGGTCGTCAGTTACGCGTGCAAAGTTGTCCCCATAAGAAATTGTCTAGGAACAGAGTGTCTATAATTTTTTCAACTATCCCAAACGTCTGCTCCCCCTTCAAGATGCAATTGCAAAAAATCCCAATCTGCGGGATGAAAATAAGATGAAATTGAAACAATCATGCGCAACTAGATGGGTGGAACAACATGAGTCAGTTAGTATTTACCTCCACTTACAACCAGCAGTAATGGACGCTTTGGAATTTATCTCCAGTACTTGGACAGATTCCAAAACTTCGACCAATGCATTCCAGCTGCTAACAGCTATAAAAACGTTAGCTTTTCAGGTGTCATTACATGTTCTTCACTCAATTCATGCACTGGCTTTGTCGTTGAGTCGGGTTCTTCAAACTGAAAATCAAGATTTAGTGGAAGCCATAAAGTTAGCAGATATGGCGAAAGAAGAACTAATGGACAGAAGACAAAATGCAGAAGAAAATTTCAATAAAATTTTCAAAACAATAAAAAAAATTGCGAAGAATACGACATAGAAATGAAAAAACCTCGGCTCACTTCTTCTCAAACTCATCGATGCAATATTATGACTACAGATATTGAAGAATACTATCGAGTTTCAACGTACATACCGTATCTTGATTTATTCGTTACTCATCTCGAAGACCGTTTTCTTAAACACCATGCAATTCTATCAAATTTTGTATGTCTATTTCCTTCCAAAACTTCAACTCTAAATGAAGATGCATGCAAACAATTATTTGAAAAATACGCTTTAATTTTGCATGACGATTCTCCTGAAGTGTGGATTAGTGAAGTAAAGCTTTGGCGAAGACGAATTTCGGATATACGTGTCAACAATTCGCTCGAAGCTCTTGATGTCTGCAATGCAAATGTATTTCCAAATGTTCATAAAATCTTGCTTGTTATGGCTGTATTACCAGTAACAACATCAACTAATGAACGGTCATTTTCAACATTGCGTCGTCTGAAAAATTACTTACGTTCTACTATGAGTGAAAATCGACTGAACGGGTTGGCTTCGTTGAATATTCATCGAGACATTGAAGTTTATGCTAAAGTTGTATTAGATGAATTTTTTAATGTACCCCGACGCATTAATTTATTAAAACAATAAGTTGCTTCGAAGTTGATTTTTTTCATTTAAAATACTATATAAAAAGTATGTTTGATTAATAAATAATATTCCATATACATATAAGCATCCATATCTGCATAGTTTTTTTATTTTTATAAGACTACACTGAAAAAAATGTTTGATACTGAAGCATACTAAAATTGAGTCTGAGAAATGTACTAAATCTAAGCACATTTGTAGTTAAAATGAGTAAATAAAACTCATTTTAAATAAATTTTACTTGATTTGAGTACGAACGTACTATATTCAAGTAAAAAATAAACTTATATTGAGTAAAGGCATACTGGGTGCCAAACAGATACCAATTTCCTTGATTTAAGTACATTTTTACTGGAATTTAGTAAATTTTTTCCGAGTGTATATAAAACCCCCCCCCCAGGGCCAAATCCTGCGCACGGGCCTGTTTGAAGATAATCGTTCTTCAACAGTTTAATCTAAAAAAGTTTAATCTAAATTGCTAAGATTGAAAAGTTTTCGAAATTTCCTATTATTCGCGGTTTCATGGTTCATAGCTACTTTTGTATGTTTAAAATTAAGCACTATGAATGTTGAAATAAGAATAAGATTTATTGTAAACTCCATAACTTTTTTCATGAAATCTTGGCAATGTTGTATAGAAAACGCATTTTCTGTGATGTACACCGCGAATTTAAAGATTCCAGCTTCATCCGTCAGATTGGTCGCTTGTAACATATATGTAGCCAGTCGCGAAAATCGCTTCCTTATATTTTAACTTTCTTCATTCATAATTCTGAAACTTTTCATACACAAATATTCCCCATGAAGTCAGCAATCACATGCCAAATAAATATTTTGGTATTCTCAATATAACAAAAAGCTACGCCGGTTTTTCTAAATGTACTTTTCACAATTTTTGACTTTACAGCCACCATTTTTCCAATTTTAGCCTGATAACTGAGGAATCAAAATGCTATTAACGCGAAATGATGGAATTTGATAGTACGATATGCCCTAAATCTAGAAAAATGTTTTAAACAAAATCGTTGTAGCGAATTATAACTTTCGGTTTTATGTTGCTCCATTGTTGAACTATTTTATTTCTATTATTTTTATGTTCATAGCCACTTATGCAGTCACAAACTAAAGTGCGAGGGGATAGCCAAATCAGAAAATTAAAAAAATGGCTTTAGAAAAAAATATTTTCCAAATTTATATGACAGATGATATCCAATTCTGAGAATAGTTTGGAATCAAAAACTCATTTTCGAAAATGGTTCATAGCCACTTTTGAATATAAGCCCTCGATATATATTTTGAAGAAATATTACACAAAAACGATCAAATTCCTCGGCGGTAAGCCCTTCAGTCCTGCATTTTTCTATGATAAATGCAGAAAATTCAAAGTATGGGTCTAAATAGGATGTCTAAAGAGTTTTGGGGTTTTTAATTAATATAGGACATGAGTAACAGGATGTTTACTCAAAATCTTTATACGCATATTCCGATTAAATAAAAAATATTTGGAAATGTTTCTTCATTTTTATAATCTTAAATATGGATAAATTCAAATAACAAATACAGTTTTTTTTTTGTATTCGGTGAAATGAAAGAAGAAACAACTATAAATTTTAATTCCAAAAAAACAAATAATTGGTATATTAGAGTTTCGTTTTCCTACGTAGATCCAAGTTACTGAATTTGTTGTTTCTCTTTTGAATAATACTTGTAACATATATACAAAAAAATACTAACTCTGAAAAATATTTGACAATATTTGCAACTTTAAAGTAGATTTTAAAATAGAGACCTACACGCAGAGAAAAAATGCATTTCGTAGAAACGACATTTTAAACACGTAAACATCGTTTTTGAGTTTCTTTTGTGGGAAAAATTTGTTTGTTTGCGGTAAACATGTCATCAGTTGTTGTAAATGAACAAAGAGAAATAAGATTATGTATATCAAACAGTTTTCTTCGTTTGTCGAAATGGATTTGTATTATAATAGCACACTCCCAAAACATTGGAAGTAACAGAAACCGTTGTTGTTGCATCTGTGATGAAAATAGGACACATCGGTTCAGATTTAGATACAGCTCCATAGCGCTCTACAAGCATCAAGCAAATTATTTGCTTTTATTAAGAATATTTTAGATTTCATTATGATATCATAGTGATTCTTATCTCCACTTTTTTAAAATTACTAAACGATTTTGTTATTAAATTTCCAAACTTTTATTGCAGTACACAATTAAAAGTTCATAAGATATCAGTTGTTGTAAATGAACAAAGAGAAATAAGTTTATGTATATCAACCAATTTTCTTCGTTTGTCGAAATGGATTTGTATTATAATTGTAAACTCTCAAAACATTGGAAGTAACAGAAACCGTTGTTGTTGCATCTGTGATGAAAATGGGACACATCGGTTCAGATTTAGATACAGTTCCATAAAAATGTCCAATCGCAAATGTTACATCTTAGCGCTCTACAAGCATCATGATGACAAACAAACTAATTTTTCCCACAAAAGAAACTCAAAAACGATGTTCACGTGTCTAAAATTTCGTTTCTACGAAATGCATTTTTTTCTGCGTGTAGGTCTCTATTTTAAAATCTACTTTAAAGTTGCGAAACAATAAGAAATGAGTTTTAACTTACTAAAATTTTTGTTATATTTTTCACTTATGTCAAATATTTTTCAGAGTTAGTATTTTTTTGTACATATGTAACAAGTATTATTATTTAAAAGAGAAACAACAAATTCAGTAACTTGGATCTACGTAGGAAGACGTAACTCTAAAATACCAACTATTTGTTTTTTTTTGGATTTAAAATTTCTTGTTGTTTCTTCTTGCATTTCATCGAATACAAAAAAACTGTATTTGTTATTCGAATTTATACATATTTAAGATTATAAAAATGAAGAAACATTTCCAAATATTTTTTATTTAATCGGAATATGCGTATAAAGATTTTGAGTAAACATCCTGTTATTCATGTCCTATATAAATTAAAAACACCAAAACTCTTTAGACATCCTATTTAGACCCATACTTTGTCAAAAAGCATATCCAATTTTCTGCATTTATCATAGATAAAATGCGGAACTGAAGGGTTTATCGCCGAGGAATTTGATCGTTTTTTGTGTAATATTTCTTCAAAATATATATCGAGGGCTAATATTCAAAAGTGGCTATGAACCATTTTCTCGAAAATGAGTTTTTGATGCCAAACTATTCTCAGATTTTGATGTCATCTGTCAATAAAATTGTTCAACAATGGAGCGGCATAAAACCGAAGGTTATAATTCGCTACAAGGATTTTGTTTAAAATATTTTTCTAGATTTAGGGCATGTCGTACTATCAAATTCCATCATTTCGCGTTAATAGCATTTTGATTCCCCAGTTATCAGGCTAAAATAGGCTGTAAAGTCAAAAATTGCGTAAAATATATTTAAAAAAACCGGCATAACTTTTTATTATATTGAGAATACCAAAATATTTCTTTGGCATGTGATTGCTGACTTCATGGGGAACATTTGTGTAAAAGTTTCAGAATTATGAATGAAGAAAGTTAAAATATAAGGAATTGCAACGCCGAATTTTGGATTTTTCATCAATTGTAGCGATTTTCACGACTGGCTACATGAATGTTACAAGCGAAATTGGTTCTTAATACATAAACAAAAATTCAGTAGGCTCCGTTGGCTAGATCGAGAGAAAATCATAAAACAAAAAATATCCAATTTGTATTTTTTGTTTACCATGCCCTACCGCAATATGTACTTTTTGTAAAAAATTTGGTAAAAGGGATAAAAATGGTACCAATCTGACGGATGAAGCTGGAATCTTTAAATTCGCTGAGTACATCACAGAAAATGCGTTTTCTATACAACATTGCCAAGATTTCATGAAAAAAGTTATGGAGTTTATAATAAATCTTATTTATATATTTGGACATAAATGGCTATGTGCTTATTTCAACATTCATAGTGCTCAATTTTAAACATGGCTATGAACCATGAAACCGCGAATAATAGGAAATTTCGAAAGCTTTTTAATCGTAGCAATTAGTAATCCTTTTTAGATTAAACTGTAGAATAATGATTAATAATTTCTCTTCAAATTAAGGAGCAAATCAGTTTTTTCGCTCTACTGAAAAGTTATGTTTTTGCTCATAGCCACCTTTGAATATAAGCCCTCGTATGTATGTAATTTCAAGCAAATATTTAAACAAAAGTTCTACACTTAGAGAACAAGTCTATTAATAAAAGCAGCGATTGTCTGTTGGCATAACAGCAGTTTTCTGCAATCTTATATCACCATTCACACTGCTAAAGAGTTTGCAGTCTGCTAAAATTGGCTGTTGTTAATTAAAATATAAAAAGATAAGCGTTCATAAGCAAGTTTAGCTCGAAGATGGTAAACAGCAGATACAAATCTGCTGTCTCTTTTTTAACAGCAGAAAATCTGATCTTTCAGTAGACTTTCTGCTTTCTTTTACTGCCATATTCCTTTGAGTGACGATGTCTGTCGGACGAATGTATCAAAATATTTCTCGAAGATCCTGACAATAAAATATGAGTGGTTTCCAAACGCTCCAGTTAAAATTTCCTAAAAAGTTGGAAAATTAACTAAGTATGAGTAAAGTTTCCTTCTTTCAAAGCCATAGTAAATAGTTCATTTGCTAGAAAAAGGGTCGTAGATTTACTTAAAAACATTTCTTTGCATCTAATAAAAAATTCTTACAATTGAGTAAATTCAAACTTATGTTTTAAGGTTTTAAGTGAGAAAAAAATCTGAAATTTTTTGTATGTAAAAAATTCCATTTAGGAAATTTTAACTTAAAAATATGTTTTTTCCTAAAAATGAAGTTAAAATGTTTAGTGAAATTTATGCCGAGTTCTTCATACATTTAAGTAATAATGAAGATAAAAACATTTGAAATTGTTTAAAAAATTCTTTAATATTAATCTAAGAAGCAATTCTCATTCGTTTGCAGAGACTTGTTTCTTAAATACTTTCTGAATTATTCTAAACAACCAATAATAGATCAACTCCTTATGGCAGAGGTATCATGCAACTTTTGAGAAATATTTCATGTTGTCATTTTTTGTATCAGTTTTGCATACTCTGAGCTAAACTATTTGTTTGATTTTTTTAGTTAAAATGAACTTATTTTAATTTCACCTTTTTCCTTGGCTTAAGTAAAAATTTACTCGTTTTGAGGGAAAAAATTAGCAAAATTGTCCTTAGTTTGAGTAAATATTTACTTGATTTGAGTAAACATTTACTTAGTTTTAGGAAATTTTCAGCAAAATTTTACTAAGATTTAGTAAAAATTTGCTTAGTTTTAGGAAAATTTTGCTTAAATTTAGTTAAAAATTACAGGTTTTAGGAAAAAATTACTTAGATTTAGGAAAATTTCAGAAAAATTCTACTTATATTTAGTAAAAATGTACTTTGTTTCCTAAATTTTAGTTAATTTTAACTCGTTATAGGGTTAACTTTTTTATGAGTGTAGGTGAAAACCCCCCAGGGGAAAAGCCTGCGCACGGGCCTGGTTATTCATTATAGTGGACCCGGAGAACTTCATCTCACAGGCATTGTCCTACGCAAACAAATTGTGGTCAATTGCCCATTGCAATTGATTCTTTTTTTAAATATTTGCTGGATGGTTTCGGTCGTGTCGATTTGGAATTGTATTTTCCCTCATTGAATCAATCTGTGATAAACAATATTTATACACTCCACGAGAGTATTATGTCTTTGTGCATTTGTTTGTAACACCCAAAAGGAAGCATTGTTAAGTATACTTAGAATCACTTTCTGAGTCGATTTAGCAATATCAGTCTGTCTGTCCATCTATTGTTGTAATCAAATTACAGGTCGCAATTATAGTCCGATCTTAACAAAAATTGGCACAAATAAGTTTTGTGGATCAAGAACGAACGCTATATAATTTGAAGCAAATCGGTTCAGATTCAGATATAGCCCTCATACAAATGTCGCTCCCGATTTGACATTTTCCGCTCTAGAAACCACATATTTTACCCGATTTTCTTTAAAATTGTCTCAACATCTTATAATCCAACTAGAAACAGCTATACAAAAATTGGGTAAGATCCGTTCAGATTTAGATATAGCCCCCATACAAATCTCACTCCCGATTTGACATTTTCCGCTCTAGAAACCACATATTTTACCCTATTTTCTTTAAAATTGGCACAGCATCTTATAATCCAACAAGAAACACATATGCAGAAATTAGGTAAGATCGGTTCAGATTTATATATAGCCCCCATACAAATGTCGCTCCCGATTTGACATTTTCCGCTGTAGAAACAACATATTGTACCCGATTTTCTTTAAATTTGACACAACATCTTATAATCCAACTAGAAACACCTATGCAGAAAGTGGGTAAGATCGGTTCAGATTTAGATATAGCCCTAATACAAATGTTGCTCCCAAATGTTTAACCGATTTTGGCCAAACTATACATATTATATTTCACCTACTTCGGTCCAGATTTCAATATACCGCCATGCAAATTTCCTTTCCGATTTAAAATTTTTTGTCAAACACATACATTTACAGGATACAAAAATCCTTCCCGTTTTCACTTTTTTACCGAATTAAATTATATACGGATAGAAAGTGGAGAGTACCATAGAGTCGGCCCCGCCCGACTTTAGCCTTTCCTTACTTGTTTTTTTGTTGCCAGGTGCGAAAACGATCAAAGCGGATGGCTTTCCGACACGAGAACATGCGACATACAGTTGACCGTGTGAAAAATATTCATTCTCCAGTCTGAGGCCACAAACTCTCAATGTGATTTATTGATTGTCATGGCGATTGCGAGACGAATTGGAATTCGGATTCGCTTAAACTCGAATGACATATCGGTTGGAATCATTGGAATTCTCGGAATGAGAACTTCCTCACAGTTTAACTATTCTTTTAGTATTCTTGCGTGAATCACATTGCTCATGTGTGAATCACATTGGCCGCTAAACGCGTTCCCTTGCATAATTTTGGTTGATTGATATTGCAAAGCATGATGACAACTGAAACAATCATAAATTGTAAATTGTGCGGTGACGATCCAGGCACATCCATTGAATTAAAAATCTCAACGATTTGATTTTGTTGTAAAGAGTTCTTTATTGAGACTTAAACTATTGAGTATTTACAGAGAGAATGAAAGCAGTTGTGGTGAATAATATTTACAGTGGTGTATTGTGCGTTGGATGCAACAGAGATGCATTCTATGATGCACTTGCAGAAAAAAGGTTAAAACTGGTAGTTCATTTCTCAACACCTTCCCTGAACGACTATTTACCTTTTTACATTAATCTTAGTAATTAATTTCAATACTTAAACATAAATTTAAAAATTCATTTCATACTTTCAATTCAAAATTCAGAATTACATTCCAATTTCCTTTAAATTAACATCAAAAAAAATCTTAAATAAATAATCCAATTATTATTAGACCGAATTTATCTGCTAACATTTCATTGGTAGATATATACTTCAAATCAATCAACTTACTATTTAACTTTTCGCGGATAAATTTTGCCTTTATATCTACGTGTTTCGTGCGGTAAGAGTAAGAGTTATTCTGCGCATTTTGAATTGCACTCTTGTTATCACACCACAATGTTATGGATTTACCACCACCAGAAACAAGTTCTTCTTCCAATCGTTGCAGCCAAATAGCTTCTTGAATTGCAGCAACAATCGACATAAACTCTGCTTCGGTTGATGATAATGCTACGGTTTTCTGTCGTTTTGTTGACCATGATACAGCACCAGATTGAAACATGAAAACATAGCCTGTTGTTGAACGACGGCTATCTAAATCACCAGCTCAATCAGCATGGCAGAAACCATCGATGTTACCAGTAGTGTCTTTCGTGTATGATAATCCTTTATGCACTGTGCCTTTTAGATATCTCATGATGCATTTGACGACCTGCCAATGAGCCTTCCCAGGATTGGTACTATACCTGCTCAAAACATTTACTGCATAACAAATGTCTGGTCGTGAGATTTGCGCGGCAAATAACAGACAGCCAATTGCTTGCATGTATGGCACCTTCGACATATTTCGCCTTTCTTCGTCAGTTTTGGGACACATCTCCGAAGTTATCTTCTGGTTGTAGTCAAACGGTTCAGCTGCGGGATTGTAGTCATTCATACCAAAGCGATCCAATACTTCTTGTATGTATTTCGATTGATCGATGCATATAGAGCCGTCATTACGCCTAATTCTGATGCCTAACACAGATCGTCAGCGCACAATTTACAATTTATGATTGTTTCAGTTGTCATCATGCTTTGCAATATCAATCAACCAAAATGTCCTTCATTTTGAATTTATTCGCTAGTTGTTTCTTCACGGACATTATAGCTTTGGTGTCGTTGGAGAATATCAGGACATCATCGACGTAGATCGTCAGAAATAGCATGATACCATCCTTTACGCTATAGTAAATACATTGGTCGACTTGACTTCTTTGCAGACCAATCTTCAGTAATTCACTATTTAGGTTCCATACACGTCCAGATTGCTTCAAACCATAGATCGACTTCAGTAGTTTGCACACTTCCCCGGAACCATCGTCGAAACCACTAGGCTGTTGCATGTATACTTCTTCCTTCAATGTGCCACACACAGCATCCATTTGGTGCACTTTCATGTCATGCTTGACCGCCATAGCTAAGAGATATCGGATCGACTCATATCTAACTACAGGCGCGAAAGTTTCGTTGTAGTCAATCCCTTCTTGTTGTGAAAACCCCTTTGCTACGAGTCTGGCTTTTCGACTCGTTGGCATCGTTCTTAGTTTTGAATACGCACTTGCACTTTATAGCCTTCTTGTCAGGCGGAAGGTGAGTCAACATCCACGTGTTGTTAACTCGTAGTGATTCAAGTTCGCTTTGCATAGCAGGTAACCATTAATCTCTGTCTTCCGATGACATCGCCTCTTCCAAAGTTGATGGATCGTTGAACACATTTTCTGCAGCACAAAAATTGTACGTTTACTCTGAATGGTGAGCTATTCTTTCAGAACGGCGAATTACAGGAGTACTGGAACACGGTAGAAGTTCAGGATCATAAACGTCTCCTGTGGTGTTTTCAAAACTGTCGTTAGTCGCAACTTCATGTTTCACACTGCTACTTTCTGCGTTGTTGTGTTCGGTAAGTGACAATTCGGCATCATTAACAACCCCTCCTGAATTGACACTTTCAGGAAAATACAAATTAGCGGTATCATAGATTTTAGCAGTATTATTACCGTTTTCGAAAAACACGACATTATAATCTTATTGTTGCGTGGATTCAGCAAACGGTATGCTTTGCTTTCAGTGCTATAACCAACTATAACACACTCGATCGATTTCGCATCCAACTTGTTTCGCTTTTCCTTCGGCACATGAACAAGAGCTTGGCTACCAAACACGCATAGGAATTTCAAATTCGGTTTTCTGTTTGAAAATAATTCCTCAGGACACCGTTCATTTTCTCGACAAGGAACACGGTTTGTTAAATATGCAGCGGTTGATGCCGCTTCCGCCCAATAACAATTCGCAAGACCACTGTCTATCAGCATACAACGAACACGTTCAATCAGAGTCCTATTCATTCATTGCGCCACGCCATTTTGCTCGGGTGCGTACGGAAACGTTTTCTGATGTATGATCCCAGAGTCCCTTAAGAATATTTTGAAGCATTCGTTTACATATTCTGTGCCATTGTCAGTTCGTAGGATCTTTATTTTCGCGTTTACTTGATTCTCCACCATCAGTTTGAAGTCTTTAAACGTTTCGAAGACATCAGATTTATTTCTAATGGGATACGGGAAAACTTTCCTCGAATAGTCATCAACGAATGTTACCAAAAACCTCGCACCAGAAAATGATTTTTTTTTTTTTGCAAACGATTTGGGTTTTATTAAATTCATTTCAGCCTTACACAATATAAAATATCTTAAATCTAACAGTGGTAATTCACATCCTAGCATACTATAGTATCTTTCAAGGACAATGTCATTTATACTAAGGTTATGTCGCAGCTTGCTGCTAACATGGCATTCTTTCATTTTTTTACATTAACATGTTTTTCCTTAAAAAATAGAATTATATAAAAAAGGAAGAGCTTTTACATTTTGTTTCTTATACTAACACTTACACTAAATGCTTACAAACTACTTAAAAACTATTATATACAAATTATTGATTGGTATTGTATACCGTGTCGTCAATGTCCAAGGTCTTAAACCGTCTGTGGTAGAACAAGAGTCTGTCCGCCCGGTAAAGAAGTCCCTCGGAATCGAGAGTCAGTAGCCCAGCAGGTGGAAGGAACTCATTACTGAGTTGCGTTTCCACACTGTCGGTCATCTCAAGACAACCCCTAATTAGTCTGTTGTCCAGAAACTCTGCCCTTCCATAGAAGTTCAGAGCATTTCGGACAAGAAAGACATCGATTCTATCGAAATCGATAGAACCGTAAATCTTCCGGCAGGATGGTCTCCTAGGGATACCATCGGAGCCCATGACTCGCTTAAGTCCTAGACAGGAAACCAAAATCGTCCTTTCCCATCTCCTGAGTCTTTCCATTTGGCTGGAAGAGATCCAATACCACACTGGAAAGGCATAGGAGAGTAGCGGCCTAATTATCTGTCGATATAATAATAACCTAACTTCTGTGGTACAACATGTATGTCTTTTTCACCTTACTTAACATGAGGTCAATGTGTCGATAGAACCTAAAGTTTTCATTAAAAGTCACCCCTAGATATTTAATTTTCACCGAGTTGCGCACCCGTTCCCCTCCAATCCGTATTTCAGGTTCATATGACCTGCAATTTGGATAAAGGAGGGACCTTTTCCCCTTGAATATGATACTGTCGCATTTACCAACGTTCAGTTTCAATTTCCACTTACGGAAGTATTCCGACAACTCTGAGAGATATGAGTTCAATCTCAAGTTAACGGTACGGGACTTAGGCCCCGAAGCAGCGACAAGGATATCATCCGCATACACTAGGAGTAGATCTCCATCCGGTGGCTGCGGGATATCACTTACAAATATGTTGTAGAGTACAGGTCCAAGTAATGAGCCCTGTGGTACACCTGCTACAACATTCCTACTGTCCCCTACTTTCATTCTAAACGTCCGATCCCTTAAAAAATCTGCGACTATCCTACAAGTGTTGCCGTCAATGCCAATGCCGTCCTGCCACACAGTATCAAAAGCCTTAGCAAAGTCCAGGCTTACCGCAATGGTAGCCTGTCTTTTGTTCAATGCCCTCGATACGTAGTCGCCGAACACAACCAGTGCATGAGATGTGGAATGTCCTCTCTTGAAGCCGAACTGATTATCTGTAAGTATATCCAGATCTTCTATCGTCCGGTTTACCCGTGCTAGGATAAAGTGTTCCAGAAGCTTCCCGAAGGCCGATAACAGCGACATCGGTCGGTAGCTTCCACACAAAGTGGGGTCAGTTCCGGGTTTGTGGATTGGAATCGTTACTGATTCCTTCCACGCCCTCGGAAAATAGCCCAA
Source organism: Polietes domitor (assembly GCA_947397865.1). NCBI lineage: Eukaryota > Metazoa > Arthropoda > Insecta > Diptera > Muscidae > Polietes > Polietes domitor. Next base: position 92,318,579 of record OX377618.1, on the reverse strand, counting down.
GTTGAGGCAGTGATTAATTAGCACCGCTAGGAACGTCCATGTTGTCAAACCAGTCTTTCTCAGAACTATGTCCGGTACACCGTCTGGTCCATTCGACTTGCGGTTCGGTCTACTCCTAAGAGCTGCGCCTACCTCCGCAGGGCTAATCAGCCCGAGATCATGCCATATGTCGTCGTCCCCTCTGGATGAACCATCTGCGCAAATGTCAGATGAAAATTCCACCAGCGGAGTTCTGTCCACCAAGTCCATCACTCTAGCCCTAACAGCTACCTCAAAAGGAGCTGTGGTAGAGAGTTGATCGGCAGAAGACACTGTAGGCCATCGGCTAGAAGATTAGCCTTACCATCGTCATCTGTTACCAGGACACCATTTGGGTCTAGCAGATTAGATATCGGCTTTCTAGAACTTATGCCAGCAGCACCTTTAACCTGTTTAAAAGTCTTGTTGTTGACTTTTATCCCCCTGAGGTAGTTTGCCCAGTGCTCACGTTCAAACTGAGCAATAGCTCCCTGTATTATTCGGTCCAGGTTCCGAATGTCAGCCCTCAGTATGTTCTGCCGTCCGTAGTCGGTCCTTTGGCAAATCCTCCTTTGGCAAGTCCCCTACCCCCGGGAGTAATCCTGGGAATAGAAGCCTCCATGGCCTCCCTGAAAATCGCGCTCATATTCTCTACACATCCATCGACCTCAGCGGTAGTCACATTGTGTCCAGTCGGCAATACACAGTCCTCTAATCTACCCTCAAGAATTCTATTAAACTGCCTAACATTCATCCTGTCGTAGTTAAATAATGTACGTCGTTCCGTCCGTGTCAGTTCGTCGCGGCACAAAACAACCTCTACAGCCCTATGGTCAGAGAAACTGTCCAACGTCCGTAGCCCACCGTAATTTCCCACTATGGAGATACTAGACGAGGCAATAAAGATATCGATAAAAGAATCAAGTACCCTATTGAGTCTCGTCGGCCCCGCAGTGGGGAAGATATCCATATCAGGACAACCTAAGAGGAAGTCGTGAAGACATGTACCATTCGGATTGAATTCGTTGCCACCCCAGTAAGGATGCTTGGCATTCAAGTCACCACCAGCCAGTACCTCCCCCTGCCTCGCAAGCAACAGAAGTGGATCAAGATCCGAATCTGTTAGCAAGTCTCGCGGGCGGAGGTACATGGCTATTACCGTGAGTGTTGTTCCGTCTTCTCTCCTAAATCTCACTGCAGTATTCTCAACGGCCCCGAGGTTCAATAACACCCTCTCCGCCCGTATGTCGTTCCTAACTAGGATAGCCGTACCCCCACCTCGGCCGTTCTGTCTATCCTGTCTAAAAACAGTATAACCATGTAAAACTAACACATGTCTAGCAGAAAGTCTGTGCTCAGCGAGCAAAAGAACGTCCGGTTTGTGTTCGTCTACAAACAGTCGGAGATAGTGTCTCTTATGTTTGGAAACGATGGAGTTGACATTAAGAAAAATGCATTTGATTGAATTAGACATCCAATCGAATAGAGATAAGGAGCTCAAATATAGCTATTGGCCTGTCCGCGCGGTCTAGAGAGTCGTACGCCTCTGCGAAGTCACCTATCTTGTCCGACAAGGTCTGGAAGCTCTTACCAAAGAATTCCATACATTCTTTGTTAAGAAAGTCCATACGTGTCGAGGACCCCTTCAGTGTGTTTCCATTCCCACCCGAAGGAACGGAAGAAGCATGAGAAGTAGTTCTCCGTGCTCCGCCCGAGGGAACGGAAGGAGCATGAGAAGTAGTTCTCCGTGCTCCGCCCGTTGACGAATTGCCATTGGAAGGCCCAGCAGCAGCCGCGGCGTATGAAACACCACGGCGCATATCACTGGTCCGTGGTGGCAATTGTCTGGGATTGTCAGTGTTCCCAGTCTTCCTTTCAGCCTTCTTTGCCAGCAAGGACAGTCTTTTAGGATAATCCTTTGAGCCAGCAGTATGGCCGGTTGCATTGCAGTTGATACACTTAACCACATGAGTGACCTCACTGGAAGTGTCCATAGCCTGCTGTGCGTCCTTTTTGGAAGGAATGGTGCACTGGGCACCGGCATGAGGTCCGCCACACTTGACGCACCTGCTTGGCATGCCGCAGTTCGAAGAGACGTGTCCGAAACGCTGGCAGTTGTAGCACTGCGTTAGGCCTTTCTTAACGTCCTTCCTAACGTTCACTACGCAATGTAGGAAACGTTTTAAGCCGTGAAGGCTCTTCAGGTCCGAGTCCCTGGATACGTGGATGAGCCATTTAGCTCCACCCAGTTTCGCTACCTTTAATACATTAAGGTTGAAATTGACCCCAGCCAATCCAGCCTTTACGTCTTCTACCTCGTAGTCGTCTGACAGTCTGTCAATGACTACGCTGTACGGTCCTGTGCCTTTAGGAGTGTACGTGTAGAAAGCGTACTTTTGCTCCTTTAGGGTTTCCTTCATTTTAGCAAAATCTTCTAATTTCTCTGTGTTGAGATGCGTCACTGTTCTGTTAACCACTTTACACATGTAGTTACTGTGCCCTAAGACTCTCGTCATCTTTCTTGTTAGTTCCCTAACACCTACATTATACAAAATAATTGTCGGAATGCTTAATTCCGATTTCTTACCGGAAGTTGATTCCGTCGTCTTTTTATCTTTTTTTGGTTGATTCCTGTTGGTAGCTGTTGTTCTTTTGGGTACGGCTCCTTTTGCTTCTGTCTTCTACGCTGTACTGTCCTGTGCCTTTAGGAGTGTACGTGTAGAAAGCGTACTTTTGCTCCTTTAGGGTTTCCTTCATTTTAGCAAAATCTTCTAATTTCTCTGTGTTGAGATGCGTCACTGTTCTGTTAACCACTTTACACATGTAGTTACTGTGCCCTAAGACTCTCGTCATCTTTCTTGTTAGTTCCCTAACACCTACATTATACAAAATAATTGTCGGAATGCTTAATTCCGATTTCTTACCGGAAGTTGATTCCGTCGTCTTTTTATCTTTTTTTGGTTGATTCCTGTTGGTAGCTGTTGTTCTTTTGGGTATGGCTCCTTTTGCTTCTGTCTTCTTTTGCTCCAGCGGTGAGCAAACATCCTTCTTTTGCTGTTGCACCGGCGGTGTGCTAACAGCTTGAGACGCCGGCGTTGCGCTCAATACATTAATCCGTGGCATCGGCGGTGTGCTCACGGCTGCCCCAGATGTATGTGGCTTTGCCTCTTCTGGGACATCTTCTTCCATCTCGCTGTCTTCTTCATCAGAAGACAGGCGTTCCTCGAGCTCTTCAATGCGCTTTTTTAATAACGCATTCTCCTCGATCAATTTGTGGAAGTTGGTTACGAGAGTTTCGAACTCCAACTTTGATACCTGGCAGGTACTGACGTCCTGTTCCAGCATCCTCTTCTTTGCACAGCTAGGAAGGTCTGCCATCGCAAGTACAGTCAATATCTGCACGTGTTCGGGTATACTGTGTTTTTCCACTTTTTTATTGGTGGCACTTTATTACCCTTTCCACAGAATTCACGTTTTGGGAAAACCCTTACACTTTTATTACACTACACTTTATAGACACACTGTTAGCAGGTAAATACACTATCCGCGGTTAAAAAAACACGTCCGTCTCCGACGAGCGATAAACACGAACTTCCAAATGATTTTGTTTTCAACGGGTCTAGCACATCGGAATGTACAATTTCCAGCAGTGAATTCGCGCGTGTTCCCTTTCTCTGCACGGTCTACGTGTTTGTTTTCCTTTTACGCACACTACGCATTGCTCGTTGTTGTCTTCGCCGAAATCGATGCCGTTACTGCAACTTCTTACTTTACGCAAATTGTTGTTGCATATGTGCCCAAGTCTTCGATGCCATAAATCTAATGTTTTTTCCCAAGAAACGCATTGTTTCTGTTGTACAATGATCGCAATTCAATCGGTACAAGTCATTATGCACACATGCCGTCGCCATCACATTTTTGTTTTCGTCAAAAATTTTACAGTTGTCACCCTCGAAAACAACCCTTATTCCAAATTTTGTGATCTGGCGAATCGACAATAAATTTGCTGCTAAATCTGGAACATACTCGACGTTTTTGACCGTAACTGTCCTTTTTGCCGTTTTATTACCCAGCAACAACTCGACGTCGCCCGCACAATTCACTGGAATTTCTTGCTTGTTCGCAACAAAAATTTTTTTGTTTGCAACAACACACACATTTTGTATGTACTTGTTGTTCATCATGTGGTTACTGGCGCCAGAGTCAACATACCAATCATTCGAAGACAGAACGGTCGCATGCGCATTTGATGTTGTTGCTTTTGCACATGTTTCCACGACGTTATACTCATCCTCACTCTCATCGCTCTGTGAGGATTATTGTCTTCGTTGTTGTTTTTACCCAATAAAACCACCACCTTTTATTGCAAACAAGACATCACTTCTGCTGTGTTTTTTGTTGTTGTTTGGCGAATTCTTATTGCTGGTATTCTTATTTGGGCAATTCCTAGCAAAATGACCAACAGCTTTGCATACGTGACACTTGAAGTTGTTGGGTTTCTTCTTCGAATTATGCGAGTACAAAGCTGAATTTTCTGTCTTCAAATTTGCGTCGAATTTTACATCTTGTAATTTCAGCTTGGAGTTTTCTACTGCCAACACAAGTGAACTGAACTCATTTGGAAGTCCAGCCAGCATCAACGAAGCAGCCAACTCGTCGTCGATATTCAACCCAGCACTGCGCACTTTGATGGAAATCATGATCAGCTCATTTACATATTCTTCTACTGAATTGTAATTCTCGAGCTTCATATTCACTAGTTGCTTTAGGAGTTCTACTTTTCTAGTTAAGCCAGAATCCTCAAAAGCACTTACTAATGCATTCCATGCCCCTTTAGCAGTAGTTTCACTGGCAATGTGTCCGAAATTACAGGGATCGATCATCAGAGTAATCTCCACCAGCGCGCGAGTTATGTTATTTGGTTCTACTAGAAATCCCACCTTCTCTTCAGAGAAAGGAAACACCAAGTTCTGATAATACAAACTTCTTTATTCAATAGCAATCTTAAGACTAATTGGTTTCAATGTTACAATGCAAGAGAGAGCAATATGTTTGCTTCAGTATAACAATATAAAAGTGTCACCAACGATGGTAGATCACATCTCTGCAGAGCGACATCGTTTTCGAAAATGATATTTACATGTATTAACTTATATCTACAAACATACTGATAATCAGAGTTGGCGTATTGGGTGGGTACATAACTCCTCCCCTACTTGCCAAAGAATACTCCGGATTCTTTATTTCTTATTTATTATTATTTAATTAAGTTTATAATATCTAATTATTATTATGCGATTAATTCATTACACCCAAATATAAAGATTTTTGTTCTTATTGTTAATTCAATCATTTGTAGTTAATTATTTAATATTTGATTTCCCATTATTGTCGAAATCCACTTTGTTTATATAAAGTGTCATACAAATCTGCATTGTATAAGTTGAATATTTTGGGTTTACTTATAAACTTATACTATTCAAATTTATCAGGTTATATTTAATGTTCTTATAATGTAAAAAATCGAATATAATAATATTTAGTTTTGATACTTCATTTTTCTTTTAACATTCGATAAGTGAACGTTATTCAAATTTTGTTTTCTGAATTTGGGTTCCTCCTTATGCCTTACACTTTTGTAATTTCTTATGAATCCTATTTCTCTACTCTCCTCGTGAGCCTCTCTGTTTTGGTTTGCCTTCTCGATATTTCGCTGTTTTATTTGTCTCAGTCGTTCGTATATAACATTGTGATCTATCTTGTGGTTTTGAACATCGAATGGAGTACATTTTATCGAATTATGGAAGGTGTTGTTGTACACCATTATTGCCTTATTTATCTGACTTGTTATTGGTATTTTTTCTTCAATGTTGAATGTCCTTATTTTCTCAGTGATAGTATTGTTTAACCTTTCAACGTCAGAGTTTCCCGTATGGCTGTTAGGCTTCGTTGCATGGTATTGTATATTCTCTCCATCCAAGAAATCTCTTATCATCACTGTATTGAATTCGTTATCAAATACGAATTTTTCAACTCTACCTTTTATAGCCAAGAATTGTCTAATACATTCGATTAACGTAACGTTGTTCCTGTCAGTAAGGGGAAAACTCATAGCATGTTTGGAAAATTTGTCGAGAAAAATTATAAACGATCGTTTGCTATTAACGTAAGTATCTATATGTACTATTTCGTTAGTACTTTTAGGGGTTTCAGTGATTTGAAATTCATTTCTGATAGGTTTTCGGTCATATTTTCCTCCAGTGCAGATATCACAATTATTTATGAGCCTATGAATAAAATATTTTAGTTTTGGATTGTAGATTCTAGTCTTTATTCCCTCGTATGTAGCTACTATTCCGCAATGACCACTTTCTACCTTGTGGTATAAAGCTATTTGTTTGTTGAGTTCCTCTTCATCTTCGATGTCGGTGGCAAACATAGAACATTTTACAAATTTTACGGTGGAATTCTCTTCAAATTCACTTAAAATTATTCTCCGAATTTTATCATATTCATGATCACTGAGTGCTGAATATATACCTACTTTCCCTTTCTTAATTTCTCTACGTATAATGTCAATAACCCGGTTGTTAAATATATCATTTTTATCAATGTAAATCCTCTTGTTATTAAAAACGTTTTCAAGATCGGTTTCCTTGGTCCCGACAATTATAATTTGTATTTTGAAGCGGTTTACTGCGGTTTCAAGTATAGGTATACCTTCTCCTAAACATTCCTGCTGTGAATGGACAGTTTGAACTTCCATAGAATCTGTGTCATTATTACCTTCTCCAACAAAAATCCCATCAAACATTCTAGTTAAGGTTTTACTAAGATCTACGGAGTCAAAAACATTTATTTCGTTATTGTCTAGTCTACTTAAGAAATCGGCAATATTGTTATGCCTACCTTTTATATAGTCCAAACTGAAATTGTATTCGCTAAGGAGAATTAACCATCTCTGCAACCTGGGGCTGATGTCTTTGAGGGAATATTTTGTCATTAGCCATTTCAGTGGTTGATGGTCACTTTCCAGTTGGAACTTTCTCCCGTAAATGTAGGGTCTAAAATATTTCAAAGACCAAACTATCGCTAACAATTCTTTCTCAATTGTTGCGTAGTTTGTTTCATGTCTGTTAAGGGTGCGAGATGCGAATGCAATTGGATGTCCCTCTTGGGTTAAGACGGAGCCAATTGCGAAATTACTAGCGTCTGTAATTATTTTGAAGCTTTTTTCAAAATTCGGGTATCTTAGTATAGGTGCATTGGTAATAATGTCTTTCAATTTCTCAAAGGCTACTAAATAACATGGGTCATTTACGTTAACAATTTTATCTTTTTTCAGGTATTTGGTCATGGGGTAGGCAATCTTGGCATAGTCTTTTATAAATTTTCTATAAAATCCGGTCATGCCCAAAAATGATTTTATCTGCTTGCAAGTTTTTGGTATTCTAAGATCCCTTATGATCGCTACCTTCTCCGGATTTGGTTTTATGCCCTGTGTCGTTAAAACGTGACCCAAGAATTGAGTTTCTCTTTTGAGAAAACAACACTTGTCAATTTGTATTTTAAGCTTAGCTTTCCTTAATGCCAAAAATATGTTTCTTATACTCGTCAAGTGTTCAATCAATGATGTGCTGAATATCAAAATATCGTCCATATAGACAACACAAGTTTTGTTTATAAAATTTCGTAAAATTTTGTTCATTAACCTTTGGAAGGTAGAGGGAGCGTTTTAAGCCCAAATGGCATACGGATGAACTCATAGTGGCCCGATGGTGTTGAGAATGCCGTCTTCCTTCTATCTTCTTCCCTTACAGTAATCTGGTGGAAACCTTTCGCTAAATCCAATGTTGTGAAATATTGTGATTTACCCAATTTATCAAGTAAGCAGTTCAGATTAGGTATCGGAAACTTATCGTCTATCGTAAATTGATTTAATTTTCGATAGTCGATAACTATTCTATACTTCTTAATTCCCGAGTTGTCCATTTTCTTTTCCACAACCCATATAGGACTGTTGTATGGTGAATTGCTTTCCCTTATTATGCCATGTTTAAGCATTTCTTCTATTTGTCTTTGTATCTCGTTTTCATAAACCTGAGGAAATCTATAAGTTTTCGTGTACAACGCAATATCAACTGTGGATACAATTTCATGCTGTACTTCGTCAGTCGCAGACAGAACATCGCCGTCTTTATAAAGCAAATCTTTAAAATCTAAAATTAAATTTGTCGCTAAAGTTCTCTCTTCAGAATTCATGTGGTCAAAATTAAAGATCTTCATAATATCTTGAATTTGGATAGATTCCAGTGCACAAATATTTTCGATATAATTCGGATAATTAAATTCTTCAAAATACAACCTAGACCCACAAATATTAATGTATCTGTGTTCATTATCTATTTGGGCTTTCAAAGGCATAAGGAAATTTTGTCCCATAATTGCAGAAAAATTTTCGTTGGAAAAGTCAAGTAATTTCCATTGGAGTGTACCCGACCCAGAAAACTCGATTGGAAATGGCGTTGTCACATAATATTGAATTTTGTTTATACCGTTCAATGTACGAAAATAAGAAGAACTGTTTAGAGTTTGTTTCACAAAAGGCTCTTTTAGTAAATTATCTTTCATAATGCTAGTGCTCGAGCCTGTATCTATAAGACATCTAATTTTATGTTTGCCAATAGTTATAACTACTATGGGTAATTTACATTTTGAGGCAACGTTAAAAAATTTACTTCTTCCTCCTCTCCAGTAGCAACATCCATAAATCCATCCTCTTGCTGGTCAATACTCATATATGAATTTCTTGTTCTATTGGATTGGTTCTCATTTTCATTACTTGGATTTTTACTATTTTTATCGAATCTGTTACCATTTTTTTCATAACTTGTATATACATTATTAGAATTTTTATTAAAATTACGATTATTATTATAATTGTTAGTACGATCGTTATATCTATAAGTACTAATGTTATTTCCCTTCGACTTGTTTTCATAATTATTTATAAAATTACTTGTACTGGATTTTTGATTGTGTATTGTACTACCTTCACTGGAAGTAGGGCCACTTTTTCTATGTCTGTAATCTATAGCTCTTCTGTCCTCTAGTAAACCCAACTTAGAATATTTTGTTATTATATCTATCATTGTTTCGTTGCCTTGAATGTGGGCTCTAATGGGTGCATCTATTTTTCCTATCATTATATAAACTAAATCTCTATCAACGTTACCATGGGAATATATTCCAGGTTTATTATGATCAAAGTCATATATTTCACCCAACTCGAATTTGGCCTTTTCAAAGACAGTGAAAAGCTCATTTAAATTCCATACCTTTACATAGCGACAATAATTAAAAACATCAGCATATGACTTCTTCGGCTGTAGGTACTGGATCAATTTGTCCTTTATATTTGTCCAGGTTGGTTGAGGCCCAAGCTGCCTGATTACATGTCCAGCATCTCCAAAAATCTTTTCGTTGCAAACTATTTGTACTCCATAATCGATCAGGTTGCTGTTTTGGTTACAAAGATTTATTGTGGATTCGACCGACGCAATAAATTGCATGAGATATTTGCCATCGAATGGTTTCAAGCGTCGAAATTGTTCAATAATATCTTTGGGTGAAAATAGATTAGGCTGGTCAATTAATGGTGGATTTGGCTGCACAATTGGTTGACGTTGTTGCTGCAATTCAACTTGTTGTGTTTGGTATTGTTGTATTTGTTGAAGTTGTAATTGATTTTGATGCTGCTGTTGGTGAATTACTTCTTCCAATTGTTTAATCATTGCTTCAAGCTGTCCAATTTTTTCCTCTGAAGTTTGATTCTCCATATTAGTAATATTTCTGTTCTTGTCGAATTTGTTCTGTCTCTGATTCATTTATTTTATTATTTATGTAGTTGTTTAAGTCACTTTTGTTGTATTCAGATCGAGATCTAATATTTATTAGAAGTGGGGACTGTACTTTCTGCTTGTACTTGCTTTCGCTTTTAATCAAAGGTCTACTCAGCTTAGAGGTTGTTACTGTTGCCTTGAGCAAAGAGTGATGTCGTCAAGTGAAGAATCGGTATATGTTTGTTGTTGTTGTTTGTTACAATTGAAAAAGTGTGTATATCGTTGATGACAGTGATTAACGATGGTATAACAGTTGGAGGTGTTTTTTTTCAGCAGCCAAAGTCAGTGGCGTTGTGAAGTGGGTACATTTAAATGTGCCCTTCTGGTTCAAATGATAATGATTTTTATATAAAAAATCACTGTCTTCGTTTTTGTGTTTTGTATTTTTTGTTGCTTAACAAATATTTTCTTTATATTGTTTTTTTTCACTGAATGTTGAGTAGGTATTATTTCATTGTTTTTAATCACTTTGGGAGTTCGTTTGGTTTAATTCTTCAGAATTAAAACGTTTTCCGACTGCGCCAGTTATGTTATTTGGTTCTACTAGAAATCCCACCTTCTCTTCAGAGAAAGGAAACACCAAGTTCTGATAATACAAACTTCTTTATTCAATAGCAATCTTAAGACTAATTGGTTTCAATGTTACAATGCAAGAGAGAGCAATATGTTTGCTTCAGTATAACAATATAAAAGTGTCACCAACGATGGTAGATCACATCTCTGCAGAGCGACATCGTTTTCGAAAATGATATTTACATGTATTAACTTATATCTACAAACATACTGATAATCAGAGTTGGCGTATTGGGTGGGTACATAACTCGCGTTCATTTTGGTCGTTGTCCTTATCGCTCATAACTCCAGTTTCAATTACTTTCCAGCAACCTTTCGCTTGCCTTTTCCATATATCGAAATATATATCACGACCGCGTAATCTTCCAAAAGGAAACGATGAACCAGAACCACATAAACTTGCGATTTTTTCTTGTGTTCACTTTTTATTTTTTCAATTATTTTTTTACTTAACACTGCAAGTGCGTGCGTGACAAACAGCCCATAACCTGTTGTAAAGAGTTCTTTATTGAGACTTAAACTATTGAGTATTTACAGAGAGAATGAAAGCAGTTGTGGTGAATAATATTTACAGTGGTGTATTGTGCGTAGGATGCAACAGAGTTGCATTCTATGATGCACTTGCAGAAAAAAGGTTAAAACTGGTAGTTCATTTCTCAACAGAATTGCGTATTTTACTTCGGATTGCAGAAACAGTTGCCTCAGCGATTGTAGTATCCAAATGCGTAACGTTTTCATGCAAATTGATCTCCAGACACGCAGCACGAAATGTTGGCAACACTACACCATGGATATTTTGAAGTGACTCAAATGATGAGTCGCAAGTAAAAGCATTTATCATTCTTTGGATGAACTGTATAAGTACGGCCAAGAGCTTCAGTAGAACGCAAATCTGAATGATCAGGAACTACATCGCCTTGCTTTCGACGTTGAAATTTTCGAGAAGAGATAGGTCAATGTTGTCGCTGGCGGGTTTTGAGCACGTTGAACAGTATTTGCTGCAGTGAAATAAACTGGTTGACCTTCTCCAGATGCACTGCCAAATGAGTAACAGTCTGATGGAGTTCGTATATGGGAAATGCGAATATACGCCAATTGGCGCTCCGTTTTACGGAATCAGCAAACGGTACGTGATTTCATTGCGCCGACCTTGAATTGAATCTGCGTTCATCAATATATCTTTTGCAAATGAAGTCATTTGAAAGCATCCGTCATATTTCTGAGTGTTCGATATAAAATGAAGTGCTTCTGGTCTTTCGCCATGAAACAATAGTGGTAATTTAACCTTGAGACAGCACAATCCAGGCGTTTCTTCAGTGAACTTCAATGCTCCGTAAACAGATACGTTCATCTATCATGAAGATAGCGTCGTAAAAACACTCCATACAAATCGAGGATATTTCGGAAATTTTCTTGGGTATTCTTCTTGTTTAGCCGGGGACAATCCGAATTGGTGCGAATCATAGAAATCGGTTCATGCGTTTTTGAGTTATAAGCGTAGTAACTAACGCCACTATATATATATATATATATATAGATTTGTGATTACTTCCATGGGAAACCGATCAATAATTTCATGTTAGGTCTGCGATTTCGATGAAATTGTGTACGTAGGTTCAGTTTGAGGATATAAGCAAGATTTAAAAAAAATTGTTCTGAATTCAAAATCGTGAAAGTTATGTCATTTTTAAAAATGTCAATGCATTTTTTAAAGGTCTCATATCTTTGGTTGTAGTTAAGATAATCGGAAATTTCCTTTGTCATAGTATTCAAAAAAGGTTCCCTAAAATTTTTTTTAATTTAAAAACAAAAAATATTTTTTAATTTTTAAGAAAAATATATCTCCGATTTCTTTTTAATATAACTTAACTATCATAACTTGAGCGTATGTCATTGGGTTATTATTTGGATTTATATATGTAGATGTGTTATTGTTGTTCCTTCGTGCCTGTTAGGCCTGACAACTTTTGTTGTTCTTTTATTAACATAATTTTAGAAATAGCAATCCGAGAAACAAAATGCAATGGAACTCTGTTCATAACTGCGAAATAACACGTAACTTATGGCCGAAAATCAACCCTAGTAGAACAAAGGAACTACTGGCACTCGGCAAAAGAAACACAAGCATCCTTATGGGAGTCATTAGAGGGCACAGCGCAATAGGCCGTATGACAGAGCGTATGGGAATCCCTCATATGGACTACAACAGAAGCTGCCTCGACGAAGAAGAAGAGGAGTCGGTGGAACATCTACTATGTTCATGCCATAGACTGCAGGAGCTTAGGCTACATTATCTTGGAAGCAAAAGCTTCATCACCAATATCGCGTATTTCATTTCCTCGTTAACATTATCATGAAAGGATGCAAAATTGCCTCAATTAACACTCTTTCCAACATGAAGCATAAACGTTCCACATTACGATTACGACAATATCCTAAGAAGCGGCAGCTTTTTCGTAAGTTACTCATTTCTGCGATTATATCAAACCCCAAAGATATGCGTTATTACGCTAAGGTTTACTTTATAAAATTCTCTGCATTTGGTTTACTTGATACGGGGGCAAGCATAAGTTGCCTATGTTCTGACTTAGCTTTAAGAAACTTTAGTAAGCTTGTTCCCATGTCTATCAAGGCAATAACTGCAAAAGGCTTGGAAACCACCATTATTTTTTAGAGGATTTAAATGGCAAACCAAAATGGGACATTTCATGCGAAAGTCATTCGCCAGTAACAGTCCTCTTTCCGACTAACTTGGTTACCCAACGAGTCAAAAATTAAAAACTTCTGGGCCAAAATTATTTCGTTCATTTCTTGACAACAATGGCAATATGAAAATGTTAACTTTCCTGCAAATTTATACATAAAATGTTTGCAAGAAAATAATAATTAAAGATTAATTTCCTAATCAAATGAAAAAAAAAATATCGCATGTGATTTTCAAACCAATAAGGTAACTTCGAACAACTCTGATCGTTTGACATAACAACATTGGTATTACCTCATTTGTCAAAATTCAACATTTATTGGGTTGAATGAAACTGAAAGAACTTCCTTTCTAAATTGTGGCGAACAAGGAAGATTGTAGTCTTGTAAGAGTTAATCTTTAAAAACATTGATAAGTAAAGTGAAAATTACAAATAGGAAAAGAATATCATTCAATCAATAAGGTAAAATATGTGAAAGTATATAACATTTTTCAGTGTTGAATAAATATATCTGCATAGAATTTATTATACCATCACGTCCTTGGAATGTGGAATTCTCTCCACAAAGGATTATATCTGGAAACAGATTTGAGGTATACAAATCTATTCTCGCCCACCTTCACTGAATTGAACCTGCAACAACGCAGAAATATTTCCATCATCATTATCACCTACCACTTTCCCTATTTACTCCAACGAAGAAGTATTTCCCAGAAACAAACATTTTTAAGATTTATTTATCTAAGGTGGTACGAGAAGTATGCATTAACCGTGACAGCACCACAAACACTTTTTACCATAAACACTAGAATTGCGATCAGAACATCAACATATTTGTTGCATTGCACCTAGTAGCGAGATTTGTGAATATCATATTATGATGAACTCCGGAAAATACACTCCAAAATCAGACAGATATCGCAACATCGCAGCAGAAATACACTGTAAAGGTCTCAGAAGTTTTGCTGGGTTACTCTTATTTACACCGTATCGAACGAGAAAAAGGTGAAATAAATTAGAAGAGAAAAACAATGTACGAGTACCGTAAATCAGAGCGAAAAATACACATAGGTTCAACCACATAGAGTTTGTTGCTTTTAGTTGCAATTTAAACTTAGTTGTTTTTTAAAATACGTCATTAGTCTTTTAAATAAATAAAATATATAAAAGAGAGTGGCGTTAGTTACTACGCTTATAACTCAAGAACGCATGGACCGATTTCGATGATTCGCTCCAATTCGGATTGGTCGGTCAGCCGGTCAAACAAGAAGAATACCCAAGAAAATTCCCGAAATATCCACGATTTGTATGGAGTGATTTTACGACGCCATCTTCATGATAGATGACGTTTATATTTACGGAGCATTGAAGTTCACTGTAGAAACGCTTGGATTGTGCTGTCTCAGTGGCAAGGTTAAATTACCAGGGCGAAAGACCAGAATCACTTAATTTTCTATCGAACACTCAGAAATATAACGGATGCTTTCAATTGACTTCATTTGGAGCAGATATTATTGATGAACGCAAGGAGTTCAGCGCAATGAATTACCGTTTGATGATTCCGAAAAACGGAGCGAAACCAGTTTGTTTCACTGCAGCAAATGCTGCTCAACGTTCTCAAAACCCACCAGCGACAACGTTGACCAGTTCCTTCTCGACAATTTCAACGTCGAAGGCAAGGTGGTGTAGTTCCTGGTCATTCGGATTTGCGTTCTACTGAAGCTCTTGGCTGTATTTATACAGTTCATCCAAAGAATGATGAATGCTTTTACTTGCGACGCATCATTTGAGTCACTTCGAAGTATCCATGGTGTAGTGTTGCCAAAATTTCGTGCTGCTTGTCTGGAGCTCAATTAGCTTGAAAACTGTACTTGTGGGACAAGTACAAAGATGATATTCCAAAAGACATTTTGCATCGAGTCCATGTCCATTCAGAGAATCGCCATATTGAGATGAATGAAGAGATGCACAACCAGGCTTTGGTTTTGATAGAAGGCATGTGTTACCTCATGTGCAGCAGCTTGTTAGTCTGGTTAGTAATGCCATTGCCAGATTGTCGACCATACGACCATTTCGCATTAAGCCATTTGGTTCGAAAAATTGGCAAAGAACAGGGATGTGGATCACTTAAACTGAACAATTCAAACGATTTTTTTTGCAAACGATTTGGGTTTTATTAAATTCATTTCAGCCTTACACAATATAAAATATCTTAAATCTAACAGTGGTAATTTACTTCCTAGCATACTATAGTATCTTTCAAGGACAATGTCATTTATACTAAAGTTATGTCGCAGCTTGCTGCTAACATGGCATTCTTTTATTTTTTTACATTAACATGTTTTTCCTTAAAAAATAGAATTATATAAAAAAGGAAGAGCTTTTACATTTTGTTTCTTATACTAACACTTACACTAAATGCTTACAAACTACTTAAAAACTATTATATACAAATTATTGATTGGTATTGTATACCGTGTCGTCAATGTCCAAGGTCTTAAACCGTCTGTGGTAGAACAAGAGTTTGTCCGCCCGGTAAAGAAGTCCCTCGGAATCGAGAGTCAGTAGCCCAGCAGGTGGAAGGAACTCATTACTGAGTTGCATTTCCACACTGTCGGTCATCTCAAGACAACCCCTAATCAGTCTGTTGTCCAGAAACTCAGCCCTTCCATAGAAGTTCAGAGCATTCCGGACAAGAAAGACATCGATTCTATCAAAATCGATAGAACCGTAAATCTTCCGGCAGGATGGTCTCCTAGGGATACCATCGGAGCCCATGACTCGCTTGAGTCCCAGACAGGAAACTAAAATCGTCCTTTCTCATCTCCTGAGTCTTTCCATTTGGCTGGAAGAGATCCAATACCAGACTGGAAAGGCATAGGAGAGTAGCGGCCTAATTATCTGTCGATATAATAATAACCTAACTTCGTCACCCAGTCCTCCCCTACATCTGAGAATTCTGTGGTACAACATGTATATCTTCTTCACCTTACTTAACATGAGGTCAATGTGTCGATAGAACCTAAAGTTTTCATTAAAAGTCACCCCTAGATATTTAATTTTCACCGAGTTGCGCACCCGTTCCCCTCCAATCCGTATATCACTTACAAATATGTTGTAGAGTACAGGTCCAAGTAATGAGCCCTGTGGTACACCTGCTACAACATTCCTACTGTCTGACCTACTGTCCCCTACTTTCATTCTAAATGTCCGATCCCTTAAAAAATCTGCGACTATCCTAAGAGTGTTGCCCCCAAAACCGTACATCAACATCTTGTGCACAATGCCGTCCTGCCACACAGTATCAAAAGCCTTAGCAAAGTCCAGGCTTACCGCAATGGTATCCTGTCTTTTGTTCAATGCCCTCGATACGTAGTCGCCGAACACAACCATCGTCATCTGTTACCAGGACACCATTTGGGTCTAGCAGATTAGATATCGGCTTTCTAGAACTTATGCCAGCAGCACCCTTAACCTGTTTAAAAGTCTTGTTGTTCACTTTTATCCCCCTGAGGTAGTTTGCCCAGTGCTCACGTTCAAACTGAGCAATAGCTCCCTGTATTATTCGGTCCAGGTTCCGAATGTCAGCCCTCAGTATGTTCTGCCGTCCGTAGTCGGTCCTTTGGCAAATCCTCCTAAGTCTTTTTTTCTCGCGGATGAAGCCAAGAATATGCGGAGGAAGACGCCTGAGTCCCCTACCCCCGGGAGCAATCCTGGGAATAGAAGCCTCCATGGCCTCCCTGAAAACCGCGCTCATATTCTCTACACATCCATCGACTTCAGCGGTAGTCACATTGTGTCCAGTCGGCAATACACAGTCCTCTAATCTACCCTCAAGAATCCTATTAAACTGTCTAACATTCATCCTGTCGTAGTTAAATAATGTACGTCGTTCCGTCCGTGTCAGTTCGTCGCGGCACAAAACAACCTCTACATCCCTATGGTCAGAGAAACTGTCCAACGTCCGTAGCCCACCGTAATTTCCCACTATGGAGATACTAGACGAGGCAATAAAGATATCGATAAAAGAATCAAGTACCCTATTGAGTCTCGTCGGCCCCGCAGTGGGGAAGACATCCATATCAGGACAAATTAAGAGGAAGTCGTGAAGACATGTACCATTCGGATTGAATTCGTTGCCACCCCAGTAAAGATGCTTGGCACTCAAGTCACCACCAGCCAGTATCTCCCCTGCCTCGCAAGCAACAGAAGTGGATCAAGATCCGAATCTGTTAGCAAGTCTCGCGGGCGGAGGTACATGGCTATTGCCGTGAGCGTTGTTCCGTCTTCTCTCCTAAATCTCACTGCAGTATTCTCAACGGCCCCGAGGTTCAATAACACCCTCTCCGCCCGTATGTCATTCCTAACTAGGATAGCCGTACCCCCACCTCGGCCGTTCTGTCTATCCTGTCTAAAAACAGTATAACCATGTAAAACTAACACATGTCTAGCAGAAAGTCTGTGCTCAGCGAGCAAAAGAACGTCCGGTTTGTGTTCGTCTACAAACAGTCGGAGATAGTGTCTCTTATGTTTGGAAACGATGGAGTTGACATTAAGAAAAATGCATTTGATTGAATTAGACATCCAATCGAATAGAGATAAGGAGCTCAAATATAGCTATTGGCCTGTCCGCGCGGTCCAGAGAGTCGTAAGTCTCTGCGAAGTCACCTATATTGTCCGACAAGGTCTGGAAGCTCTTACCAAAGAATTCCATACATTCTTTGTTAAGAAAGTCCATACGTGTCGAGCACCCTTTCAGTGTGTTTCCATTCCCACCCGAAGGAACGGAAGGAGCATGAGAAGTAGTTCTCCGTACTCCGCCCGTTGACGAATTGCCATTGGAAGGCCCAGCAGCAGCCGCGGCGTATGAAACACCACGGTGCATATCATTAGTCCGTGGTGGCAATTGTCTGGGATTGTCAGTGTTCCCAGTCTTCCTGTCAGCCTTCTTTGCCAGCAAGGACAGTCTTTTAGGACAATCCTTTGAGCCAGCAGTATGTCCGGTTGCATTGCAGTTGATATACTTAACCACATGAGTGACCTCACCGGAAGTGTCCATAGCCTGCTGTGCGTCCTTCTTGGAAGGAATGGTGCACTGGGCACCGGCATGACGTCCGCCACACTTGACGCACCTGTTTGGCATGCCACAGTTCGAAGAGACGTGTCCGAAACGCTGGCAGTTGTAGCACTGCGTTAGGCCTTTCTTAACGTCCTTCCTAACGTTCACTACGCAATGTAGGAAACGTTTTAAGCCGTGAAGGCTCTTCAGGTCCGAGTCCCTGGATACGTGGATGAGCCATTCATTTAGCTCCACCCAGCTTCGCTACCTTTAAGACATTAATGTTGAAATTGACCCCAGCCAATCCAGCCTTTATGTCTTCTACCTCGTAGTCGTCTGACAGTCTGTCAATGACTACACTGTACGGTCCTGTGCCATTAGGAGTGTACGTGTAGAAAGCGTACTTTTATTCCTTTAGGGTTTCCTTCATTTTAGAGAAGTCTTCTAGTTTCTCTGTGTTGAGATGCGTCACTGTCCTGTTAATAACTTTGCACATATAGTTACTGTGCCCTAACACTCTAGTCATCTTCCTTGTTAGTTCCCTAACACCTACATTATATAAAATAATTGTTGGAATGCTTAATTTCGATTTCTTACCGGAAGTTGATTCCGTCGTCTTTTTGTCTTTTTTTTGCTGGTTCCTTGATGTAGCTGTCGTTCTTTTGGGTACGGCTCCTTTTGGTTCCGTCTTCTTTTGCTCCAGCGGTGAGCAAACATCCTTCATTTGCTGTTGCACCGGCGGTGTGCTAACAGCTTGAGACGCCAGCGTTGCGCTCAAAACCTTAATCCGTGGCATCGGCGGTGTGCTCACGGCTGCCCCAGATGTCTGTGGCTTTGCCTCTTCTGGGACATCTTCTTCTATTTCACTGTCTTCTTCATCAGAAGTCAGGCGTTCCTCGAGCTCTTCAATGCGTTTTTTAGCAACGCATTCTCCTCCATCAATTTTTTGAAGTTGGTTACGAGAGTTCTCGCGATCTATCAAACGGATCGGGCTGATTTTCTGAGTGTGTATTAAGAATAATTGTTGCTTGTAATATGTATGTTGTAAGTCGTGAAAATCAGGGCAATTGTTAAAAAAAATCTAAAGGAGTTTTGGACTTTATAGGCAACACCTATCCTATTCCACATGCATGTTAGTCAATAACTTGGGATTCACATTCCAATGAACGGTGAAATGATGGTATTGATAGCACGACATACTCTGAATCCAGGTAAAGTTGTTTAAAAGTAAATAGTGCGAATTCAGAATTTAGTTTTTAAAATACATATATTACATTTTTATTTATTGAAAGATAATTTAAACAATATTTTTTATCGAACTATTCTTAATGGTTTGGAGCTTTCGGCAGAATTTGAAAACACTTTGGTAATAACTGTTTTTAAAAATGGATGAAATGCATGCAATAATTTTGTCCCGGGAATAGCAATTGACTGATTAAATCTGCCCTCTAAAATATCAATACATGTGGAATAGAATAGGTGTTGCATATAAAGTCCAAAACTGTGAATTTTGATTTTTTGCAACAATTGCCCTGATTTCGCGACATACATGATACAAGCAATACACATTCAAAAAATCAGCTCGATCCGTTTGATAGATCGCGAGAAAATTACGAAACATAAAAGTCATTCACGAAATGAAGCATCGACTTCGGTCGATAATCGCTGACATATTTATGTGTCCCCCAACTCTCATGTACAGTAGTTATCGCTTATATGCACACCGCTTATAAGCATTTATCGCTTATATGCACCTCATCTTGTGCAATTTCACGTTGCCATTTAAAATACACTGACATTTTTTGCGTATAAGCATTTCGTTTACATGCATTTCTCGCTTTTATGCATCACAATTGTATAGGGTTTATAGCAAACACATGGAAAAAAAATCCTGATTTATGCATCTTCAAAATTTCTGTGATTGATTGTGATGATTTATCGATAACGCAAAATAAAATGTTTCCATCGCTATTGAAATGTAAGAAATTATATTTTAAATGGAATGTGAAGCAGTCAGCAGTGAGAATATATTGCGCGTCAAATGATATAATGAGTGAAAATAAGAGAGTTAGCTTGTCTATTAAGCAAAAAGTCGCAATACTTACTGAAATAAAAGCAA
Source organism: Polietes domitor (assembly GCA_947397865.1). Lineage (NCBI taxonomy): Eukaryota > Metazoa > Arthropoda > Insecta > Diptera > Muscidae > Polietes > Polietes domitor. Next base: position 92,298,203 of record OX377618.1, on the reverse strand, counting down.
GTACCAAGCAGGATATTTGCAAAAAATACAAATGCTCTATCGACTCTATAAATCGCATTCTCAGAAATAAAAATGCAATTTTACACGGAGAAGCAGCATCAGCTGATAAGGAAAGTGCCACAAATTTTCGGACAATCCTTCCAACTTTGATTGCCGACTTCGAACCGAAAGATGTTTTAAACGCCGATGAAACGGGATTACTTTATAAGGCTTTGCCTTCTTCTACACTCAACAGGAGTTGCTATAAAATCGAAGGTTTTAAGTCTCCAAAAGATCGCATAACGATTCTTCTTTTGTGTAATGCAACAGGTGATTTAAAAAAAATGTTTGCAATAGGTAAACCGAAACAGCCTCGATGCTTCAAGAATAGAATACTGCCGTTCCAGTATTTTTCTAAGAATAAAGCATGGATGACAAAGGACATTTGGATGAAAATAATGTTGGCTTTCGATGAAGAAATGATTCAACAAAACCGAAAGGTAATACTTTTTGTTGATAATGCCTCAGCTCACAAGCAAATGAATTTGAAGAATGTTATCGTTCAGTATTTACCTGCAAATACCACTTCCATTTTGCAACCCTTAGACCAGGGAATAATACATGCATTTAAATCACACTATCGACAATCTATAATACGCAAACAAATTTTTTATTTAGAATCCGGGAAAAAAATTGAAGAATTTAAAAAAACTATTGATATATTAGGAGCATTACATATAGCCAAGATAGCATTCTGGATGGTTAAACCCGATACGATTGTAAACTGCTTCAAAAAGGTTTAATTCACAATCATAATTTTGGGACCATACGTAATATTTTTTACATTTTACAGTGTAATTTTGTCCATGAATCTCTAATTCAGTCAGGCGCAGAAGAAAGAGAAGATGAAATGATGATTACAATTGAAAGTAATACCGAATGTGAGACTAATTTTGAAAACTATGTAGATTTTGATAATGGTTTGCCTTGCTGTGCACCACCAAATGACGATGAAATTGTCGCTGAACTTCAATCAAATGATGACTCTGATGATGACGTGGATGACAACGACGAAACTATACCAGTTCCGTCTGTAAGTAATGATTTGGATTCTCTAAACATTCTTCGAAGTTTCCTTCTGTCAAAAAACGAATGTGTTGAGGAATTGGAAAACATTGAACAATTTTTTTTTACAAAATGCTTCAATAATGCACAAACAAGAATTACAGATTTTTTCCAAAAAAATGAATTTTAACTAAGAGCCTATTTGTACGACATTAAATGTAGCAAAAAGCCAAATGAATTAACGGTGATATCATATTTTTAGTCTCTTTTATTTTAAACTATGTATGTACACATTCATATCCATTTACTTCAATGAAATTGAATTACAAAAACCAAACGATTTAACTGCGATCTCTCATTTTTAACTCTTTTTGTTTTAAACTAAGTGTATGCATTTACTTCAATAAAAATGAATTAAAATGAAAACCGAAAAAATTGAAGGTAAAATATTGTTTGAGCTGCACATACATGGTTCGTATTTTGTTTTACATGCACCGTCGGCGCAAGTAACTGAGTTTATATACATGCACCGTTGATGCATATAACCGAGTTTTTATATATGCACCGATGATGCATATAACCGGGGTTTTATATATGCATTTCCCGCTTATATGCAAGTTAATGTTTCGTACCTATCTTGTGCGATGTCACGAAGATTAAGTACTCATTTTATGGGTAAACCATTCAAGTTTATTGCTCAAAACAGACTAAACTAAAAATACAAAATATTCTTATCATGAAGCTAGCCTTAACCTATAATCGCTGAGCCAGCACTTATGTTAAAGCGGATTGGGTTTCGGGTGTCGGCGCATGGAATGTTTGCAGTAGCGTAATTGTGCCAAAGTTGCGAAAGTAGCTGAACATGCACTGCTGACTGTGAATTGCATGATCACCGAGTCAGTGAACTATGCCTGGCCGGATGTGTTAACTCCTCCTTCGCTAGATTGAAGGCCGCCCTCGGTTTTCCTTAAAGTGTCCAGTACAATTTTCAGGGACGAAATCTGTTTCTTTTTGTTTGAATTTTGATACCTCTTGCGAATTAAAAATCCGATAGCCAGAGCGATGATGGTGAGTACGCTGAACGCCGTAGGCCATACCATTAGTTTCTTTTCGACGTTGTTAATGTAGTGTAGGTTATCGAAGTTCAACCTCTGAAGATAGGGTAAGCTCAAAATCTCATGGTGTCCGGTTATATTTAACATAGTCGATGATGCGGAGCCTGGGTGTCGTCGTATGATGTTTTTTGTGTTTCTGAATTGAGACCCATTTATGTGAACTTCATCGGCAAATGTCAGCAGGAAGGTGCCATGAATAAGCTTGTCTGTTTCATTGCTTATCCTTACTGTAGCTGTGTCCTCATTTATTATGATGATACCATCGTCTACCATTGCATTGTGCAATGCCTCCAGAATGTAGTTGTTGCGCACAAGTTGTCAAGGGTAGCTCTTTGCAGAACGTAGCGGTAAGTGTAGCAGTACAATTTCCAATTGGCACGATTTTATTTTCACAGTCCGCCACATTATCATATCCAGCAAAATGCAGTATGGTACCATTTCGCTGAACAGGAAACAGAGTTATCTTTTTACAAACAATGCTAGGATCAGGATACTTAATAATAAAGTGTATAAATTTATAATCTAACAGAACAGTGACAAATGAAACTTCCATTAAGTCTGCTATTGTTATACTGGTAGAGTGCTCCTTTAAAATTTGATTTAAATCTTCTGAATCAAGAATTGCCGGGTTTATAATTTGGATTTTTGCGAGTGTTATTGATAACATTAACATTTCAAGTTCTGAGATTACCATTCTATTCCTTGCTAGTAAATTTTCGTAAAGGTGTCCTGTTTCTATTTGCTTTTCCTTTGCAAATTTCATGATAATATTTATTAAATTGTCCTTATGGACCTCCCTCCCCCTAATTAGGACCGTTGATCCCAGGTCGGCTTCTACTGTGACTTCTTCAAACAAAGGTGTTAATTTATTACCAAGTCTTTTATTTAATCTCAGAAATACTTTGTCGCCTACTTGAAAAGTTCTGTCTCTTCTGTCGGTGTTATGTCTTTCCAGCGAAAGTAATTGAGCTTTAGCAATTTTGTCCCTTATTTCCGCTTCAAATTCTGGTGAAGATGAGTGTATTATATCAATTGGTCTCCTGTCCACAACGGAGTGGACTGATCTGTTGTACTCTATTGTTGCCTGTAGTATTATCTCAACTGTGTCGCTCAAGTGTCTTTCCAATTTTAGACATGTAGCAATTTCCGATAGCGTACTATGGAATCTTTCTACTTGCCCGTTTGAACTGCTATGGAGAGGCGGAGAATTAATAATTTCTACGTCAAAATGATTTTTCAAAAGTGATTTAATTGTTCCTGAATTTAAAGATGGCTCATTATCGCAATATACGATCTTTGCGCGGGGGTAGAAATTCATGAGTTGTAAAATGCATGGCTCGATGTCAACTATGGTCCTAGAAGCAATAGGTTGAACAATTGCAAATTTCGAAAACTTATCGACACATGTCAGGAAATATTTGCTTTGAGTTGAATAAATATCAATATGGAGGATCTCTCCAGCTTGGTTAGGGACGGGCATTTTGCCAATATACTGTTTCTGTGGATGTCGATCATATTTGGCTTTGTTACAAATTCTGCAGTTTGCGACAATTTTCTTTGTCAAACGAGTCATTTTTGGGAAGAAATAATCTTGCAGAATTTGTTATACGTTTTCCTGAACTGCTCTATGAGCTCTGCCATGTTCAGCGACTATTATTTCTCTTTGCTCATGTTCATCATGAACATCAATAACCAGCTTGTTCGAATGCCAAAATTTAGTTGATGGGAAGGTTTCGACCAATTTATTTTGGATAAATGCTAATGTTGGTAAGTCGCACTTGATTGCGTTGACAACGTCTTTATTAACCGCATCGCACACTTTTCCCATTAGGTTTTCCCAGTCAGTAAAGTATATGATATGTCTCGTTTTTTGTCCGAACATAATTCTGATATTCAGTGATACCATGCCCTCGTCAATAATTATCTGATTTCGGTAACAATTTACTGGTTTGTCAGTCGACTCAATAGTGTATGTTAGCGAAAGTTCACTGTGTACAGTGGCCAGATCAGAGGGAGCATTTTCTTCCAAAGCGTGAACATTTTGTCTCGATAGCGCATCGGCAACAAAATTTTCCTTACCTGGCTTATAGAAAATTTTAGCGTTATGCTCGTCGATATTTCTGAGCATACTGTCTACTTCACCATTTACAAAGTCTGAAACTCCTAACGGGTAGGGATATAATTTCGAATAAATGGGGTCCTCGTCGTCTGTTCGAATTGTGGCGATGATATTCGTGTTATACGGGAGTGCTTCATTTGGGTCAGCAAATACAGATATTCTTTCCTTCAATATTTTTTTAAAATTCTTATCTATTTCTAGGGGGAATTCTATGTTTTCGATTTCCGTAAAATTTACACTTGCGCATTTTCTGAATTTAATTATTTCGGATCCAGATCGGGTATTTACAATTTTATTCTTAAAGTCCAAGGTGGCATTTACTCTATTTAATATATCAAGCCCAATTATTCCATCAAAACTTGATAAATTTGGAAGCAAAAAGAATTCTGTTGTGACATCGTAGAGATGCAGAAGGCATTTTTCCTGAACGGGGTTAAAGCCATGAATTGACTTAACCAAAAACTTTTCTTTTACCGAGGTTACGTTTTTTAATTCAGGGATAGATTTTATATAGTTTTTGGAGGCGCCTGTGTCTATAAGCAATTTAATTGTTCTACCTGCTATCGTTCGCTCTACAAACGGCAGCAGGGAGCTTTGTCTAAAAAATTCAACTCTTGAAGCTGAATTTCATCGTCTACATCCGTTACCTCTGGCCTAGCAATATCCTGATATTCTTCTTGGTATTCTTCTTCCTCTTGATTTCCGAAATTGTTTGACTGTAAGATATGATTTACTCTTTGTTGTTTAAGACCGGTATATCTAGCTGTGCCACTATTTGCCCTTTTTGAAGCCTGATTGGGATATGAAAGATAGGTATCATTACCATTTTGGGTCGGTTGTCTGAACCGGGATGAATTGTCAATGTCCATTGGTTGGGGTGGTTCCTGTGTCACGTTCTGATTATAATCCCGCGTCTTTTGCCTAAAATATGGGTTTTCCCCGGTTGGGAAGTATTATTTTCGGAGGGCACATGTTTTTGCTGTCTATGCTCGTTGCGGTGAGCCTTTTCCTCGATGCTTCTTGCAAAATTATTCGCGAATTGAAAACGCTCATGATTTGACTCAACCTCTTGGGCTAAGGCCAAAGCTGATGGCAGATCTTTTGGTCGTGCCGAAAAAAAAAGAACGTCGCTAAGAGCCTTTTTTGTTCCCGAGACGAATACTCGCAGTGCATCTGCTCTGTATTTTTCATTAAGAGAGGAAGCTATGGCAGAGTCATATGTCATTATCGTCTTATTTATTAAGAGCGTTAATTTCTTTTCTATTTCTTCATAGTATTGAATTATTGTCAAGTTTCCTTCACGAAGAATAGACAGCTCCTGCTCTATCAAATAAATTAGCCGCTTATCAGCGTAAGTAAAATCAAGTCTATTAATAATCGCCTTGAAATTTAATGGTGTGTCATATGAAGACAGTACCATATCGGCGGGGCCTTTGATCTTATTCCTAATTATACCCAAGGCTTGGTAATGTTTGGAACTTCCCACATAATTTTCGAATATTTTATATGCGGTATGCGCAGCTTTCCGCCATGAAACATATGTTTCGAATTTGCCCTCAAAATCAGGCAATGATTTTACGATGTCTAGTGTTTCGTCACACCCTACGCCGGGAGTTATTACAGCGTCGGTAAAAACTTCCATCTCTGGCGCGGATACTAATGTTTTACGGATTCTATTTTCCACTTCCAGAAGCCTTTGCTCGAATACTCTCGTTTGATTCTCAAGTGCAGAATTAACTGCGAACTCTAATAGAGTTTTCATATCGGACTGATTAAATGACATTTTCGGATGAATTTCGCTCGGTCCAAATACAGTTTTCAAATTTGCCACTAATTTATTAACTTCACTATCACTATCAGACATGAAGTGGATTTACGTTTAACTAGCCGTAATAAAAACTCGCAAAAATCAATTACAACTCGCACTGAATTTATAATTTTATTTTCCTTTTCCTCTTTTTTTTTAAGGAAGCACTCTACTTACATTTTTCAAGGTTTTTTTTTTGAAAGATTATTTGTTGTTTTTCCACGTAGCGCGTGGCCGTTGTTGCTGCTGCTGTGTTTTTTCGTGTTGTTTCTCCACGTAGCACGTAGCCGTTGCTGTTGCTGTTGTCTTTGTAGTTGCGTGTGACTGCAACGATGTTGATTTGGTTTGGGTGAGTGAGTTTTGCTCCACCGATGGGCGCCAGTTAATGTTTCGTACTTATCTTGTGCGATGTCACGAAGATTAAATACTCATTTTATGGGTAAACCATTCAAGTTTATTGCTCAAAACAGACTAAACTAAAAATACAAAATATTCTTATCATGAAGCTAGCCTTAACCTATAATCGCTGAGCCAGCACTTATGTTAAAGCGGATTGGGTTTCGGGTGTCGGCGCATGGAATGTTTGCAGTAGCGTAATTGTGCCAAAGTTGCGAAAGTAGCTGAACATGCACTGCTGACTGTGAATTGCATGATCACCGAGTCAGTGAACTATGCCTGGCCGGATGTGTTAACTTGCACGAAAAGTCCAACAATTTTGTGGATGCATATAAGCGATAATTACTGTATATATTCCAAGCTAGGTAACCGAAATTCGGTTTAATATTGGTCAGAAAAATATACTAATTTTCATAAACAGTTTTTCCACGCCACATTCGCTAACTATTCAAATCTATTTAAAATCATATCCTACACTTAGAAAATAGGCTGCTATTAACAACTGACATTGCTTGCTGTGCTTCAGCAGCTACACTGCGTATATTTTTTAAGTTTGATACAAATGCTAATGAAATGCATTAGATTTTTTCTAAAAAACATGTTTAATATATTTCAACCGTTTTCGATTTCTCTAAATTCTTTCCGATGATACCCATATCAACGTGAATGGTTGGAAAATATGGTAGATAGGCTATAGTATAGTATAGTATGATAGACTAAATTTCTGATAGCCCTCAAAATATTTTACTCCGAGTCCTCTACAATGACAAAATAATCTGAATTTAGCGGTAACAATCGGTTTTAGCTATCAGTTAGTGTCACTAATTAAGCTATACATATATCCATTTGACATACATACATTATATAGTGCAGCGTAAATATCAGCGACCATAGCAAGACAGTAATTATCACCATTAAACGTAACACGAGTAGCATAATGTTTTGCCGAACCCGTGAGAAATGAAAAAAGGTACGATTCACATATTCAGGTCGCACTGTGGAAGACATGTAAAATGTACATATACACAACAAAAACAATTTAAAATAATATATACTACTGACTCGCAAAAGTGTTTGAAATCAAAAGTTTGTTCGAAAAAAAAATGAACATGATAAAAAGTTTTATTCATTATAGTGGACCCGGAGAACTTCATCTCACAGGCATTGTACTACGCAAAAAAATTGTGGTCAATTGCCCATTGCAATTTATTCTTTTTTTAAATATTTGCTGGATGGTTTCGGTCGTGTCGATTTGGAATTGTATTTTCCCTCATTGAATCAATCTGTGATAAACAATATTTATACACTACACGAGAGTATTATGTCTTTGTGCATTTGTTAACACCCAAAAGGAAGAGAGATAGGCCCATTGTTAAGTATACCGATCGACTTAGAATCACTTTCTGAGTCGATTTAGCAATGTCAGTCTGTCTGTCCATCTATTGTTGTAATCAAATTACAGGTCGCAATTATAGTCCGATCTTAACAAAAATTGACACAAATAAGTTTTGTGGATCAAGGACGAACGCTATATAATTTGAAGCAAATCGGTTCAGATTTAGATATAGCCCCCATACAAATGTCGCTCCCGATTTGACATTTTCCGCTCTAGAAACCACATATTTTACCCGATTTTCTTTAAAATTGGCTCAACATCTTATAATCCAACTAGAAACACCTATACAAAAATTGGGTAAGATCCGTTCAGATTTAGATATAGCCCCCATACAAATGTCGCTCCCGATTTGACATTTTCCGCTGTAGGAACAACATATTGTACCCGATTTTCTTTAAATTTGGCACAACATCTTATAATCCAACTAGAAACACCTATGCAGAAAGTGGGTAAGATCGGTTCAGATTTAGATATAGCCCTAATACAAATGTTGCTCCCAAATGTTTAACCGATTTTGACCAAACTATACATATTATATTTCACCTACTTCGGTCCAGATTTCAATATACCGCCATGCAAATTTCCTTTCCGATTTAAAATTTTTTGTCAAACACATACATTTACAGGATACAAAAATCCTTCCCGTTTTCACTTTTTTACCGAATTAAATTATATTCGGATAGAAAGTGGAGAGTACCATAGAGTCGGCCCCGCCCGACTTTAGCCTTTCCTTACTTGTTTTTTTGTTGCCAGGTGCGAAAACGATCAAAGCGGATGGCTTTCCGACACGGGAACATGCGACATACAGTTGACCGTGTGAATAATATTCATTCTCCAGTCTGAGGCCACAAACTCTCAATGTGATTTATTGATTGTCATGGCGATTGCGAGACGAATTGGAATTCGGATTCGCTTAAACTCGAATGACATATCGGTTGGAATCATTGGAATTCTCGGTATGAGAACTTCCTCACATTTGAACTATTCTTTTAGTATTCTTGCGTGAATCACATTGCTCATGAGTTTTGTGACCGCTAAACGAGTTCCCTTGCATAATTTTGGTTGATTGATATTGCAAAGCATGATGACAACTGAAACAATCATAAATTGTAAATTGTGCGGTGACGATCCAGGCACATCCATTGAATTAAAAATCTCAACGATTTGATTTTGAATTTGTTGTAAAGAGTTCTTTATTGAGACTTAAACTATTGAGTATTTACAGAGAGAATGAAAGCAGTTGTGGTGAATAATATTTACAGTGGTGTATTGTGCGTAGGATGCAACAGAGATGCATTCTATGATGCACTTGCAGAAAAAAGGTTAAAACTGGTAGTTCATTTCTCAACACCTTCCCTGAACGACTATTTACCTTTTTACATTAATCTTAGTAATTAATTTCAATACTTAAACATAAATTTAAAAATTCATTTCATACTTTCAATTCAAAATTCAGAATTACATTCCAATTTCCTTTAAATTAACATCAAAAAAATCTTAAATAAATAAACCAATTATTATTAAGACCGAATTTATCTGCTAACATTTCATTGGTCGATATATACTTCAAATCAATCAACTTACTATTTAACTTTTTGCGGATAAATTTTGCCTTTATATCTACGTGTTTCGTGCGGTAAGAGTAAGAGTTATTCTGCGCATTTTGAATTGCACTCTTGTTATCACACCACAATGTTATGGATTTACCACCACCAGGAACAAGTTCTTCTTCCAATCGTTGCAGCCAAATAGCTTCTTGAATTGCAGCAACATCGACATAAACTCTGCTTCGGTTGATGATAATGCTACGGTTTTCTGTCGTTTTGTTGACCATAATACAGCACCAGATTGAAACATGAAAACATAGCCTGTTGTTGAACGACGGCTATCTAAATCACCAGCTCAATCAGCATCGCAGAAACCATCGATGTTACCAGTAGTGTCTTTCGTGTATGATAATCCTTTATGCACTGTGCCTTTTAGATATCTCATGATGCACTTGACGGCCTCCCAATGAGCCTTCCCAGGATTGGTACTATACCTGCTCAAAACATTTACGGCATAACAAATGTCTGGTCGTGAGATTTGCGCGGCAAATAACAGACAGCCAATTGCTTGCATGTATGGCCCCTTCGACATATTTCGCCTTTCTTCGTCAGTTTTGGGACACATCTCCGAAGTTATCTTCTGGTTGTTGTCAAACGGTGCAGCTGCGGGATTGTAGTCATTCATACCAAAGCGAACCAATACTTCTTGTATGTATTTCGATTGATCGATGCATATAGAGCCGTCATTACGCCTAATTCTGATGCCTAACACAGATCGTCAGCGCACAATTTACAATTTATGATTGTTTCAGTTGTCATCATGCTTTGCAATATCAATCAACCAAAATGTCATTCATTTTGAATTTATTCGCTAGTTGTTTCTTCACGGACATTATAGCTTTGGTGTCGTTGGAGAATATCATACACGTCCAGATTGCTTCAAACCATAGATCGACTTCAGTAGTTTGCACACTTTTCCGGAACCATCGTCGAAACCACTAGGCTGTTGCATGTATACTTCTTCGTTCGATGTGCCATACACAGCATCCATTTGGTGCACTTTCATGTCATGCTTGACCGCCATAGCTAAGAGATATCGGATCGACTCATATCTAACTACAGGCGCGAAAGTTTCGTTGTAGTCAATCCCTTCTTGTTGTGAAAACCCCTTTGCTACGAGTCTGGCTTTTCGACTCGTTGGCATCGTTCTTAGTTTTGAATACGCACTTGCACTTTATAGCCTTCTTTTCAGGCGGAAGGTGAGTCCACATCCACGTGTTGTTAACTCGTAGTGACTCAAGTTCGCTTTGCATAGCAGGTAACCATTCATCTCTGTCTTCCGGTGACATCGCCTCTTCCAAAGTTGATGGATCGTTTTCTCTGAATGGTGAGCTATTCTTTCAGAACGGCGAATTACAGTAGTACTGGAACACGGTAGAAGTTCAGGATCATAAACGTCTCCTGTGGTGTTTTCAAAACTGTCGTTAGTCGCAACTTCATGTTTCACACTGCGTTGTTGTGTTCGGTAAGTGACAATTCGGCATCATTAACAACCCCTCCTGAATTGACACTTTCAGGAAAATACAAATTAGCGGTATCATAGATTTTAGCAGTATTATTACCATTTTCGAAAAACACGACATTATAATCTTATTGTTGCGTGGATTCAGCAAACGGTATGCTTTGCTTTCAGTGCTATAAGCAACTATAACACACTCGATCGATTTCGCGTCCAACTTGTTTCGCTTTTCCTTCGGCACATGAACAAGAGCTTGGCTACCAAACACGCGTAGGAATTTCAAATTCGGTTTTCTGTTTGAAAATAATTCCTCAGGACACCGTTCATTTTCTCGACAAGGAACACGGTTTGTTAAATATGCAGCGGTTGATGCCGCTTCCGCCCAATAACAATTCGCAAGACCACTGTCTATCAGCATACAACGAACACGTTCAATCAGAGTCCAATTCATTCGTTGCGCCACGCCATTTTGCTCGGGTGCGTACGGAAACGTTTTCTGATGTATGATCCCAGAGTCCCTTAAGAATTTTTTGAAGCATTCGTTTACATATTCAGTTCGTAGGATCTTTATTTTCGCGTTCACTTGATTCTCCACCATCAGTTTGAAGTCTTTAAACGTTTCGAATACATCAGATTTATTTCTAACGGGATACTCGAAAACTTTCCTCGAATAGTCATCAACGAATGTTACCAAAAACCTCGCACCAGAAAATGATTTTGTTTTCAACGGGCCTAGCACATCGGAATGTACAATTTCCAGCAGTGAATTCGCGCGTGTTCCCTTTCTCTGTACGGTCTACGTGTTTGTTTTCCTTTTACGCACAGTACGCATTGCTCGTTGTTGTCTTCGCCGAAATCGATGCCGTTACTGCATCTTCTTACTTTACGCAAATTGTTGTTGCATATGTGCCCAAGTCTTCGATGCCATAAATCTAATGTTTTTTCCCAAGAAACGCATTGTTTCTGTTGTACACATGATCGCAATTCAATCGGTACAAGTCATTATGCACAATTGCCGTCGCCATCGCCATCGCCATCGCCATCACATTTTTGTTTTCGTCAAAACAACCCTTATTCCAAATTTTGTGATCTGGCGAATCGACAATAAATTTGCTGCTTAATCTGGAACATACTCGACGTTTTTGACCGTAACTGTCCTTTTTGCAGTTTTATTACCCAGCAACAACTCGACGTCGCCCGCACAATTCACTGGAATTTCTTGCTTGTTCGCAACAACAATTTTTTTGTTTGCAACAACACACACATTTTGTATGTACTTGTTGTTCATCATGTGGTTACTGGCGCCAGCTTGCTTGCTTTATTGAATTCGATGTCCTTAATACAATATTTAAATGCGCTTAAGAGCTAACATTAGTCATTCTTACATTTTTACTAACATACTTAAAGTATTTTTCTAGTAATATATATTCTAACGTTTATATGTTGTAGTTATACATACATGTCACTTATACTAAATCTATAATATATCAAAAAATTTCCCCCAAAATACGAATTACTAAAAAGGGAATTACTCATCATTTTTTTATGTATAAAACTTAAATTAACACTTATCACTAACACTTATAACTACTATTTACAATATAGGGTGAACCATTGTCTGTTCCAGTTATTGGCATGTGTTGTAAACGAGATCGTCCAAGTCAAAACTACCTAACCTTCGATGGTAGAATAGGAGCTTACCATCTCTATACAAAATACCCTCCCTCTCCAGAGTCAAAAGACCGACAGGAGGTCGGTAGTTGTCCTCTAGTAGTCTTAGTAGATTGGTATCTAGCTGAAGACTATCCCTAACCAGTCCGTTATCCAAGGAGGCAGACCTATCTAGGAACCGAAGTGCCCCATTCATTAAAAATACGTCAATCCGATCGAAACCGGCCGCGTTATAAATGGTTCTAACATCGGTACTAAGACCCCTCCTGCGTCGTAAAGTCGAATGGTAGAGGTAAAAAATTCGTTTAGCCTTGGCCAATATGTGATCCATATGCCTATAGAACTCAAAATTGGTTTGGAAAATGACCCCAAGGTACTTAATTGTGTCCGAGGTCCTAATCGGGCTATTCCCTATCCGGATGTCAGGAACATAACTCCTGACATTTGGGTAAAGAAATCGCCGTTTCCCCTTAAAAATAATGCTGTCACATTTTGCTATGTTCAGCGTCAGTTTCCATCTGTCGAAATAAGTCGATAACTCTGAAAGATAGTCATTCAGTCTTGCGTTAGCGGTAGAAGCTACAGGCCCCGATGAGGCAATAAGTATGTCGTCAGCATAAATTAACAGCAAGTCACCCTGGGGTGGTTGCGGAATGTCACATAAAAGTATATTGTAGAGGACTGGTCCCAGAAGTGAGCCCTGTGGCACCCCTGCCACAACGTCTCTACTGTCCGAAAGTTGGTCCCCTACTTTAATCTTAAAGGTGCGGCCTCTGAGGAAGCTCGCAACAATCCTACAGGTGTTTCCACCGAATCCTAGTGTCAGCATCTTGTACAAGATACCGCCGTGCCATGCAGTGTCAAAAGCCTTGGCAAAGTCAAGGCTGACAGCCATGGTAGCGTATTTCTTGTTCAATGACCTGGTAACGTAGTTCGTCAGCACCGAAAGTGCATGAGACGTCGAGTGTCCCTTCCGAAACCCGAACTGGCTGTCCGAGAGTATCCTCCGGTCCTCGATTGTCTCCCTAATCCTCGAGAGCACAAAGTGCTCGAAAAGTTTACCAAAAGCCGATAGAAGGGATATCGGTCGGTAGCTACCAGTCCGCTTGGGATCAGAACCGGGTTTTAAGATAGGAACCGTTAGGGATTCCTTCCAAGCCCCCGGGAAATAACCCAAGTTTAGGCAGTGGTTAAAGATCACTGACAAGAATGTCCAAACCACTAAGCCCGTCTTCTTCAAGACTATGTCCGGGACACCGTCCACACCAGCAGACCTACGGTTCGGTTTTCCCCTCAAGGCCTCACCTACGTCCAGTGGCGTCACAAATCCAAGAACCTGCCAGGTCCTCGCGTTGCCGCGAGTAGAACCGTCAGCAGTCACTACGTCGCCAAACTGTACGATGGGACTAACGTCATCCAAAACCGAAGTTTCCCCTTCAACAATATTGTCAAAAGGAATTCTGTTCCGGTTTTGATTAGGTCTTCCTCCCTGAACACTGTCTGCCAAGAGATTTGCCTTACCGTAGTCGTCCGGAACTAACACACCGTCCGTGTCTAATAGATCCGAAATAGGCTCTCTGGTGTTTATACCAGCAGCCGCTTTCACCCGTCGGAATGTTCGATTGTCAACTCGTATATCCTCAAGATAACGAGTCCAATGAACTTTCTCAAACTCAGAGATAGCACCCTGGATAATTCTATCCAAGTTGCGTATCTGAGCCTTGAGAATGCCGAGCCGACCAGGGTCTTCTGATCTATGCAAAGTCCGTCGTAGACGCTTCTTTTCCCGTATAAAATTTAATATATGCGGTGGAAGTCGTCGGAGTCCTTTATGCCCAGTGGAAAACCTGGGAATAGTCTCTTCCATAGAGTCACGAAATGCCGTGGTCATGACGCCCACGCACTGGTCTATTTCACCAGTAGTAACATTTCGGTCAACTGGTAATCCGTAGTCTCCCAGTCTCCGTTCGAGTCGGTTGTTGAACCTATTAATGTCCATTTTTTCAAAGTCAAAAAACGTCTGTCGACTGTTGCCTGACGCAAGCCCATCCTCAGTCACTATGATCTCCACAGCCCCGTGGTCAGATTCATAGTCTAGAGTTCTGAGGCCAATGCCTTCAGCCTCGCCTTCAAATGTGAGACCCGGGGATACCATGAAGATATCGATGTAGGAATTTGTTCCATTACCGTATCTTGTGGGTCCATCGGTATTCACAATGCGGAGGGCAGGACATTGCACTAGATAATTGTACAATGTACTGCCCGCATGATTGTAGGCGTCACCGCCCCAATTGGGATGTCTGGCATTCAGGTCGCCCCCAGCCAAAACATCACCATGACCTAGCATATGTTGCAAAGGGTCCAAGTCCTTCCAGTCCGGTACAGACTGGGGTCTTCGGTACAAAGCGACAGTGGTCAGCCATGTGCCGTCAAGTTTCTTAATTCTAACGCAAGTATTTTCTATGTTCCCGAGGTTTAAGATAACCCTCTCGGAACATATACCCTCTTTAACTAAAATCGCGGTACCTCCACCACGATTTTGACTATTCTGACTATTTGTCCTATTCTGTCTATACATTGTATAGCCCTTAAAATTCAGTCGGTGAAAAGGGGAAAGTTTGTGTTCTGCGAGAAGAACAATGTCCGGTCTATGCCTTTTTAGAAATAAATCTAAGTAATGTCTCCTATGTAAAGAAATAAGAGAATTTACATTAACAAAAATGCATTTAATATTATTAAACATTAAATACAATAGATTGTGCTATTGCTAGCAATGCCCTAGCCTTTTCTTCCCTAGATTGCAGAGCATGGTATTCACCAGCATGCTTCTGCATTTTACCTATAATGGACAAGAGGTCCACGCCGAAGTACTCCTTGCTGTCGTTGCTAAAGACGTCAAGGGTGCTTAAATTGCCCTGTCGAGGCCCAGCAGCAACCGAAGTCCGCCCCGCTGCAGCAGCGTAGGAAACCCCACTTCGAATATTGCTGGGACACTGTGCTGGTCGTACACCAGTCACTACACCGGCAGTCGGTGCATTGTTTATAGCCTTAGCGGCTGAAATATTCTCCTTCCTCTTGGCGAGGAAAGATTTTCGCTTTGGACAGTCCTTTGAACTGGCAGCATGTCCATCAGCGTTGCAGTTTACACATTTAAGTGTAAACCGCGAAGTCCTGGAGATGGCACCGGTAGCGGGGTCGGTTGTTAAAACCAACTCACCAGGCGCGGTCTTCGCAGGAATGACACATTTTCCGGGGCCATGTGCACCACCGCACTTGACGCACCGGTAAGGCATGCCACAATTGGCAGCCACGTGCCCGAAACGTTGGCAGTTGAAGCACTGCGTAACGCCCTTCTTCTTGTCCCTATCGATCCTGACTTTACAAGATAGAATGAACTCTATCTTGTAGAAAGCTCCTATGTCCGAGGCTTTAGACAAATGGACAAGCCATTTGCCCCATCCCAATTTAACAATCTTGAGGATCTCAAGATTTATATTGGTGGCAGCCAAGTACGAGCGAAGGTCTTCTTCGTCGTATGTGTCCGAAAGTCCGTTAATCACCGTAGCGTACGGTTTTAGGTCCTTTGGAGTAAACGTGTAGAAGCTTCGTTTCTGCTCTATAAGCATACCGCGAACCTTTTGAAGGTCATCTAAACTAAACATGCTGATGTTTGTCATGTTTTTATTAATCAGTTTACAGGAAAAATTCCTGTGTCCTAATGCTTTAGTCATGTCCGTCGTTAGTGTCTTGACGTTCATTTCATATACTGTAATAACTGGGACAGACTTACCCCGGTTTTTCTTGGTTTTGTGGTGTGCTGGTTTGGATACAGCTTTCTTATCTTGTGCTGGCTTAGGTGCAGCTTTCCTATCCAGTGCTGGCTTAGCAGGCCCAGCTGTAGCAGTTTTACTGCTTCCAGTCTTCTTCGGTGTAGATGGTGTGGTGACATCCTTCTTCCTTTGCTGTTGCACCGTAAGCAATTTATTGAAATTGCTTACGAGGGTATCGAACTCCAACTTCGATACCTGGCAGGTACTGACGTCCTGTTCCAGCATCCTCTTCTTCGCAGAGCTAGGAAGATCCGCCATTGCAGGTACAGTCAAATCTGCACGTGTTTGGGTTGTTTGTGTTTTTCCCACTTTTTTATGAGGGGACACTTTATTACCCTTAATACACAATTCACTTAGGGAAAAACCCTTTCACTTTTATTGCACTACACTTTAAAAACACACTGTTAGCAGGTAAATACACTTTCCGCGGTTAAAAAACACGTCCGTCTCCGTCGAGTGATAAACACGAACGTTTTGATCTTACTGGCGCCAGAGTCAACATACTAATCATTCGAAGACAGAACGGTCGCATGCGCATTTGATGTTGTTGCTTTTGCACATGTTTCCACGACGTTATACTCAACCTCACTCTCATCGCTCTGTGAGGATTATTGTCTTCGTTGTTGTTTTTGCCCAATAAAACCACCACCAGTTATTGCAAACAAGACATCACTTCTGCTGTGTTTTTTGTTGTTGTTTGGCGAATTCTTATTGCTGGTATTCTTATTTGGGCAATTCCTAGCAAAATGAACAACAGCTTTGCATACGTGACACTTGTTTTTGCCCAATAAAACCACCACCATTTATTGCAAACAAGACATCACTTCTGCTGTGTTTTTTGTTGTTGTTTGGCGAATTCTTATTGCTGGTATTCTTATTTGGGCAATTCCTAGCAAAATGACCAACAGCTTTGCATACGTGACATTTGAAGTTGTTGGGTTTCTTCTTCGAATTATGCGAGTACAAAGCTGAATTTTCTGTCTTCAAATTTGCGTCGAATTTTACATCTTGTAAAAGTAAATTTTTGACCATATCGACGGACAATTTCAGCTTGGAGTTTTCTACTGCCAACACAAGTGACCTGAACTCATTTGGAAGTCCAGCCAGCATCAACGAAGCAGCCAACTCGTCGTCGATATTCAACCCAGCACTGCGCACTTTGATGGAAATCATGATCAGCTCATTTACATATTCTTCTACTGAATTGTAATTCTCGAGCTTCATATTCACTAGTTGCTTTAGGAGTTCTACTTTTCTAGTTAAGCCAGAATCCTCAAAAGCACTTACTAATGCATTCCATGCCCCTTTTGCAGTAGTTTCACTGGCAATGTGTCCGAAATTACAGGGATCGATCATCAGAGTAATCTCCGCCAGCGCGCGTTCATTTTGGTCGTTGTCCTTATCGCTCATAACTCCAGTTTCAATTACTTTCCAGCAACCTTTCGCTTGCCTTTTCCATATATCGAAATATATATCACGACCGCGTAATCTTCCAAAAGGAAACGATGAACCAGAACCACATAAACTTGCGATTTTTTCTTTTGTTCACTTTTTATTTTTTCAATTATTTTTTTACTTAACACTGCAAGTGCGTGCGTGACAAACAGCCCATAACCTGTTGTAAAGAGTTCTTTATTGAGACTTAAACTATTGAGTATTTACAGAGAGAATGAAAGCAGTTGTGGTGAATAATATTTACAGTGGTGTATTGTGCGTAGGATGCAACAGAGTTGCATTCTATGATGCACTTGCAGAAAAAAGGTTAAAACTGGTAGTTCATTTCTCAACAGAATTGCGTATTTTACTTCGGATTGCAGAAACAGTTGCCTCAGCGATTGTAGTATCCAAATGCGTAACGTTTTCATGCAAATTGATCTCCAGACACGCAGCACGAAATGTTGGCAACACTACACCATGGATATTTTGAAGTGACTCAAATGATGAGTTGCAATTAAAAGCATTTATCATTCTTTGGATGAACTGTATAAATACGGCCAAGAGCTTCAGTAGAACGCAAATCTGAATGACCAGGAACTACATCGCCTTGCTTTCGATGTTGAAATTTTCGAAAAGAGACAGGTCAATGTTGTCGCTGGTGGGTTTTGAGCACGTTGAACAGTATTTGCTGCAGTGAAATAAGCTGGTTGACCGTTCTCCAGATGCACTGCCAAATGAGTAACAGTCTGATGGAGTTCGTAAATGGGAAATGAGAATATACGCCAAATTGGCGCTCCGTTTTACGGAATCATCAAACGGTACGTGATTTCATTGCGCCGACCTTCTTGGATTGAATCTGCGTGCATCAATAATATCTGTTGCAAATGAAGTTATTTGAAAGCATCCATCATATTTCTGAGTGTTCGATATAAAATGAAGTGCTTTTGGCCATGAAGCAATGGTGGTAATTTAACCTTGAGACAGCACAATCCAGGCGTTTCTACAGTGAACTTCAATGCTCCGTAAACATAAACGTCATCTATCATGAAGATGGCGTCGTAAAATCACTCCATACAAATCGAGGATATTTCGGAAATTTTTTTGGGTATTCTTCTTCTTTGGCTGGCGACCAACCCGAATTGGTGCGAATCATCGAAATAGGTTCATGCGTTTTTGAGTTATAAGCGTAGTAACTAACGCCACTCTCTTTTATGTATAGATATACAGTAAACTAAGTATAACTACTAACAAATATCGGTGTAAACTTACGAGTCCCTGCATTGGTTCGGTCATAATTCTCGGTCGTCAAAAGATGATGACCGATATATACCTTGACGCCTGAAATCAGCAGTCATGAATGGCGTGGATTGCGGAAACCGAGGTATATATTAAACTAAATTACTAAAACTCATATTGTGTCTATTTCAAATGTAAAAAAATGTTTAGTGGAAATATAAGAAAAAATGTTTGTTACAACAAGTACCCAATAGACTGCGGAATTCTTAGTGAAAATGTTATAATAGTAATTATGGGAGGTACAGAATCGAAGATAGATAGGCCAAATGCCAACGGGGTGAACGATATCACGGTGGATGAAAAAATAAACGTGAATACTAGTAAAATTGAGGCGTTATTAGTTATCATTTGTGTTCTTCTAATCATACAGATTTGGCAAGAACTACATCAATAAATGCAATTTAATAGAATCTATGACAGGATTCTTTTTATTCAGCGTTTTTTTTTTCTTTTTCGTGGACATTTAGTTTAACTCATTATTACATTTATGGACTGGCCGCAGATCATTACTAAATTAAGACATATAAAGGAACATTTCGATAAATCATACAAATGTTTAAACACTGATAGGCCAACAAAAGAAGAAACTGTGGAGAAACATATACATATTTTGTTTACAGGTTGGAAGAAGAGTTGTACTTAACGTACATTTCTCGTCTGACTCCAGCTCACAAAGCAGCGGCAGATAATTTCTTCTCGGACGTTAGAGATAAACTCACCAATGTTTTATCTCGAAGGGGTTTAGAAATAAAACTACTCTTCACGAGAGAGTAATATGTGTGGATACTAAACTTCCTACAATCATGCCACAGTCATTGACCGAATTTCTCGGCTTAGCCTCAAAACTCCTACCAGAGTTTGACGGCAAATTTGAATTCTTTTTTGGATCTCTAAGTCTTATAGATTCGATAAAAGAGGGAATGAAGCCGTGTCCATAAATTTAGAAAAACTAAATTAAAGAGCAATGCTTATAGGGATCGATCATCAGAGTAATCCCCGCCAGCGCGCGAGTTACATATACAAATAGCTATATTGATATGAAACCAAATGAACCTGATAAATTCGAAGAATTCCTAAATGAAATAAATAAAAAAGCCAACCAATAACCCCATTCCATTTTCGAAGAATTATTAAATAAAACAAATAATGCCAGACAGCAATGCAAAACCATATTTCTGGTGCATTGCACAAGCCATACCATTTCCTCCAACATTTTAACATATTTCCAAATAATTTTACTTGATACAAAAACCAGCTAATTTTATTAAACAACATACATACAAACCAATAAATGTGAATTTAGCTATGTAAGCAAAATTATAAAAGTAAGACAGAATTATAACAACATACATACAAAATGTGAATTTAGCTATGTAAGCAAAATTACACTGTGCAACATTTTTGAAGTCATTTCAAAATAACCATATACGGACACCGCTACATGATAAAAGACCAAAAAAAAAGACACAAGTTTTTTTTCCCCCCCAAAGTCATGCACTTTTTTTTATAGGCCCCCAGAGATTTGAGGCCTCGGTGTAATTTTTGGAAAAAAGTGATCATATTCTCAGGCTCATATCTTGCAAACGTTTCGGAATTTACTCTCTGAGGCAAAGTTCTAGCTCTTGTCATAAAGAACAAAAATTGTGAACATATAAAATCAAAAAAACTTCATCTTCAAGGTAAAAATCGCAAAAAACTTAAAAAAATTCGATTTTTTTTAACCTTTTTTCCCCTGTTCAGGTCCATAGGTAGCAAACCGCTGAAAATTCAGGGAAACAATCAACTACAAAAATGTACCTAAGATCTCAATAAACAACTTTCTAGAACATATGAACTTCCTAGGAATTATTCTTAACACCGTTTAGGTAGCGCTTAGGTAGCCGCAAAATTGAAAAATTTCCCAAAAATTTTTTAATTTCATTTGTTTTTTCTTTACTTCAACATTGACATACTATGCTATCTAATACAAAAATAATAAAAAAAATATTCGTATTATGTTTATAATGTTGATGGCCCTGGACTTGCATATCGCACTCTCTTAAGTTGTGGATCCAAATCGTCCTCCGAATCGTCCTCCGAATCGTCCGAATCTGACTCTGATTCAGAACTTATGGTGTGCAGAGGCACGTTGCTTCCAGACTGCCCTCCACCATCAGTTTTTTCTTCTTCATATACTTCATTAACATCATACAGGGTGATCTTGTGACTCCACCAACATACCTGAAATGAATTAGAAAAGAAATCAAAAAAGGAATGCAAAACAATGATCAATAAAATTGATATTACCTCTGCAAGCAATGCGTCGAGTTTTTTGCCTTTGTACCGTTTTTCCATGGGCATTGTGGTTTGGTGAAACCGTTCTCCTTGCTCATCGGATTCGGTAGGGAGTTGTTTAATAAAATCGTCAAAATGAAAATGAAGAAAATGCAGCTTTAAGGTCATCGATGTGCCGATTTTCTCAAAATAATACAGCATTTCTTTCACCCATTCTCTTGCTTCCGGTTCCGCGTCTCGATCCCCTCCCAAGACCCTGGTGCATACACGCTGAAGGTAAATCCATGCCATTGAATGATTTTCATCAAGCGATGAATCAAAGTTACTCTTGAATAACTTTCTAATGTCAGGGCCATTAAGTACGCCTGTTAAATGAAGACAAAAAATAAAGACAGAAAAGAAAACATTAACGTAGTGTAAATAGTACAATGAGGTGAACAAAAATTCGTTTTAAATTTACTACAATACCTTTTTTAATTTTGTCATCGCTACGCTTTGGGAAAACGCTTTTCAAATAGTCGAATGCGTTTGGACAATTTACAACGGCCACTTCGATGAATTTTTTAACAATTCCCAATTTTATGTGGAGCGGTGGCAGCAAGATGTCTTGAGTATTGTCAATTAAAGGTTTATTCCTCAGTCTATGTTGTTTCATTTGTTCGTCCACACTTCCTCTTGGTCTCCACGAATTACATTGGAATTGATTCAGAGGTGAGCGCGAATCCCAATTACAAAGAAAACAAAAGAATTTTGGGAAGCCGCCCTTATCGATGATCCCTTGCAAAATGTTGATGACCTTCAAATCACAGCAAATCTTCCATTTATTTTCGTAGTATTTGATTTTTTCCATTATATCTTTCAATACTTGATAGGTTTCTTTCATGTTGATACCCATTGCTAGCGGAATGGAAGGTTTTCGGTTCGATACATGCAACAACACTGCTTTCAAGCTTGAAACAGAACCATCAATAAATAATCTCCACTCACTAGCGATGTAGTTCATTCCCATTTTTACCACCAAAGCTTTTATATCGTTGCAGTAAGCGAACGAATTGTCATCATTTAGAGTGTAGAGGCTCTGAAATTCAGCTTGCCGTTTGAGGTACGCGCTAGAGTTAACATTAGCAAGTGTGAGTTTTCTTTGCTTTAAAAACGCTGTCAAAATTGTGGTCCATCTCTTCCCTGTTGGAGCTCATAATCGGTATCAAATGGATCTTCATAAGTAACACTACTTGATCTACTCATTCCTTCTCTTAATTCTGTCCAACGATCTGGAGTTGGCGGCCTTGGTGATACAAAATCTTCAGGTGCAAGCACTGGTAGTGTTGCTGTTGCAGTTGCTTTATAGATTTTGTTCTTCTCAGCATGTCGATTTAGACGACATGTATAATTTACGCATGCATAGCAACTGGTTGCATCATGATCACCTGGGTGATTAATCCAGTTTACCGGCTTACAATACTTCATACTAACATTTCCTCCACTCAACCATGCCATGAGATTGTTATAACATTGACGACACACTGTATTAGGTGTGTAATTTTCACCGGTCAAGTCTACTTCGTCGAAAAACAACTTATATGCTATAATGAATTCACTAGTTAAAATATTCTTTTGCTTTTGAAATCTTTTAGAATTTTGTTTTCTGATTTGATGACCGCAAACGTAGCAAAATAAATCAATTTTTTCACATTGCATATTGAAATTGTTAGTTGCCAATGTTGTGTGTGAATTATGCTGTAGCACTTTTTCTATAACTTTGTCCGCTGAGTTCTCGTTGACGTCGCGCTGTGTACTGCCTCAATGTGAGCGTCGTGTCGCTTTTATATTGTGTGCTGCGGCTACATATGTGTTGTTAATGTTGTTGGTACAAATGGATTGCGACTACTTCGCTGCTTTGAATTGTCATGTGTTTTGTTAGTGCAAATTTTTGGACCGACGACTTTGTTGTTGTTTGTTGAATGGCATCGATGATGTCGTGTGGGTAAGAAATACTGGAATAAACAATTTTTCACTTTTGCGGCTACCTAAGCGCTACCTAAACGGTGTTAAGAATAATTCCTAGGAAGTTCATATGTTCTAGAAAGTTGTTTATTGAGATCTTAGGTACATTTTTGTAGTTGATTGTTTCCCTGAATTTTCAACGGTTTGCTACCTATGGACCTGAACAGGGGAAAAAAGGTTAAAAAAAATCGAAATTTTTTAAGTTTTTTGCGATTTTGAACTAGAACTTTGCCTCAGAGAGTAAATCAAAATTCCGAACGGTTTGCAAGATATGAGCCTGAGAATATGATCACTTTTTTCCAAAAATTACACCGAGGCCTCAAATCTCTGGGGGCCCATAAAAAAAAGTGCATGACTTTGGGGGAAAAAAAACACGGGTCTTTTTTTTGGTCTTTTATCATGTAGCGGTGACCGTATATGGTTATTTTTTTCGTGTTGCACTGTGTTATAGAAGTAAGACAGAATTGTGACAAACGAAGAGAAAATGAATAGAAATAAAATGCAGTCTTGTCTTGACACCCAAACGTCGCGGTTGAGTATTTTATTCGCGTTCATTTTGGTCGTTGTCCTTATCGCTCATAACTCCAGTTTCAATTACTTTCCAGCAACCCTTAATTACGAGACTTGATTTCGCTTGCCTTTTCCATATATCGAAAATTTCACGGCCGCGTAATCTTCCAAAAGGAAACGATGAACCAGAACCACATAAACTTTCCATTTTTTCTTGTGTTCACTTTTTATTTTTTCAATTATTTTTTTACTTAACACTGCAAGTGCGTGCGTGACAAACAGCCCATAACCTGTTGTAAAGAGTTCTTTATTGAGTCTTAAACTATTGAGTATTTACAGAGAGAATGAAAGCAGTTGTGGTGAATAATATTTGCAGTGGTGTATTGTGCGTAGGATGCAACAGAGTTGCATTCTATGATGCACTTGCAGAAAAAAAGGTTAAATTCTCAACAGAATGGCGTATTTTACTTCGGATTGCAGAAACAGTTGCTTCAGCGATTGTCGTATCCAAATGCGTAAAGTTTTCATGCAAATTGATCTCCAGACACGCAGCACGAAATGTTGGCAACACTACACCATGGATATTTTGAAGTGACTCAAATGATGAGTCGCAATTAAAAGCATTTATCATTCTTTGGATGAACTGTATAAATACGGCCAAGAGCTTCAGTAGAACGCAAATCTGAATGACCAGGAACTACATCGCCTTGCTTTCGACGTTGAAATTTTCGAAAAGAGACAGGTCAATGTTGTCGCTGGTGGGTTTTGAGCACGTTGAACAGTATTTGCTGCAGTGAAATAAGCTGGTTGACCGTTCTCCAGATGCACTGCCAAATGAGTAACAGTCTGATGGAGTTCGTAAATGGGAAATGAGAATATACGCCAAATTGGCGCTCCGTTTTACGGAATCATCAAACGGTACGTGATTTCATTGCGCCGACCTTCTTGGATTGAATCTGCGTGCATCAATAATATCTGTTGCAAATGAAGTCATTTGAAAGCATCCGTCATATTTCTGAGTGTTCGATATAAAATGAAGTGCTTTTGGCCATGAAGCAATGGTGGTAATTTAACCTTGAGACAGCACAATCCAGGCGTTTCTACAGTGAACTTCAATGCTCCGTAAACATAAACGTCATCTATCATGAAGATGGCGTCGTAAAATCACTCCATACAAATCGAGGATATTTCGGGAATTTTCTTGGGTATTCTTCTTCTTTGGCCGGCGACCAATCCGAATTGGTGCGAATCATCGAAATCGGTTCATGCGTTTTTGAGTTATAAGCGTAGTAACTAACGCCACTCTCTTTTATGTATAGATATACAGTAAACTAAATATAACTACTAACAAATATCGGTTTAAACTTACGAGTCCCTGCATTGGTTCGGTCATAATTCTCGGTCGTCAAAAGATGATGACCGATATATACCTTGACGCCTAAAATCAGCAGTCATGAATGGCGTGGATTGCGGAAACCGAGGTATATATTAAACTAAATTACTAAAACTCATATTGTGTCTATTTCAAATGTAAAAAAATGTTTAGTGGAAATATAAGAAAAAATGTTTGTTACAACAAGTACCCAATAGACTGCGGAATTCTTAGTGAAAATGTTATAATAGTAATTATGGGAGGTACAGAATCGAAGATAGATAGGCCAAATGCCAACGGGGTGAACGATATCACGGTGGATGAAAAAATAAACGTGAATACTAGTAAAATTGAGGCGTTATTAGTTATCATTTGTGTTCTTCTAATCATACAGATTTGGCAAGAACTACATCAATAAATGCAATTTAATAGAATCTATGACAGGATTCTTTTTATTCAGCGTTTTTTTCTTTTTCGTGGACATTTAGTTTAACTCATTATTACATTTATGGATTGGCCGCAGATCATTACTAAATTAAGACATATAAAGGAACATTTCGATAAATCATACAAATGTTTAAACACTGATAGGCCAACAAAAGAAGAAACTGTGGAGAAACATATACATATTTTGTTTACAGGTTGGAAGAAGAGTTGTACTTAACGTACATTTCTCGTCTGACTCCAGCTCACAAAGCAGCGGCAGATAATTTCTTCTCGGACGTTAGAGATAAACTCACCAATGTTTTATCTCGAAGGGGTTTAGAAATAAAACTACTCTTCACGAGAGAGTAATATGTGTGGATACTAAACTTCCTACAATCATGCCACAGTCATTGACCGAATTTCTCGGCTTAGCCTCAAAACTCCTACCAGAGTTTGACGGCAAATTTGAATTCTTTTTTGGATATCTAAGTCTTACAGATTCGATAAAAGAGGGAATGAAGCCGTGTCCATAAATTTAAAAAAACTAAATTAAAGAGCAATGCTCGAAATTTAGTGACAAATGAATCCGAACTGACTTCAAATATCGAAAAACTTAAGTCGTCCGTGAAAGGCGAATCGACAGAGGTCATAACGGCGAAAATTATGAATATAAAACAGAATAATAAGTCAGCCAACGCCTATACGGTAGACATAGAAATGCTGACCAAATCTTTAGAGAATACATACATCAGTGATGGACTGCCAACACACGATGCCGTATCAAAGTTTGTTAACTGTTGTACGGATGCAATTGGTCAAAATAGTGTATTTCAATTAAGACACGTCTTTAGGATAGGTAGGTACAATGGAAGTAACTATCGTGGCAGAGGCCAAAAAGGAAACCGTGGCCAATCAAATTATCGTGGCAGAGGCCGAGGTAATTATTATACACAAAACAATAGTGGAAACAGTGGAACTGACAGCCGCAATGGCGGAGGCAACCAAAGGCGATATAATGTTCGCCTAATGTGACAAGACAATAACCAGACAGAACTATTTATTTAGTTCCATTTTCAATGTCAACTTAAACCTAAGTAGTTTCATTTTTAACCAAACAAGCTTTAGTGACAATGTTTTGACATTCCTTGTAGATACTGGTGTATCTATCCCTTGTCAAAAAAGGAAGCATATGTTTAACTGATATTAGAACTTCTAGTACCATTAATATAATTGGTATTGGTCAGGGAACCATAACAACACGAGGAACCGTTAGAATTGATTTGAAAATAGAAAATATTCTAATCGAACATGACTTTCATGTTGTGGATGATAATTTTCCGATACCGTCAAATGGTATTCTTGTTTTGGATTTTATAATTGCATTTTGGATTGCCAACATGATGATGATTGGATCATATTAAGATCAGATAATTTTTCGAAGATATTGCTATTCCAATTTACAATGCACCAAAAGAGAATTCGTTTCCATTACCCGCACGTTCAGAAGTGATACGAAGTATGAAATTGCAATCCTTAACGGAAGACATTCTCATTCCAAATCAAATGATATCTGAAGGAATATTCATCGCTAATACTATAGTTAAAAAATCTAAACCGTATGTTAGAATTGTAAACACAACTTACCAAACATCGTTATTAATTATTCTCAAATTGAGACAGAAAGTCTAAACGACTATGAATATTATCAAATGCCTCTTACCAAAATTCTAAGTAGAAACTTGACAAATTATCCAAAAACTTTCCAAATTTTATCAAAAAGGAATTAGAATCTCTATGTTCAAAATGTATTGACGTGTTTGCTCTGGAATCTGATCAAATATTAGTAAATAATTTCTACAAACAGAAATTAAGACTAAATGACACAGAACGTTCTTAGGACATAAATGCACGGAGGTATATTGCCAGTATACACGAAGAATTATCGCTTGCCTCATACCCAAAAAGATGAAGTATACAGACAGGTTGTTAAATTGATCAGGGATGACAAAGTAGAACCCTCAGCATCAGCTTATAATAGCCCTATTTTATTGATACCGACAAAATCCTTATCAGGTACTCAGGAGAAAATATGAAGATTGGTAGTTGATTACAGATAAATTAATTAGAAGCTAATTGCGGACAAATTTCCTCTACCAAGGATAGTTGACATCCTAGATCAATTAAGTGGGGCGAAAATTTTCTCATGCCTTGATGTCAGGTTTCCATCAATTAGAACTTGAAGAAGGATCTAGAGATATAACATCTTTCTCGACTGATAAGGGATCGTTTCGGTTCAAAATTGCCCCAAATTCATTCCAAAGAATGATGTCATTAGCATTCTCTGGTCTAACTCCAGGACAAGAATTCCTTTATATGGATGATTTGATGTTCAAAAATGCATATGATAAATAATTTGGAAGATGTTTATAAAGTTTGCAGAAAATATAATCTCAAACTTCATCCAGAAAAGTGTTAATTTTTCAGTCACGAAGTGACGTTCTTAGGATAAAAGTTCCAGATGAAAGTAAATATTCGATAATTAAAAATTATCCAACAACAAAGAATGGTGATGAAGCTAAACGCTTCGTAGCGTTCTATAACTATTACAGACGCTTTATTCCAAATTTCGTGGAATTATCTAGTCATTTAAAAAAATTGACAATAAGAAATTGCCCTTTCATTTGGACAACAGAGTGTGAAAATGCATTTCAATACCACAAAACACAATTAATGAGTCCAAATATTTTGCAATATCCAGATTATAATAAAGGATTTTGTATCACTGCTGATGCAAGTAAATATGCATATGGAGCGGTTTTAAGTCAGGATTATGATGGTATCCAATTTCCCATTTCGTACGCTTCAAGAGCATAAAGCTTCAAGAGAAGAAAAGGTCAGTAATACGGAAAGAGCGATCGCAAAGCCCACAATTTATGAAGCGCTAAATAGAAATGAATTCAGAAGAGATGTCGTACTAGAACTTGTAGATCAAATACTTTATTTTAGAAAGGGACGCAAGATTCTATGTAGAACTGACGCGAATAACTTGTTTGTTAAAGAAAAAATTGACTTAGGACGATTTTTCTCTAGGCTGATTGAAGCAGCCGACAAGCAAGGTGTTAAAAATTTAAGATTGTCATTAAATAACAATATATTCAAATATACACGGTAGAATAATTCAAAGAAATGGGCAATCGAATAGTAAAAGGTGATTTGACATTAGTGTTAACACCAAGACTGACAAAACTTTTCAGTAGAAATGATATTGAGAGAGTAATAAAACTGAATCACGACAATCCTGTTACTGGTGGCCACCCAGGAATACGTCGAACTCTAGCGAAGATCCAAAGAAGATATGTATGGAAGAATATGACTCAACATATAAGAAATTACGTAAAGGGATGTATAGATTGCAAAAAGAACAAGATTATCACAAAGACTAGAGAGAACTTAATATTAACACCGACACCAAAACATGCATTTGACACCATTTTGATTGATGCAATAGGCCCGTTACCAACGAATATGCAATAACTATAATATGCGACTTGACAAAATACTTGGTAGTGATACAAGTTAAGAGTAAGCACGCTAATGTTATTGCTAGAGGAATATTTGAGGAATTCATACTGACATATGGACCCATGCAGAAGATTATAACTAATATGGGAACCGAGTATGAAAACCAAATATTCCAAGAAATTTGTAAATAACTTAAGATTGAAAATGCATACTCCACTCATATCATCACCAAACATTGGGAACGGTGGAAAGAAGCCACAGAACTTTCAATGATTATATGAGAGCGTATATATCAGTTGATAGAAATGATTGGGATGACTGGTGCAGATATTTTCAATATTAACACGACACCGTCAGTTACACATGGCTACTGTCCGTTTGAACTTGTATTTGGTAGAATACCAACTGAATTTGACTTTGCAAATGGAAACGAACCTTGTTATAACATACACTCAGAAAAATGACATTCATAAATCTGAGTACAATCCATACTCCAATTTAGTACAAAACAAATACTCCACTGTAGTAAAAATTTACTTGGTATTAGGGAAATGAACTAGGAATGAGTAAATTTTCTTCATCTCAAAGACATAAGAAATATTACATATACTTGAAATAGAGTAGAAATTGTACTTAAAAAAATTCGTTGAGTCAAGTAAAATTATCTTACATTTGCGTAAATATTTATTTACATTGAGTAAAAAAAGTATTGAGTTAGAAGAAGTAAAATAATTAAAAAAATGTTTTGGAAAAAACATTGAGTTTAATGTAAGATTTGATGAACTTAATTGAAAGAAAAACATACTTGTTCATTTTATTGCATCATTTTACTTTGGTTTAGTCTTGATTTATTCCAACGAAGTAAATTTTCCTGATGTATACTACTACAATATGTTGAAGCCAAATACATATTATAATCAAGTAAGATTGTGTAACAACATAAATAAAAAGTTCTTAAAATTGTTTAGTAAAAACACATCTTAAATTTAAGTAAAATCCATATTCCAATCTCTTAAATCATTGAATCATTAAATGTCCACACAACAATATCATTCCGTTGTTTCGAAGGTACATTTGTAAAATCAAAAATGGTCATACGCGGGCACTTAACAACAACATCGAAACATTGTTGTTATATGCACCAAAAAACAAACACGCAATGCTACACATACACTCAAACTTATTCAATACAACATTCCACTGTTTTATACTTCCTTTCTTATGTCAGGCCCAATTGCAATATTCATTTCATCGATCTACCTATTAGGCCTGTTCGATTGGGATTACTAGCTTAATTTTTGTATGGAATTTACTCGCTTAACAAGAAAGTAGCTTACTACTCTCTTAGCTGTGTTGCCAGCCTATTCCTGTTAATCCATTTACGAAAAACAACTGTGTAGCAACGTTGCCAACTTATCAAGTATCGTAATTGTAAGCTAGTAAGCCCAATCGAACAGGCCTATTGTCTCATTTCCGCACAATTTTGGAGTTGTCAATGTCTGTTTTTTAAATTGCTGCCAAATAAATTTTAAATATTAACGGCCGTTAAATAAATCCAAACTAGATAATAGGCCTGTTCGATTGGGCTTACTAGATTAATATTTGTATGGAATTTACTCGCTTAACAAGAAAGTAGCTTACTACTCTCTTATCATTGCTGCCAGATTTTTCGAATCGAACAGGCCAAATTGTTTTTTGTTAACTTTGGAATACAAATTAATTTATTAATTTTAAAATTGAAACATTGTAAAGGGCGCTCAGTAAGGAAAAAACTGTAAACAGTAGATCATATAAAAAAGGTTGCAGTGTTGTATTTTTAAAATCAATAAAAACAAGGCAAAAAATAGCTTGTGGTTTGTGACAAATAAATTTAAATCGACGTATGAATCTCGGTCCAGAGGTTTAGGATGCTATAAAGAACAAACAATCACACACAAATTGATTAGAATACATACTTTAGTAGATAATACAACACTGGAAAATGGTGTTTACACATGAACATTTTTTGTACTACTTGGTATCTAATTTGAATTCTGTGCAGACTTCGGAGTATAATGTAGCTTGGATTAGTACAAGTAACGAAAAAAAACATATTTTCATATGAAAATGCTTGTATTTTTAGATTTTCGCCACAATTTACGTTTAAGTTGTACAATAATTGTTCATGTGTAAACAGCCCTAATCAATGGGATGACATGGCAACACCACCACCGTGCCTATATACAGATGGATAGAAAGAGACAAGATGAGATCAGCTTGTACAAGCCATTCATCTAACGACCATGTGTAAGAATGAAACGGATATGGTAGCGATCATTCAGAAAATGAACGTTGAATGTGTGTTTGTATTTGCCGGCGTCACTTGTTTTTTGCTCGCCGTTTCAGCTTTTTCATTAATATTTTATAGGTCATTCGAAGCGGGTCGTTTTTGTGCGTCGTAAATGTGAATAGTGAAAACTTTAATTTTCTGAAAAATAAAAAATATATATATAATAAATGACTTTATTATTTATTAGCTTTATTATATTTCTGTTGTTCATAAATTTGCATTTCATACGAAATTATTTTCTGATGCCACTATCCATTGGCATTTGAAATTTTTAAAAAGTGTTGTGTTAATAGATTAAAATTCAACATTCGACCAAATGTACGAAATCCACATTTGGTCAAAAGTTGAATTCAATAAAATAATGCCGAATTTTAAATGTTTATGTTATGTGTCAATGTGTTTGATGAAAATTTGTGGCTTGTAATAGTATAACTTGCATTACGATCATGCTGAAATCTACCGAGCATTCACATACATATCTAACACACACAAACACTTGCAAAAACAAGGAAAAAGGCTAAAGTCGGGCGGGCCGACTCTATGATACACTCCACTTTCTATCCGAATACAATTTAATTCGGTAAAAAAGTGAAAACGGGCAGGATTTATGCATCCTGTAAATGTGTGTGTTTGACAAAAAATGTTAAATCGGAAAGGATATTTGTATGGGGTATATTGAAATCTGGAACGAAATAGGAGAAATATAATATGTATAGTTTGGCCAAAATCGGTTAAACATTTGGGAGCAACATTTGTATTTGCGCTATATCTAAATCTGAACCGATCTTAGCCACTTTCACCATAGGTTTTTTACTTGGATTATAATCTGTTGTACCAAATTTTAAGAAAATCGAGTACAATATGTGGTTTCTAGAGCGGAAAATGTCAAATCGGGAGCGACATTTGTATGGGAGCTATATCTAAATCTGAACCGATCTTACCCAATTTTTGCATAGGTGTTTATAGTTGGATTATAAGATGTTGTGCCAAATTTAAAGCAAATCGGGTACAATATGTGGTTTCTAGAGCGGAAAATGTCAAATCGGGAGCGACATTTGTATGGGGGCTATATCTAAATCTGAACCGATCTTACCCACATTCTGCATAGGTGTTTCTAGTTGGATTATAAGATGTTGTGCCAAATTTAAAGTAAATCGGGTACAATATGTAGTTTCTACAGCGGAAAATGTCAAATCATGAGCTACATTTGTATGGGGGCTATATCTAAATCTGAACCGATCTTACCTTATTTCTGCATATGTGTTTCTAGTTGGATTATAAGATGTTGTGCTAAATTGAAAGAAAATCGAGTATAATATGTGGTTTCTAGAGCGGAAAATGTCAAATCGGGAGCGACATTTGTATGGGGGCTATATCTAAATCTGAACCGATCTTACCGAATTTCTGCATAGGTGTTTCTAGTTGGATTGTAAGATGTTGTGTCAAATTTAAAGAAAATCGGGTACAATATGTCGTTTCTAGAGCGGAAAATGTCAAATCGGGAGCGACATTTGTATGGGGGCTATATCTAAATCTAAACCGATTTGCCTCAAATTAAATAGCGTTCGTCCTTGATCCCCAAAACTTACTTCTGCCAATTTTTGTTAAGATCGGACTATAATTGCGACCTGTAGTTTGATTGCCACAATAGATGGACAGACAGACGGACATTGCTAAATCGACTCAGAAAGTGATTCTAAGTCGATCGGTATACTTAACAATGGGTCTATCCCGCTTCCTTTTGGGTGTTACAAACAAATGCACAAAGCCATAATACTCTCGTGGAGTGTATAAATAGAAAATAGATTTAGTTTGATTTGGTAACTTCTGGACAATATTGACGCCTTCGGCTAGCAGCAACAAATTCAAGAAAACATTACTTCTCACATTGTTTGTTGCAGATCATTCCATAACCGAGGAGAGTTTGAAATATATGACAAAAGGTCATTTGGACATAATTGTGGCAAGAAATTTATTTGAATCCAGAATTATTTTTGAGGAACACCTAAAGAAGTCGCAGCGAGAGTTGCAGAAAGTTGAGGGTGTTGAAATAAATCAAGCAGAGGCACCAATAACTTCACGACGTCCCAAAGACAGTGATTTGGACCCCTCCATTAGAGAAATTGATTACGTAAGTTAACTAGTTTAATTTTTATTACGCTAAAGAATTTGATCAAAGTTTCATACATCAAGAATTGTTTTTTAAGATTTTCTAAAAGATTCCACTGTTTTAGTTTTTTTTCAACAGTGTTTTGAACAAACAAAAATGTTTTTATATAACGTTTCAAACACTGTTAAATATATTACACCGTAGGGTACATCCCTAGAGTACTACTTTTAATTTCTGCAACATATTGCTAATTGAGTGTTTATAGTAGTTCACATAAGTTCTCAGGGTGTATTCATATCACTAAAATCTTTAATTATAAAAGTTTTTCATTTAATTCAGATAAATTCCTTTTGAGTTGTTTTGTTTTTCGTAAATATTTTTAATACTGAAATGCGTTAGTGTTTATCCAACGGTTTTTTAATTTTAGTGTAAAGAATAATTGCATTATTCTTTCTGAGTATTTTGGTTTTCATACGGCGATCTAACGTAAAATTCCATGATGACTTTTTTTGGCAAATACTGTGCGTAGTAAAATTGATACCGATGTTGATGGCTTTATTTCAATATGGAATTGAACACGTTGCCGATAGTGCAAAGATAGTTAGATCCTATAATAGACAAGTTAATACACTTCCTTACTTTTCTATTGCAACAATTTTGCAAAAATCTCACAATGGACAGAGCATTTTGTCCTTCTATAAAAATAATAAAATATATCTGTGCTGAAAATATATCTGTGTTCTTTACAACAGAAACTAAAGTAAGTCCAATCTCTATGTAGCATTAGTATTATGTGGCATTATTATATTTACTTTCCATTATATATAAATCAGGACATATATTACATCCACCAAAAAGGTAAAAATTCGGGAGGATGTTTATATAATAAGTACCACAACTCCCTATCAAGAGAAGAAATCTGAAAAGGAAATTGTTATAAACATTGCTGAGGAAGAGTTGTGTTCAGGTATTCACCAGAAATCTTATATTGCGAAATGTAGTTAACCATCAAATAACTCTATTACATTAGGCGTGTTTTTTTTACAAAAATCGGTTACCTGTATTTGTTCGATTAATTGGAATAAAAATATTTTTTTTTACAATTACAAAAATTAACATTTTATGTGACAAATACGTTTACGCGGAAATAACACAAATAAAACACGCATATTATTAAATCGCACATGAAACCAGAAGATCTTAGGAAATAATTTCTACATTTCATAGATACCGATGAAACTGCATCTACGGAGTGCCTCAAATATAATGTTGATCCATTTGAGACTGTTTTCCTCAAATGGGAGTGTACATTTCAAATGAGAAAAAAATTCTTACGGTAATCGCACAGCCTAAATGAGATATTACAAGAATGACCTTCGTTATGGACATAATCTCGTAAATTTTTGGATTATATTTTAAATTCCAAATTTAAATTTATTTTAGATCACAGCAGACTTCTCTGCATTATATCCTGGCAAAGAAAATCTTTTGTATGTTAAGTGGGACATTTTTGCTAATAGTGTTTCCAAACTAATGCTTAATCAGGTGAAAGATCCGAGTACTGCGGAACTTCTGAAAGGATCAGATTTGATACCGGCATATATACTAAATATATCGTAGATGATTTTTAATTAATAATATACTAAACTTTTGAATTTAGATACAGATATACAAACAACAAGCTTACTCAACAGCTTAAAATTGACTAAAATTATTTTATTTGAACTGGGATATTGTCCTGGCTCAAGACCATTTTGCTTCTATATTTAATAGAATGCAAATTTATTTACAAATGGCATGGTGACATTTATTACTTGGCTGCAGACTACAACGATCATGATTTCGACCATGTCAAAAGTCTTTTCAAGTGGCTTCGCAGCGACTTTTCAACATCAAACCCGGCCTCTATAAGGAGATGATTCTCACAAACGAACGAGAAGCACAACTCACTTGCCGAATTTGCGTTTAAAAAATCGCACCAAGTAATAAAGCAAACATGCCATCTTACAAGCATCTCATTGAGTTGCATATGTAAGTATGTGTATATGCAGGTATAGTTACCCAGCAATACTTCTGCCGTGCCAACGCTCATTTGTTTTAGTTTTTTTCGTTTGTATTTTTTTGGTCTGTAATCAATATTTGATTTGAACTGGGATATTGATTACAGACCAAAAAAATACAAACGAAAAAAACTAAAACAAATGAGCGTTGGCACGGCAGAAGTATTGCTGGGTAAGTATACCTGCATATACACATACTTACATATGCAACTCACTGAGATGCTTGTAAGATGGCATGTGTGCTTTATTACTTGGTGCGATTTTTTAAACACAAATTCGGCAAGTGAGTTGTGCTTCTCGTTCGTTTGTGAGAATCATCTCCTTATAGAGGCCGGGTTTGATGTTGAAAAGTCGCTGCGAAGCCACTTGAAAAGACTTTTGACATGGTCGAAATCATGATCGTGGTAGTCTGCAGCCAAGTAATAAATGTCACCATGAAATTTGTAAATAAATTTGCATTCTATTAAATATAGAAGCAAAATGGTCTTGAGCCAGGACAATATCCCAGTTCAAATCAAATATTGATTACAGACCAAAAAATACAAACGAAAAAAACTAAAACAAATGAGCGTTGGCACGGCAGAAGTATTGCTGGGTAACTATACCTGCATATACACATACTTACATATGCAACTCAATGAGATGCTTGTAAGATGGCATGTGTGCTTTATTACTTGGTGCGATTTTTTAAACGCAAATTCGGCAAGTGAGTTGTGCTTCTCGTTCGTTTGTGAGAATCATCTCCTTATAGAGGCCGGGTTTGATGTTGAAAAGTCGCTGCGAAGCCACTTGAAAAGACTTTTGACATGGTCGAAATCATGATCGTGGTAGTCTGCAGCCAAGTAATAAATGTCACCATGCCATTTGTAAATAAATTTGCATTCTATTAAATATAGAAGCAAAATGGTCTTAAGCCAGGACAATATCCCAGTTCAAATCAAATATTGATTACAGACCAAAAAATACAAACGAAAAAAACTAAAATTATTTTTTATTTTTTTTTTTAGAACAGAGAAACTGCGTTATACTTTATGTATTGCATTCGCTTCTAAAGCCTACAAGCAGATTATGCTTAATAGATGCTCATCGGAAGCGGAAATTTGTTAAATCCACAATAGCTGACACACAGGAACGCTTTTTTGATTTGGGCTCCAACCAGCTGCGAACTACAATCAAGGATCAAAGTGAAGGTTGACGAAGTTTATAACCCAAAGCAGACCTTACAACCAATAATATGTGGAATTGGATCTGATATAACCAATTTAACTGATTTATATGTCTACCATGGGACCGTATTTTATAAAATCCCTACTGTAGTGGCTGCCATTGGCGTGACATATAAAATATTGTAAGAATTTTTGGCTTTTTACTCAAGAGCATTTTTTTGAAATGAACTTTGAAAAAAGCAACATAATAGTAAGTGTTTTAAACGATTTAAAACAAATAACTGAAAAATATCAATAACAATTTCATAAAATGAAGCGCAACTGCTTTGTATGTACAAATAGCTTTACGGATCGTAAGCAATTCCTAACACATTTAAAGTATTTGCACTTGGACGCAAGTAGTAATTATGAATGTGGATTGTCTACCTGCTCGTCCTACAAAGCCTTTGCCAAACATACAAAAAATGAATTTGAGAAATATGGGGCTGTCAACAACGATAATAATTATCGAGGGTTTAATGCTGAATTGACGAGAAATATAAATTCCACATTTAATACCGATGAGGATATTGAAATGAATGAAAAAAGTATTGGGTTCGAAATTACAACTAATAATGACATATCTACTTCAAATTTATCTAAAGGTTCTTTTCAATTAACTCTTTCCAAATTTTCAGAACTATTCACGTTAAGAAAAGAAGCATTACAACTTAAAAAAATTGAAGGTAATATAACTCACCCAATAAGAGACGAATTGAAAAAAAATATTTCTAATGTGTTGTCATTTATTTTTGTTTAAGACCAAAGGTTGTACTGAAGTCTTCAGCAGAACCCAAAATTAGCAAAAAGGCAAAGTGAGACCCTTATTGTAGCAGCTAAAAGTTGACTGCGCAGTTTCAATGGGCGCTACCCCATCTCGTCTGAAC
The DNA here is from genome assembly GCA_947397865.1 of Polietes domitor. Lineage (NCBI taxonomy): Eukaryota > Metazoa > Arthropoda > Insecta > Diptera > Muscidae > Polietes > Polietes domitor. The sequence continues at coordinate 92,260,327 of OX377618.1, read as the reverse complement.
TTTCGCAAAGAATGTATGTCTTTGACTTAAATCAGGGTTCATATTAGTACCAGCGCACAGTGGTCAATTTCGCGAGATAGCGGTCAAAACTGTATAACTTTTGGCCGGATTGGTATTTTTTTGTTCAATAGGAGGGACTTTAAGCTTCAATTTGCGTGTTCAAACGTAAAAATCGACTGATCGGAACGTAAGTAATGTGGAGTTAAAAATGCATTTTAATTTTTTGTTGAGTTTCCATGTAAAAGTTGAATATTTTGACATTTTAAATAGGTATATTTTTTATAATTTCTTATTTTCTTCAATCGTATTTTACAACCAATACTTATTTATTATTCCTAAACTTAATTTTGGTCAGAAAATGCCAACATTTGGCCCCTGACATTTATTTAGTCTCAATATTCACAGGGGCCAAAGGTTGGTTTTTGTGGAAGAAAGCTAATTCTTGTGAGGATTAAACTGAAAAATAACACTGAAATTCCCAACAATATCATGGTATATTATATATTATGGATATATTATATACAGAACACAACATCGATAAAATTTTAAGTAAACTTTTACTATTGATTTAAAGTGCACATATATTTTATTTAAATGTATTAATAAAAATTTATACTAAAATTAGAAACAAATTATAATCTTTAAACTAGTGTTAATTAAACAATATTAGAAAAATTTCTTCCAAATAGCTTTTATTTTCATTTTGCAGTAGTTGTTTAGCTTCTTCATCTAACTCTAATGAGGTTGATTTCCATTTTTGTCGAATACTGGACATATATGGGTCTGATGTGCACAACAAAATATTAATAAGATCTTCATTAGTACAATATCTGGAAATTTTTCTTGTATTGTGCTCGCGAAAGAATCTGTAGTCTTTGTTCCTTTTTTCTTGCGCTTCTTCTGAGAGATCTCCAATTGGAAGCATATTGTGCTGAATTATTTGTTCCCCATGGAACAAAATTTTGTGAGCTGTGGTTGGCATATGTCTCCAAGAATATTTTTGGTTATAAAGGGTTGCTGTCTCATTAGCATACTGACCAAATTTTTTTGCATCTATCTTTTTGCTACATGCTATAACTTCTAATATGATTTGGAATCGTCGTATTAAATCATAATCTACTCCAGTTATAGAAGCTGCAGTTTCTGGATCGGAAAAAAATCTCCTTGCTGTGTTTCCATCATTAGAATTTCCTTCTCCTTGCTTTGGCTGGTCAATTATAAGGCCTATCTCACGGTATTTTTCTTGAATATCTTTTTTTTGCTTTCTTTTTTCCAAATTTTCTTTGTTGTTTCTCACTGTTTCGCCTAACGGGTCAAATTCCAAATTAAGAATATGCTCCATAAAACGAATTCTAGCATGAAGAGGTGACATTCCAAATTCATATGCTTCATTAAAACTATCGTCTTGTGTTGGTGGTTGGCTCAATTGACTTGATGTTTTTTGGCATATGGTGCAGCTTGACGAAGACTTTGTTTCGGTTAAAGCTTGTGCAACTTTTCCATCGATCATTGTAAGTGACATTTTAAAGTTAACTTCGATGCATTGGTCATTAAATTCAAATATCACTGGTTGAAGTTCTTTAATTTCACCTCTTATTTTGCCAACTACTTCAGTTATGACATCTTTAGTTTCTTTTTTGTAAGCAAACTTTATTGGTCTACAAAATTTTGTTGACGAGGGAATTTCATTCTTCCATACATCTATCTCTGCAGCTCTACTAGTTGACGGCTCTGAACCAATATAAGTTTTTGTTAAACGTAATGGAACGAAAGAAATCATGAATAAATTGGCATCTGATGAATTTTCCGCATTACATTGTTTGTATTGTTTCTGGCCAGAGGACCCATCACATCCCCATTTAGAAATTAAAGTCATGCTGCAATTTTTAAACTTCCTTAAATAGTCAGCATCAAATGTCTTTAATAATCGTTCTGCAGTGTGTTCAAGAAGATCCTGCAATTTTATTTCTGCTGAACTTGAAGTTACACTAATAGCAGTTGGTGAAGGTAAGCAATCTTTTTTGGCAGAAACTAAATCTCGATATGATGGAAAAATTCCACAATTTTTGTCATTGGTTCGCCTCCGCAATTCTGTATATTGGTTTTTAGTCATTTTCAAATCCAAAAATAGTGCAAATGCTTCTTCTGGAGTAAATTTATTTTCTTCAGTTGGTGTCGGCATACTTTCTAAAATCCTTTTTGTGCGTCTGGGGCTTGCTTCCACTATTTTTTCAATGATAGCAATTTTACTCTTTTTAGTTTTCGATGGTTGAATTTGATGCAGAAATGAATCCTTTATGATGCTACAAGAAACTTCTTCATTGATATGTTTAAGCTTGCGTCTTCGTGATCTTTCACTACAATTATCAATTGGCTTTGCTGGTCGACCACCTTTTCCAGTTTCCGTGGTAGTTACTGATGGCTTTTCAAAAATAAGTTTATTTCTTAGCCATTCTTGGTTGCGCGAGTAAAACAATTTCTTGTTTCTGGAACATTGATTGTACCGTTTTCTTAAAGTATTTAAAAAGTTTTTTATTTTTAACTTATGAATTTTAATTTCTTGTTTGTCGGATATTTTGAAGAATGTATTATTCATTATATGTAAAATAATGTCGTTTTCATCTTTCCGTTCAAAATATATATCAGATAGAACACTATAACTGAATTTAGCCATTGTTTAAACAATAATGAATAATAATGACTTTGGATGATATGTACGTCAATCGTTTCGTTTGTTTTCGTGCACTGGATAGCACTAAGTTGTGACAGTGCTGTTGTCTCTTTCATTTTTGTGATGTCCATTTTATGTTCTTTCATTCTCGTTTCTAATGTTCTCTTCGTTGTGTTCTGTCGTTAATGTTGGTAAAAATTGAATTTAATGTTCTATTTGGTTTGTAAGCAAAGCAAATGTTGTCAGATTCTATTGTCATTTTTGTCAAAATTTTGATACACCCTTCTATGTGGACTAGGTCCAAATATGGGTCAAATTCTCCTAATTTCAACAGAATTATTTTTTGGGTCAATAAGAACTCTGGTACAAAATTTCATCAAAATATATGCATAATAGCCACTTTCACATACAAATAACTTCTCAAAAAATATGACGTGCATTTGTACCGAATATCTTACCTTGGGTCAGAAAAATTGCTGTAGCTCAAGAAGTGCAGTCCCGATGCATGGACATGTATATATAGGAATGTAGGGGAGGGTTAGGACTACAAAATAGTAAATTTGTGTTTTGACTCAGCTTGACTCACAGGAGTTGTGCTCTATGAAGTAGGAAATTTCCGATAAATTAGACCTTTTTTAAAAAAAATATTTAAATTGTTCTGAAAACAGTAGAGCTTCAAATCCACCAAAAATCTTGAAAAACAAAAAAGTTATGATCATTTCAACTTTAAAAATTAACAAAAAATATCATAATTACTAAATTCTGAAAAAGCCCATTTTGGACCACCCTGTTCTCAGTGAAATAGTTAAAATAGAGTTCTAATTTTTTGGCACCCGAGGTTTACTACTGTCTACTTTCATATGAGTCTAATAGCTTTAAAATCGGAGAACAAAAACCAAAAGGAGTTTTGGCCGCTATCTCAAAATAATGACCACAGTGCAGCGGTCACATAATACACATAAGAAGCGCTGGTACACAAAAGTTCGGTGGAATATTTTGTTTACCAGTGTTTCTTCAAACTGATTGAAGTACTTAATGAATTAGATCGATACGGAATGGATATAAATACTAAGCAAGGAACACGAAAAATTTATTTATCGCTAGGTTTAATTATTGGTGATAATTTGGCACTTAATAACATATTGGGGTTTTCACGTAGTTTTTCCGCCAATTATTACTGTAGGCTATGCACAATGCATAAACATGATACCAAACAAGCTTACGAAGAGGACTTAACTAAATTAAGAAACGTTGATAATCATGAATATGATGTAAATTTGTCGAATTTTGAAAATACAGGTTAGTAGAAAACTCAATTTTTAATAAAATCAATAGATTTCACGTTGTCGAAAATATTTACGCTGATCTCCTCCACGACATGCTAGAAGGTGTATTAAAATACGACATAGGTGTATTAAAATACATCATATTGATCTGCTAAATATGAGAAAACAACATTTTAATTACGGGGAAACTGAAAATGGAAACAAATCTCCTCCCTTTAAAATACTTCATTTAAAAAGCAGCAATTTGAAAATGTCTGGCAGAGAAATGCTAACCTCTGCTCACTTCCTACCACTTATATTAGGAGATTTAGTGGAAAAAAACTAATATTGTGTGGCAATTTTTAATAAATTTAGTTAAAATGCTTGATTTATTATTACTTTCTCAATATACTAAATAAATCTAAAGTCATGCATAGAGTGTCATAATAAAGAATACACTCGACTGTTTTCGGACACATTGAAGCCAAAACATCATTTTCTACTTCACTATGGTAGAATAATAGAAAACTCTGGACCTTTAATTTATCTTTGGACATTTAATTTTGAGTCAAAACATAGAATTTTAAAGTCTTATACCAAGAACGTTACATGAAGGAAAAACATTCAATTATCATTGTCCATTAAATTTTGTTTGTCATTTGCGGACTTTATTTCAAATTTCAAACAGGAATTGCTTACATTAGATACAAATAAATATGATATTGCTGATTCAAAATTCGATACCGAAATAAAAAACATTTAGCAACTGATGAATTGTCCCAATGTATTTGTTTTACTAGTTTTAAACGTTACGGCACGGAATATAAGAAAAGTTATATAATTTTCTTTTACAATCCAAATTTTGAAGCCTATGTAATACAAGAAATATACGTACTACAAAATTCAATGTTTTTACTTTGTCAAAAAATTCCAATACTCTCTTATGAAAATCACGTCCAATCATATTTAGTTAACAATAACTTCTTCTGAATTTGTATTCAGATTGATTAAATGAAGAAATAAATTAAAAAAATATGTAATATAACAACAGGTTTTACTCATTCCGAGAATGCAAAATTTAAATATGTCCTTACTTACAGTAAGTATATGCTCAGTGTAATGTAAATTCGTCTTCAATACAATATTAGTTAAAAATAATGAACAATTTCTTTGTGTGAAGTACCGTTTGTCCTTTATACAATACTTATACTACGAACAACAAATATTGAACTTGACCCAAGTTCAATTTTTGTCGTAATTTCAAGGAAAATTTTATTTTATTCTTTGGCGACTATCAAGTAAAATTTTCCTCATTTTTACTCCAATTTTTTCTTTATCTTCAGTAAAATTGTCATTGATTTGATTATAAAATTAAAACCAGTTTGAAGAAAAATGTTGTAATATGAAGAACAATTTTACTCTAATTAAGTATAAATAATGTCGTAGCTTCAATTATAAATATAAACTTGGTAGAAGGAAACAAATCTTAGGAACTATATGAAGTACATTTTTACTTAACCTGTGGCATACTTTTTTCTGAGTATAGAAGCATATGATAAGGAAATCAAGTTTAAACTCCAAAACGCTACAGAGAGCCAGAATAATGGTTGAAAGGACAAAACAGAAGCAAAAACAAGTATATGATCAGAAAGAATATAAAAATTCGTTAGAAGTAGGAGATTTAATATTAGTTCAAAATGAAGGTCATAAGTTGGACAACAGGTATAATAGACCTTATGAAGTAATTAGCATAGAAAATATGAATAATTGTACTCTGAAAAACACACACGATTGTAATAGCAAAAATATAATTGTACACAAAGATAGGCTTAAAAAATGTAATTGTAATTTCTTTATAAAAATAATTAATTTTACAATTTGTATACTAAGAATTTTTTATGTTGTAATTGTAATTGTAAAGGTACAACTCTTAATACCAAGCTAAAGTTAATAAAAAGTTCTGACGTCAGAATTTAAAGAAAATATATATAAGAAATTAAATAATTAAGTCTTAAATATTACATTTAATTTTATATATAGAATAAATTTATTAAAATAAGTTCAATCTTTGTAAAAAAGGAGGAGTAGTGTAAATATATCTCGACCATAGCAAGGCATTAATTATCACCATTAAACGTAACAAGCATAATGTTTTGCTGAACCCGTGAGAAATGCCAAAAGGCATATTCTGGTCGCACGGTGTAATACGACACCGTCACTATTTACACTCGCCAAACTTTATCTTGACAAAATATTAATAATGAATTAGACTTATTACAATAGTCTGAGACTGCAGTAATGACATGCACACTGATATAAATAAATTAAATGCATTAATAAATAAGCAAAACAAAATGCCCTTAAAGTAATAAATAAAAAGTTATAAAACCATTTTAAATTAAGTTGTAATGTTTGTTTTTATACTGCAATTTTTTGCCTGACAAAGAAATGTCATTTTTGACACTTAGGATTATATAATTCGATTTACTTTTTATAGGAAATTAAAAAAAAAACAAGTAAAAACAGCGTTAAGTTCGGCCGGGTCGAACTTTATATACCCTCCACCATGGATTGCATTCCACAGAGGCTGTCGACTTTCGATGAAGTGCAGTAGTATTACAGGAAAATATAAATTGTTTAATATAGCCAAACCAAAACAAATGCAAATATTGAAAATAATTTTATATATAAATATAATATTTTTATTATTTCAAACCACGCTTATATGGCAAAGCTACCAATACGTTTACATATCGAAATAGTACTTCAAGTCAATTCAAACAAGTAAAGAAAGGCTAAAGACATAATACTCTCGTGGAGTGTATAAAAATAAATATTCTTATATTTATACTTTCGAAAAGCTTAAATACCATAAATATTGGAAGATAGGGAGTGGTCATTATATCACGTACATAGCGCAAAATAGCCTAACTTCATGATTCAACCAATTTCTATGCAGTCCGATTTTGCCCAGTTTCAATCCCAACCGATCTACGACTATAAGACGCATTTATGGAAAATTTGGACGTCATTTCGTTTAGATGCTAGCGTGCTTTCAACAGACGGACGGACATGGCTAGATCGTCTTAGAATTTTATGACTATGACTATTTCAAGGTGTTACAAACGGAATGACAAAGTTAGTATACCCCCAACCTGGAGGTGGAGCGTATAAAAATGTCGGGCAGTAAGTGTGTCCAGAATTTGAAACTAGGAGAATTACTTGTTATATTGGTAATTACCAATTGACGTAACTCGACGTAACTTTATAGTTTTACTCCAATATTGTAGAAAATTGTCCAAATTAAAAAACACAAAAACAAGTTATTTCAAAAATGTTTCGAACAAAAGTTATGATATACAGGAAAAGCTCGATTTGCGCAATCCCCGATTAGCGCAATCGGCATTTATTTTACATTACGGTCTTTATAAGTGCAATTTTTTATTAAAAATGGTCGCGACTATTTTATTCGCTGATATTAGGTATTTCGTTTCTGTCTCACTTTACTTCTAGGACGCAGGCCAGGCAAAGTAACGATCCTAACAGAAACCAAATTCCTGAAAGAGGGCGACTGGATTTCGTCGACATCGTGAAAAAGGACAGAAATTAATGCTGACGTTGAAGACGAAAAAACTCAAAAAAAAAAAAAAAAAAACAGATGATGTTATCAAAGCTCTTGAGTGGGCATCTATGAATGACATTCCTTTGGGAAAAATTGATGTTATTCAAAGAATATGGAAAAGTTTCAAACTGCTAAAGTACAAACGATAATTTCTTTTTTTTTTTTGAAACAACTAATGTTTTAGAATTCTGTAGAATATTAATAGCCTACATTAAAAATCAATCAATTATTTTTTAGAGAATTGAATATATATTTCGAAAATGTGTTTTTGTTAAATAAATAAAAAATTATTTCAAATATGTCTTATTTTGCGTTAAAAAAAATAGGACGATATTTGGGTCTCGGTAAGTGCGCCAATCACAATTAATGCAACTGGCTTGATTTCCTATCTGTTGCGCAAATCGATCTTTTATTTTATTAACATACCAAACATTTTCAGCAGAGAAACGAGTTTTTACACTTCAAAAAATGTTACAAGTTTTACACCGGTTCTTAGAAAAATTATTGATTTATGTTTTGTTTGCCTTATATTTTCACAATAGCTGTACTCCTGTTTATCATTGTTTATAGCGATCGGAAATTTTTTTGACATCCTAAATTGGTAAAAGTTACAACGTGACGTAACCGATTGTCATTAAAACGATACTATCCTACTGAATATGAAACTGTCGGGACTTGGAACTATTGTTGTTATAACCGGCATCACGTGATAAGCGATGTCGATATAATTGATTTCGACTGTATTTTCAACTATCCAATTCAATTCATTTTTATTTATAATCGATAAGTCTAATAGGCCAAAATTATTGCATAGTATTAATTAATAACATGACACGGGAATTCAGTTAACTAAATCAAATAACTGATCTTAAAAACAATACTAGGCTATGTATTGAACAATTTTCTTTTTCCAAAATAGGAATTTTTCGAAAGTAACGGTTTAAAACTAAGAAAAAGAATCAAAACACAATAATTAAAAGATAGGGCAGCTAAAATTATTGCAGTTTTGGTGTTTTTTCTATACTTCCCAATTTTATTCAGATTTCAAATTTCAGATCCCATAAAAATTCGACACCAAAACTCGAATCTGAAGAAATATCCCAAATGTTGAAAACGCCATTTTCGAATTTCGAAAAAAGTTGTGCTGAATTGTGCGATGTTTGTGACATGAAAAGTCCTTCGAAAAAATTTAAAATTGACCGAGATATTGCGAAAAACTTCAAAAAATATCACTGCGATTGCCATTTCCTTTTTTTGAAAAACAAAAGATGTGCTGGATAGTGCTAGCGGAGTACATAATTGTTCCGTTTCAAACTAAGTTCTATCTCATACCGTTTACGAAAATCACTAATAAAATATTGGTGATTTTTTCAAAAAATACAATAATTTTGTTAAAACTAAGATTTTTGCAATTTTTTTATCATGCATTATAAACTGCAAATTTCAATGGTTAACAAAATAATCTCCATTTTTCCATTTGCAAAATAAGTGCGATTTCAATTCAATTTCAAAAGTTGTGCTGTTTTGTGCTCGCCTGGCACAATTTTTCTACCATGTTCCAAAAAGCTCCAACTATTTGTAAAATTCGCCAAAAAAATCAGGAATTGCTGTTTAGTTTTTTCGCAAACACAAAAGTTGTGCTGGATTGTGTTAGCGGAGTACATAATTGTGCTGTTTCAAAGTTCTATTTCAAATAGTTTTCTAGAAAATCGCTAATTAAAAATTTGTTGATTTTTTAAAAAAATTCAATAATTTTGTTAAAATCGCAATTTTTGCAAATCCAAAAAAAAATCCACTTTAATTAAATTATAACTAAACACTATATCTCTGTGGTTTCCAAAAATAAACACTTAAGTCCATCACAATTTTCCTGGAAAACTACTGCAAAGAAATTTCAACACACAACGAACAAAAATTTATATTTTTAAGATTAGCACAGGATTAATACTTGATGGATGTACAATAAGGGACTAAAGTTTGATTTTGACATGTGAAGCTCTATCTAATAATATTATATGAGACATTCTGAAAAATCTCTTATAGGCTAACGGCCTGTTTTTCGTTCGTCTGAGCCGAATGATCAAAAATCATTCAATTATTACGAGAGGGGTCTATAATTCGTTGCGCCTATAGAAAAGCACGACGTCTTCGACGAACGAACATAATAAAAACAAGTAAGGAAAGGCTAAAGTCGGACGGGCCGACTATACACTATACTCCGATACATCCCACTTTCTATCCGAATACAATTCAATTCGGTAAAAAAGTGAAAACGGGAAGAATTTTTGTATGTTTCCTAATGATATGCTAATATGACCTGGTCCAATTTGTCAAATCGAATAGAATATTTGTATCGCGGATATATCCAAATATGGAATAAAGTGACTAACTTTCACAAATACAACGTGTTATGCTCACTTGAAAATTCCGTAAGCGAAATTTGGGAGCTATATGTAAATCTGAACCTATCGGACCTATTTTCACCTGTTCCTAGTTTAAATATAAGATGTTTTGCCAAATCTGAAGATAATCTGATACAATATGTGGTTTCTCGAGCGGAAAAAGTCAAATCGGGAGCGAAATTTGTATGGGAGCTATATATAAATCTGAACCGATCTAACACATTTTTACAACAGGTGTTTCTAGTTGAAGTATAAGATGTTTTGGCAATTTTGAAGAAAATCTGTTATAATGTGTGGTATCTAGAGTGAAAAGAGTCAAATCGGGAGTGAATAAGAACCTCAAGTTGACTCTACAAGTAAAATAGTCGGTGCTCAGTAATTTAGAATCAATATCCATTGGCCAAAATCCAATAGCTTTTGTTCTAGTACATTTTTGAGTTTTGTAACAAGTAAGGAAAGGCTAAAGTCTATATAAAGACTATATGATATACTCCACTTTCTATCCAAATACAATTCAATTCGGTAAAAAAGTGAAAACGGGAAGAATTTTTGTATGTTTCCTAATCATAGGCTAATATGACCTGGTCCAATTTGTCAAATCGAGAAGAATATATCCAAACATGGAATGAAGTGACTAACTTTCACAATAAGTTCTTCCAGTTCAAGTATAATTCTTCCAGTTCTCATTTTGAATAAATTCGGTGAAAATTTTTTGGTTTCTGGGGCGGAAAAAGATGATTTGCCAATTTTGAAGAAAATCTGATAAAATATGTGGTATTCACAGTGAAAAGAGTCAAATCTGAACCGATTTTCTTCAAATTAAATAGCGTTCGTCCTTATCTGGAAAAACTTCGTTGTGCAAAGTTTCATTTGGTTCTACCTACAATTGCGACCTGAATCGTGATTACAAGAATAGATGGACAGACAGACGGACGGACGGACAGACAGACAGTGATTCTAAGTCGATCGGTATAATTAACAATTGGTCTATCTCACTTCCTTTTGGGCGTTACAAACAAATGCACAAAGACATAATATTCTCGTGAGTGTATAAAAATCAAAATTATACAAGGACCCAAGGAATATTTTGAGATATTGACATTATATACATTATTATCAATCGGGAAATCGGATATATTTTAGTTGACTATTTTCGTATTTTTATACACTGCACGAGAGTAATTTGTCTTTTTGCATTTGTTTGTAACACCCAAAAGGAAACGAGTTAGACCCATCGTTTATTATACACATCGGCTCAGATTTAGATATAGCCCCCATACAAATGTCGCTCCCGATTTGACTTTTGCCGCCCTATAAAGCACATATAGTACCCGATTTTCTTCAAATTTGGTTTAACACCTTATAATCTAATTAGAAACACCTGTGGCGAAAGCGGGTTAGATCGGTTCAGATTTAGATATAGCCCCCATACAATTGTTTCTCCCGATTTGAATTTCCGCTCTAGAAACTACAATTGTACCCGATTTTCTTTAAATTCTGCACAACATCTTATTATCCAACTAAAAATACCTATGGTGAAAGTGGGTAAGATCGGTTCACATTTAGGTATAGCTTCAAATTTTAGATGTTGTTAGGTTTCAATATACCCCTATACAAATGTACTTTCCGATTTAACATTTTTTGTCAAACACATACATTTGCAGGATACAAAAATCCTTCCCGATTTCACTTTTTTGAATTGTAATGAAATAGAAAGTGGAGTGTATCATATAGTCGGCTCCGTCCGACTTTAGCCTTTCGTTACTTGTTCGATTTTAGAGAAAATTTTTTTTTTTTGTTTTTTAACATATTTTTACGTATTTGTTCATAGCGCTAAGAAACCTACCGACTTTATAATAATATTTCCGTGGCCTAAGACCTTATGTACAGTGCGAGATATAGTATACCAAGGATAATGTTATCTTAGTATCGTCAAAGTCTCACTGAAATTTTCCTCAAAATGAGTACAATCAATTTCTAGACAGCTCATTGTCATTGCTTGTAATATATTGGCGAATAGCCTCATTACACCGTAAGTCGTTACACATGAACCGTATTGTATAGGTAGCAAACTATAGAAAAAGTTATTTGGCGTTTTTAGTTTTTCATTTTCTCATCCTGTTGCCCATTTACAGGACTACAATTTTAAAAAAAATATTTTAAATACTTATCACAGGGTGCGAGAGATACCGATATTAGTGTCAAATTAAAGGGGAGCATATATGTTCAAAATACTTCAAATATCATGCTTCTATTTGTATTGGTTCCGCATTAACAGTCATTTCCATTTTTCCCCTTAGTTTATTTAGTTTATTCACATTTTACTTTTTCAGAGGGAAACATGAAATGGTTGTTAATGCTAAACTAAAAAAGATAAAAGCTTGCAATTTGAAGTAATTTTAGCACATATTTTATTGTTTTATTTGACACGAATGCCGGTATCATAGGATGCAGACGAATATCATTTGGTCCAAGTGTAATATCTACTTCTATTTCCAAAATTCCAAAAGTCAATCACTTATATTCGAAAATATGTTGTAGCGTCCAAAGTGCAACGAACTGGAGAACTGGTGTTACAGAAAACCTTAACGAAGACTCTCAAATTAATATTGTAGTAACAACTGCCGACTTTTCTTAGCTATAAAAGTGCGTCGTTTGAATTTTTGAAAAGCTATTTCAAATGTTTAACCCAAACTGAAATGGGAAAAATTTAGTTCTCAGTGATTGATTAACGTTTGCTGTCATAAATATATATTTAATTTAAAGATACAGGAATACAATTCTTGTTAATATAATTTTACAAATTCGTCATTCTGCAACTCGCAACGCTTCATCGTCCTTAATATGAATATCGTGACGTATTTCACAAAAAGGACTAATTCGAGCAATCCCACTAAAAGAATTATTGCACCACATGACCAGTTTTGATTGTTCCATTAATAAACAGCGGATTTTAAGCAAATTGCATCCACATTTACATAAAATATACAAATCGTTATGCAAAATATGCTAACATAATATTGGTTATATTGATTTTTATTTTTAATTATGAGAAGTCGTCACTCAATTATAACCATCCTTTCAAACTACACTTTTACATAAAAATCGGCGGTCTAGTCTTATTAATCCAAAGACTTATGTGAGCCATCTTATATTCATCCAGATCGATCAATTTACATTACTGGACAACCCTGACCACCGGAGGCAAGTAAAAAGGCGTTATGTTCCGACCAGTTTTTTTTTACTGAACCAACACTCAGGGGATGTCCTCTATAAATGCATTGCACTGTGTTGGCGGGAGGAAGATACGGTATTGGAAGGAGGAAAGAGGGAGTAGTGCCTGTTGACCTTTGTTTTAAACTTCTGAATAGCATAATTAGCTGGGAAGATATCTGCCGGAAGTCGATTCCACATACGGATAGTGCGGGCGAAGAACGAATTCATTCTGTAATGTGTGGTACAGTCGGTTGTCCAATTGATAACAAATGGGTGAGAATTCCTGGAAAATCGCGTAGCTCTACCGAACGTTCTCACGGGCGGTATAAGATCACGAATATCCGAAGAACAAACACCGTGAAAGTAACGATAGAACAAGGACACACAACCCACATTACGACGATGTTCAAGGGAAACAATAGAATTGGACATCCTACCGTCATCTGTCAACACCATCGCCCTCCTCTGGACACGGTCAAGTAGCTCCAGTGATGAAGCTGGAGCACCCGACCATATATGGGAGTTGAATTCCATCTTTGATCTGATGTAAGTAGTGTAGATATTGAGAAGATCAGTGGAAGTGAAGTATTTCTTACACTGGTTTAAGAAGCCTAGACACTTGAATGCTTCTTTCGACATTTCAAATACATGTTTTGTCCAACGAACATCAGATTGAATTTTCATGCCTAGAACATCAAGAGTATCTGATTGCTCAATGTCTACACCGTTCATTAAAATCGACGACACCGTTGGATCAGCGAATCTCTTGTGAGACAACAAGGAGCATTGGATCTTACGTGCATTAAAATCTACTCTATTAAATTGACCTCATTCGGAAATGGCCAGTAAATACTGGCTGAGTGACTTATCCATCAATCTTCTTTTGTCCTCAATTTCATGACGACTTGGTCTATGATCGAATGAGTATGAATGACAAAGGTTGCTGTCATCCGCGAATGAGTATATTGGATTCAAAGTCCGATCCAAGAGGTCGTCGATGAAAATAAAAAAGGGAGGGGGAAAGGACAGAGCCCTGTGGTACTCCTGCGGTTAACTTATGCTCATCGGATGAGAACCCATCTACAACAACACGTATAGTGCGATCTCTGAGGAAGCTCGATATAAATCGATAGAAGTCACTACCAACACCAAAAGCGGTAAGCTTTGATATGAGTGCGCCGTGCCAAACTCTATCAAAGGCCTTGGAGATATCTAGAGCAACGACCTTACTCTCACCAAGCTTGTGAATAGATCGATTCCACTTTTCGGATAGCAGTGTCATCAGGTCTCCCGTAGATCGATTCCTACGGAAGCCATACTGTCGATCATTAAGTAAGTCATTAGTTTCTAAATACCTCACAAGATGGTGGTTGACCATACTCTCCATAACCTTCGAAAGCGCTTTTTTAGGATGGATGTTCGCAATCTTCCAACGCGCTGGGAAAACCCCTGCACGGTATCCAAGGTTGAAATGATTACGAAGGGGACGGGCAAGCGTCGAAGAGCACTTACATAGGACAAGTGCTGAAATGCGATCCGGGCCCGGAGATTTGTTTACGTCGAGATTTGCAAGAACCCTTTTAACTCCACGTGTTCGAAAAAATATCTGAGGCATGGAACTAGATACATTTTCGATCACGGGGAGTGCTTGATTGCTTTCCGGCAAGGATGAATTCCTTGCAAACATTTCAGCCAATAGGTTAGCTTTGGCAACCGGGTTAGTGAATATCTGGTCATCTTTAACAAGAGTTGGGATAGATGAGGACTTATCCTTTACTCTTTTTACAAATGACCAAAAGCTCTTACTTCCCCTGGGAGAAGAAAGAACTTTGGCACGAAGACGTTGTTCGAACAGAAACTTTTCACGTCTAAGTACCCTGGCACACATGGTTCTTGTCTGTTTGCGTAGCAGATCAGTGGTGGCATTTTTATTTAAACGCCATTTCTTGAACGCTTCCTCTTTGGATCTGACAGCAGTCTTGCATGTCTGGTTAAACCAACTTTAATTAGATGGTTTATCCGAAATAACTTTAGTTGGAATAAATGACTTCATTATAATCAAGATAATATATTCTATCATTTCAGCCGCAGCATCTATATCGCCGTTTAGAAAGCAAAGCTTCCAATTGAAATGCTGGAAAAAGTTGTTGAGCTCGGCCCAACGTGCCTTTTCGTAAACATAAATTGTCCGCTTTGGGGCTGGGGTCGAAGCGACACGAAGAGCGGAATACGAAAAGGCTGCTGAAACAGTTATGGCCGGCCGAATCTTTTATACCCTCCACCACGGAATGAATTCCACAGTATTACCAGGCTGTCGACTTTACAAAGAAGTGCAGCACCATATTAGGAACATTGTGATATTTTTTGTACATTGCGATTTTTTTACCATTTCAAACTATAAACTAAATCAATTTTGAGGCTTCATTATTATAATACGGCTATATATAGGTATAATATGTAAGGGATGTAAGTGTAATCAAAAAGTGAAGTTGCATCAAAATCGTCAGAAACATTCTTCCTCAGGCCAGACTTGATTCCAGCTACAGAACAAATGCCTGTTCCATATGTTTCGGGTCCACAGTGGAATGCACACACATAACTTCATGATGTTCCCCTTAAAAGTACAAATTTAGACAAATTCCTTTATGTTTCGTGTCTACACAGTCAGACTGATGTCAGATACCGAATTTCATTATTTCAACCTCAGTGGATTGGGTGGTACCATTTTTATCCCTCTTTTCAAATTGCATCTCTTTTGAAAAATCGTTCTATTTTACGTGTCTACGGAATTAGAGGGATGTACATTCCAAATTTTATATTTATAACTGTCATTGTATTATTGGTTCCATTTTTATCCCTTTCGTCCCATTTGTCCCGCTAAAAGATTTATTTATTTTTTGGTGCTTTCAGGCTATAAGTGAAATTTACGCAACAAATTTCAAGCGCATATAAAACAGAAATTATCAAAAATTGTTTACCCTTTTTAAGGAAAAAAAAAGTTTCCTCAAACGGAGTGACAAAGATAATATTATGGGGGTGGAGGGTATAAAAATAATATAGTTTTAACTGAACACACTTCAGTACGCAAGAACAGTGGGTCTAAAAAATCGGTTGTACAGTTGTCAACATAATTTGCGCTAGAAGGAAACATCCAATTCAATGTTTTTTGCAGCCAACATAGCCTGTTTGTTTAAACAAAAACAAAAACTAAATATAATGGAGTAACACATGTTCGTCGGATGAAGATTGTAGTAGAATTACTAGTAATGTGATTCCACAGAGCTTATTGTGCGTCATAGTACACTCCTCCGGAACGATCAAAACATTGGTCATCTCAGATCTTTGAAAGGTTGCACAATGTACTTTCGTTAATTTGTATATTCATCGCAACCTGATTGTTATTCAACAGTTTTCCAAGAACGTAGCTGAAATTTCTGATGAAGCAAGCATCACTTTAATTTTGTGATTGAAGTTTTGCCAAAGTTAATATGACTAAAAATGTTCCCTTGGTAGTGTCCAAGAAGAAAATCACTACAGAGTGTTCATTAGAACTTGCAACAACTCTCGATTAAATGCGTCGTGTATCGGATAGTTGGGCGCTGTTCATAGTTGAGTTACTGCCTGGCCCACGATGTCGAACGTTAACGTTCGCTTGCCTCTCATGCGACAAACAGCTGATTTGGGATCCACTAACAGGCACCAGAACGACAAAGCAAACGAAAATCTATGCGATATAAAACGTAAACATTTCTGTGTAAAATCGGGGCCCAATAACTTTTTCTTCTGTCATCTGAGCGAATGAAAATGTCAAAATCATTCACTTGTGTTTTGTCTGTCGCAAGCATAAATAAATAAAACACAAAACAAATTTACATCATATTTTATTGCCCTCTACTTCATACTTCTTTCTCGGCGTTCGAGATAATCTCGCCACGAAGTTCATAGGCACCAATTGAGTTGTCGAGGCACTTGTTGTTGCACATATTGTGTAGAACGCAGCTCGCATTTATATTTTCTGTTGCTCCGTGCACCGGAGTGTTTTTGTTCTAGGGTATTTCAATTGCGTTCCTTTTACTACTAAAGGGGATCTTCAGGAATAGCTTTAATTTGTGACTCCTACCTACTAAAACCCAAACGTTTCGTGTTTCCCGGTTGAAGTCTTCTTGAAAACGTCGATGTCCTGCAACTCGTCCATCAACATGAGGAAAATGCCACCCGAAAATGTCGCTATAAATCTGTAACAGAACTACATACATATGTATGTATTTATATGTGAAATAAGTATATTCTGGTCATCTCAAGAACATTAGAGATGACCAGTAGCTATTTACTGGGGTCTCGAAATTAGCATTCCTCCAAAAAATTTGCGCATTGGAAAAATTTATATTTTTCAACAACACACAAAAACAAACCCAAATATTGATTGTTTACATTACACAGTACAACATTTTTCAGTTCGTTGATTGCCAACTCAATTCTGAGAACAGTATGTAAAATTATACCCAAAAAGAATAATTTCTGCATCATTCGTTTTGTCTTCTTACCTGCCGAAATATTTTTAATATCGATTTGAAGTTAGTACTATCGTATAGGGGAATTTATCACGTTTTAGGCCCTGTTGTTTGACATAGCTCTACAGCCACTAGTCCAATTTAGTTGAAATAAATTTTAAAAAATTAAGAATTACAATTCCCTTAATCTGTTCATATATTGTTTTCCTATACAAGCAACAGTTTCCAAGTTAAAAATAAGTTTCCAATAAAAAATGAAGAAAATTTTTTTTTAAATTCATAAAAAATACAAAACGGAAATAAGTTTCAAGTGTAGTTACTTTTTCGCAAAGTCACATAACCTATGAGCAAAATGAGACAAAGATCATGAAAATCGATGCACGCGTTTCGCTTTTATTCGCAATTGAGTAAAGGTACGAATTTCAAAAAATAAAATAAAAATAAAAATTAAAAAATTATCATGCAAAAAAAATTAATTTATAAAAACTTTATAAAAATAAAATAATATGCAATTAATACGCAATTATAATATGCATAAAAACAAAATTCAGAACATTTTTTCAATTATTGGCAATATCCATGCTTGCTGAAGTTGACGCTTGTGGTTCTGATGATCTTGTTTTCTTCGTAGGTTGTTCATATTCATGGTCTGAGTCTGTATCGTCATCCGAGATACACATACTATTCAAGGGCGTGTTTCTTTCACTGTGTCCACCAATTTCAATGTCTTCATCTTTGGTACTTTCTTCAAACTGCATAATTGTGGAACTCCACCAACAAACCTCCGCAAGCAATGCATCAATGCGTTCCATGCATGTTGGCGTGATGCTCTGAAAGCATATTTGTGAAAGAATCACTTTTGATCAATTTCCGAATATCAGGTCCGTTCAGAATACCTGTTTTAAATACATAAGAAAAACAAAAAAATTATTGGTAATGCGAATGTATACAAATGAACAAATTTAGATATGACAATATTTAAATATAGAGTACGATACGTACCGTTTTTAATTTTCTCATCACTGAGTTTCGGAAAGATGGATTTCAAACAGTCAAAGGCGCCGTTAACTTTTTTGACCACCACTTCAACGAATTTCCCAGCTATTCCCAGTTTCATGTGTAGCGGTGGCAACAAAATATCATGCAGGTCCTTTATCATAGGTTCATTGCGTAATTTTAATTGTTTGTTGAGCTCGGGAGTTCTTCCTTTCCAATCTTTACATTGATATTGATTTCCTTTGTATCGTGAATCCCAATTACAAAGGAAGCAGAAGTATTTTGGATATCCGCCCTTTTCTATAATCCCTTGTAGTATGTTGACCACCTTCAGATCGCAACAAATGTTCCATTTGTGTTCATCGTATTTGATTTTCTTCAAAATTTCGCCCAATGTTTCATACGTTTCCTTCATAGTTGTGCTGAATCCCAATGGAATGGATGTTTTTTTATTTTTTTTTTGTGCAGCAACACAGCCTTCAAACTGGTAACTGAACCATCGATGAATAAACGCCAGTCGCCAGCGATATAAACCATTCCCAATTTTTCCACTAAGCCTGGTATATCATGGCAGTACGTGAACGTATTTGCTTCGTCAACAGAATAAAATTTCTGAAAATCAGCTTGGCGTTGTCGGTATGATGTTGCGCTGACATTTTTCTGTGTGAGTTCTCTGCTCTTCAGAAATGATGTCAACCATTCGGAGTTGTGTTGTGATAGTCCCAGCTTGGCCACAATGTAATCCATTTCTATTTGTGCTAGCGGTCGTGGTCCTTTTTCTTCAATATCGGGTATCCAATCAGCATCATCCAAATTGGTCAGATTGGTGAAAACGGTTTCGGCTACGAGGGACACAGTATCCCCACTCGGAGGTTTAGGTGCATCGGTATCAGCAGGGCGTTGCACTGGAAGTGTGGCAGTAAATGCAGCAGTGTATACTTTCAATTGTTTTGTGTTTAATCCAGGACGAAAATTTATGCATGCGTAGCACCTGGATTCATCATGTCCAGTTAGGTCTTGCACCCAAATTACTGGCTTTATAAAAGACAAGTTTCTACTTTTTCCGTGCAGCCATTTTATTTAGAAGGGTAGTATAACAACTGTTGCACACTGTGTCCGGCGTAAAATTTGCACCACTTAAATCTGCTTCATCGAAATAATTACAATACGAATTGTAATTGAATTGCTCAGTAAACAAATTTTTTCGGTCTTTTTTCTGTATTTTTCGGACGATACGACCACAAACGTAACAAAATTCATCCAAATTTGGGCACTTGTTGTTTTCCATATTGATATATTTTATGTTTTGTTGTTATTCACTATTAAAAACTGCACTTTCAAAATATTGACTTGTACTTTTCGCGTTCGTCGACACTTGTTGAATGAGTAAAATCGATCAATGCACACCTATTTATACTGTGTATTGTTCACTATTTTACTGACAGGTACTTGTAAATGGGTGCATATTTTTTACCGTCGCTATATACCTGTTTCAACATGTGTGAGGTTTAAATTTTCCGAATAATGACCACCCCCTAAATGTGAAAAACCCAAATAATTAAAAGTTACTTTGCTTACTATGGGTTTTTCAGTTGGCTACCTGTTTTTTACAAAAATTCAACGCACATTTAGGGGTCGTCATTATTCGCAAATGTATTTAAAACAGGTATTCTGAACGGAAATTCATACCTTTACTCAATTGCGAATAAAAGCGAAACGCGTGCATCGATTTTCATGATCTTTGTCTCATTTTGCTCATAGGTTATGTGACTTTGCGACAAAGTAACTACACTTGAAACTTATTTCCGTTTTGTATTTTTTATGAATTTAAAAAAAATTTTCTTCATTTTTTATTGGAAACTTATTTTTAACTTGGAAACTGTTGCTTGTATAGGAAAACAATATATGAACAGATTAAGGGAATTGTAATTCTTAATTTTTTAAAATTTATTTCAACTAAATCGGGCTAGTGGCTGTCGAGCTATGTCAAACAACAGGGCCTAAAACGTGATAAATTCCCCTATACGATAGTACTAACTTCAAATCGATATTAAAAATATTTTGGCAGGTAAGAAGACAAAACGAATGATGCAGAAATTATTCTTTTTGGGTATAATTTCACATACTGTTCTCAGAATTGAGTTGGCAAATCATGTGTTGTACTGTGTTATTTTTTCGAATTTTGTTTTCAATATATCAGCTGAGAAAAAAGTTGTGTCAACTTTTTTATTATATGTTAGAATTTGGATATTTAACGTTTTTTCTTGGCATATTTGCGATTATATGTGGATTTTTTGATCTGGCAACATTTTCATTCACTCACAACACGTAAGTCTATGTGAACGAAAAGTCAAAAGATAGTGGGTCGCTTTTTGATACTAAAGTGAGTGACTGGCATTCGTTCGCATAGATTTTCTTTCGACATCGTTGGTCAGGCAGTTAATATTAACCGCATGTCTTCATTCAATGCCTCATCGTGAATTTTCAGACATAACATATTTGTATTTTGTTCACAAAACATTAGATTGCGAATAGAAACATTTTGAGATAATTATGGAATTATATGAGCATTTGACAGAATCAAAACATATTTCGCAGAATCATAACTCACGTACCATAAAAGAATTCCGCAAATCCAAAAATCCGATTTTTTAAAAATTTTCCAATTTTGCGGTCAACTATTCAAGTGTTGTTTCATCTATAACCTAGTTCGGATCACTACAAACTGTTTGTAACAAAAATCAAATCGGATCAGCCGTTCTCAAGTGATGCGATTACCAACGGACGTATATGATTAAAAAGAAGTAAAAACGGCGTTAAGTTCGGCCGGGCCGAACTTTATATACCCTCCACCATGGATTGCATCCACAGAGGCTACCGATTTTCGTAGAAGTGCAGTATAGGAAAATATAAATTTTTTAATATAGCCAAACCAAAACAAATACAAATATTAAAAAGATAATTTTATAAATAAATATAATATTTTTATTATTTCAAACCACGTTTATAAGGCAAGGCTACCAATACATTTACACTATAAATATCGAAATAATACTTCAAGTCAATTCAAAAAATAAATATTCTTATATTTATATTTTCAAAAAACGTAATTACCATAAATAATGGTAGATATTGGGTGCTACAGTTGGTTGCATTTCCATTCCATTTTGATTCCAAAAGTACAAATTTTGAAAATCAATTATCTCACGTACATAGTGCAAAATAACATAACTTTGGGATTCAACCAATTTTTGCCGTAAAAGTAAAAAGTACAAAAAATCTTTTTATTTTGCTTGTCTATGCAGTCAAAGGAATGTATACACCGAATTCCTTGAGTCTAGCTGGGACCATTTGGTTGGTACCATTTTATCTTTTTTCTCCTATTTTACCCCCTTAAGAATACGACTTTATAAAATCTCTTTATTTTATATGTCTACGCAATTAGAGTGATGTACACACCGAATTTAATAATTCTAGCTGTAGCCGTTTAGTTGGTACCATTTTTATCCCTCTGTTCCCATTGTATCCCTTGAAAGTACTAATTTGGAAAAAAATGTTTTAAGCTTTTCGTGTCTACGCGGTCAGGGGAATGTATACTCCGAATTTCATGACTCTAGCTGCGGTCATTTGGTTGGTACTACTTTTATCCCCTTTTTTAATTTTAACCCCAAAGAGTACGAATTTCGAAAAATTCCTTTACTTTACGTGTCTACGCAATCAGAGGAATGTTTACACCGAATTTCATTATTTTAGGTGCAGTCGTTTGGTTTGTACAATTTTTATTAAAAGTGTGGTGGCTTTATGGTGAAAGTTTTTGTTATAGGGGGAATACGCATAACCAATATCAAGTAAGTGCAAGCAGAGATATTGGAAAAATATGTTTAAATACTCTAAAATATTGGGGGTTGTTATGGGTATTTTTAGTGCTTGTGAGGGAAGTTGTTTTCCCTTTCGGCCTATTTCGCCCAGTTTCAATCCCAACCAATCTACGACTATAATACGCATTCTGGAAAATGTGGACGTCCTAGCTCTTTTCGTTTAGATACTAGCGTGCTTTCAGCAGACGGACGGACATGGCTAGATCGTCTTAGAATTTTATGACGATCAAGAATATATATAGTTTATAGGGTCTCAGCTCGATATTTCAAGGTGTTACAAACGGAATGACAAAGTTAGTATACCCCCATCCTGGAGGAGGAGGATATAATAAATGCTTATTAAGTGTGATCATACACATTGAGTATAATTTAATTGATATCAATAAAACGATGTCAATGTTTATTCTTGAATAACTTGCAGTACTACCTGTGTGCAGTTTTCATGCAGTTATTCGATTTGTCAGATAAATCAGGTATTATTTTGGTTTTTTTGCGCATATTTCCGGTAAATGAACTCCGATTGTTATAAAATTTAGCAAAGGGTAAAGGAAATTTACTCTGCGTGAGTAAATTGCATTTTGGAACTAAAAATCGGACTTTTTGCTCTAAATGTATCCTATCTTCCAAGGTAGCAACTTCGGACGGGCAGATACGTGTATATTTATTTAAAGGCTTTTGAAGGAAAAAACTGTGTTTGCCCAGAGTCAGACATTTTCTAATACTCTGATGTGTTCTTTATCAGATTTTGCCATCAAATATATAGTGAAAAAAATATAAAATTTGAGTTTTGGCAGTGAAATGGGTCATTTTTCCTATAGTGCATTGTTAGTTGTTAGTGCAT
Organism: Polietes domitor; assembly: GCA_947397865.1. Taxonomy (NCBI): domain Eukaryota; kingdom Metazoa; phylum Arthropoda; class Insecta; order Diptera; family Muscidae; genus Polietes; species Polietes domitor. The sequence continues at coordinate 92,236,925 of OX377618.1, read as the reverse complement.
TATAGTTGTTGTTGAAACCCCTCTGTTTTCGCTTGGGCCTTAGCCTCTCTCTTTGATATCGGCGGCTAGTTATAAACACTCTTTCCTTAGTGTAGCTATTTCATCACTCTACCAGTGATTTCTTTTCTCCTTTGGCTATGTCATCGTCTTGGAATTGATGAATCACATGCCGTTTGACGGACCGCGACTAATTCGTCTGCCATGTCGTTGACAGGTCTGGTTTGTGAATACTTTTTCGAACGCTCCTTGTAGCAACCCGATCCGCATTGGGTTTTTGTTTTACACGAGAAATACTGTTACGAACAGTAAAAACAGAAATAAACAAAACAACTTCAGATTTTTTTTACTTTTTTATTTTTATTATTTCATATCAAGTATTAAATTCAAACCTACCTATATGTACAATTCGCTGTCTGATTGTTTCTAGGTGACATCGGGTTACTCTTAATTGAGAATTGTCCCTTGTATTAAAGTTGTGTTTTATGATGGTAAATAAAAAAGTTATAGGGTTTTGGCCGTAAGTTACCACTGTGCAGAGGTGTGATATGGTGGTTCCTGTCTAGCAGGGCAATACGTCCAAACTAAAGACATTTGGAGCACTGTGTATGTATCACTGATTCCCGAATGCGACTATAGACCATTTAATTCTATTTTTTCATCTCTAGGGTCCTTCGTAGCATTGCGAACGCACTCAACAATATGCCGCACATCTTCTATACATAAACGGCTCCAAAATGGATTGTGGAGCTGGTTCCGAAGTCTTCACAGAAAAAGCTGGCCTAGAATGTTCATTCCGACTTCCTGACATCTGCAGCGTCTTTCAGGCGGAATTCTTCGCAATTAAAGAAGCACGCAGTACTACTGCATTGCCCTTTTGTCTCTAAGATCTACATTAGTAGGTCAGTGCGTTGATGAGCTATCTGTCCGAAGTCACTATTATATGGATCCCTGGACATAGGGAATGAACGAGCAGACGGGTTGTTCGCAACACCGATAGGATCTGTTAAAAGTGCACTACCTAGACCGAACTAATTTCACATGGAAAAACTTAGTCACTTGTCAGATTTACAGACAAACCTTGCTTCAATATAATAAATGACGAACCAGAGACCTCCTATGCCAACAGCGCGCTGCAGCGCCCGGAAAGCTATTTAATTATTACTCAAAACATACAAAAAGCCAAGAGCCTAGTCTATCGTGTACTATTCATCAGTGACGCAGAGTTTAATGTAGATAATAAAATTAAAATTAAACATATATTAAAAACAATAACTCACAAACATTTTATAAATGGCATAATTTATTATTCAATACCAAATTTATATTTTTATGTTACTAAAAGTAAAATTCCCACAATGGATAAACATAATGAAATTTCATGTTAAGGAAATCTGAAGGAAGTATGCCAATAATTTTATGTTGGTACAACCAAAAAGGAATTAATAACTAGAATATGTGGACATATATCAGATTTTAAGTTAAGTTAAGGGGTAGCAACATAACACAAAAAAACAGCACCTATAATCCACTGTAGGGAGCATCAACACTTCCCCGAACTCACTCAAAAATGCTGAATATTATAAACATACAAAAAAAAACGAATAAACTTCAAAACATACACAGGAAATGCAAAAAATTTTAGGCAGCAGATTGAGAAAGCGAGGAACATAAATCGATCACAAGTCCAATAAGTGCAATAAGTTAGATTAAGTAAAATTCGTATTGTTCACGTGAGTTATTTAAAATACGTAATTTTAGAGTCATATTTTTTAACTGTGATATTTTCATTAATTTTTTAACATATTTATTGTAGACATATCCCTTAAGATGAATTCCACGAAACTGTGAAATATTGGAATGCAATTAGGGTTTGCATTTTACTGTACTTTTTATTTCCCTGAAACAGGAATTATTTTTTTAATTTCCCGGGACAGCACGGGAAATCGTCAACATACTGTTTACCATGATTTAAGCTTATTTTTGTCAATGAAACATTCACATTTATTAAAGTAAATATATATATATATACAGTTGAACTTCGATTAACAGTGACTCTATTAACCGTGAAGCTGAGTGGTTGATTTTTTTACCTCTATTAACCGTGATTTACCTCTATTATCCGTGATGCACATGTCCATATGACTGCTTGTTTGTTTTTTTTCGTATAATACACACACATCTCTGAGTGGTTGATTTTTTACCTCTATTATCCGTGATGCACATGGCTATGTGACTGCTTGTTTGTTTTTTTCGTATAATACACACACATCTATCATGAACTTCAGGCGAAATGATTGTCGAAAAGGCAAAAATGTTCCATTTGAAGTTAAACATGAATTCAGAGTGTACTTATTCATTTGGTTGGTTGGATAAATTCAAAAAACGTCATGGAATCCGTCGACTGAAATCTACGGGAGAAAAGGAGTGTGCTGATTATGAGTCTGCTACGATGTTTGCCCTGTCGCTTCGAAAACTTTAAATTCCTTATTTTTGGCGTTAGGATACACGTCCAAAATCTAATTTTCCCGGATTTTAATTTTTATACCCTACACCACTTCGTGAACTAGGGTATTATAAGTTAGTTTCGCGCCAAGTGTTTGTAACACCAAGAAATAATCGAGCTAGACCCACCTTTAAGTATGCCGATCGGCTTAGAATCACCAGCTGAGTCGATTTAACGATGTCTGTCTGTCCGTCCGTCTGCTGTCCATCTAAGATTGTTCGCACTCTACAGGTCGCAATTGTTGTCCGATTGTCCTGAAACTTGGCAGAAAATACTTTTTTTGGCCAAGGACCATCGGTATTGAATTTGGAGAAAATCGGTTCAGATTTAGATATAGCCCCCATACAAATGTCGCTCCCAATTTCACTTTTTCCGCTTTAGAAACCACATATTGTACCCGATTTTCTTTAAAATTGGCACAACATCTTATAATCCAACTAGAAACACCTATGCAGAAATTGGGTAAGATCGGTTCAGATTTAGATATAGCCCCCATACAAATGTCGCTCCCGATTTGACATTTTCCGCTCTAGAAACCACATCTTGTACCCGATTTGCTTTAAATTTGGCACAACATCTTATAATCCAACTAGAAACACCTATGCAGAAATTGGGTAAGATCGGTTCAGATTTAGATATAGCCCCCATACAAATGTCGCTCCGGATTTGACATTTTCTGTTCTAGAAACCACATCTTGTACCCGATTTGCTTTAAATTTGCCACAACATCTTATAATCCAACTGGAAACACCTATGCAGAAATTGGGTAAGATCGGTTCAGATTTAGATATAGCCCCCATACAAATGTCGCTCCCTATTTCACTTTTCCGCTTTAGAAACCACATATTGTACCCGATTTTCTTTAAAATTGGCACAACATCTTATAACCCATCTAGAAACACCTATGCAGAAATTGGGTAAGATCGGTTCAGATTTAGATATAGCCCCCCTACAAATGTCGCTCCCTATTTCACTTTTTCCGCTTTAGAAACAACATATTGTACCCGATTTTCTTTAAAATTGGCACAACATCTTATAATCCAACTAGAAACACCTATGCAGAAATTGGGTAAGATCGGTTCAGATTTAGATATAGCCCCCATACAAATGTCGCTTCCTATTTCACTTTTTCAGCTTTAGAAACCACATATTGTACCCAATTTTATATAAAATTGGCACAACATCTTATAATCCAACTAGAAACACCTATGCAGAAAGTGGGTATGATCGGTTCAGATTTAGATATAGCCCCCATACAAATGTCGCTCCCGATTTGACTTTTTCCTATTTCACTTTTACCGCTTTAGAAACCACGTATTGTACCTGATTTTCTTTAAAATTAGCACAACATCTTATCATCCAACTAGAAACACCTATGCAGAAATTGGGTAAGATCGATTCAGATTTAGATATAGCCCCATACAAATGTCGCTCCCTATTTCACTTTTTCCGCTTTAGAAACCACATATTGTACCCGATTTTCTTTAAAATTGGCACAACATTTTATAATCGAACTACAAACACCTATGCTGAAAGTGGGTATGATCGGTTCAGATTTAGATATAGCCCCCATACAAATGTCGCTCCCGATTTGACTTTTTCCGCTTTAGAAACCACATATTGTACCCGATTTTCTTTAAAATTGGCACAACATCTTATCATCCAACTAGAAACACCTATGCAGAAATTGGGTAAGATCGGTTCAGATTTAGATATAGCCCCCATACAAATGTCGCTCCCGATTTTACTTTTTCCGCCCTAAAATCTACATATTGTACATTATCAATTTTATTGTGGAAATGATGAAAAAAATATGCGAAGAAATATGTAAAATTTTCTACTGAATTCCCGCGGGATTCCCGTACGAACTTCCCGGGATACGTGAAATGAAAAATGTGCGAATTCCCGGAAATTTTCCCGCGGGAAATCCCGGGATGCAAACCCTAGATGCAATGAAGAAATTTATATAAAAATTATTAAGGCCTCGAGCTTGGTAAATAATTCTGAAAGGCATGTTGAGTAGACCATTTTTGTAAAATATACTAAGTGTAAAAATGTGACATTGACTAAGTATGAGAGAATTCCTATTGTCAGAATTATATTGTAGAATTTTATGAGTATAATTTTTGCGGAAGATCTTAACCCTCCTTATTTTAAATTTAAGGTAATTATCAAGGCTACAAATGTTGCAATTCGTTCGTTTTTCTTTTGACGATTTATCGAGCTAAACTACAGTTTTATCACAAAAAAATTTATCTAAGAAAGACAAAACATTGCACAGTTCTTTTAAACTCTGGCTGGAACCTAAAATTCTAGTTTTTCTGCTAAAATATATTTAAAACTTGGAATTAACTACTAACTAAAATTTTCTACCTACAATTAAAGTGAACTACTATTACTAAATTGCACTTGCACATACATAAGGCGACCACTGTAAAAATTACACTTAAAATTGCCTACAAACTATTTTTACATACCAACCAAATACAAGTTGTAAAACAAAGAAAATGAGAAGAAAACAATACAAAACACTGAATTTAAAAATGATTCTTTTAAAATACTTCGACTTTGGTGGCGACAATTTAAATAAATTGTATGTTACCCTTTGGTTTCTTTACCCTTTGTCACCCATCTCCAATTCTTCTCGGTGGACCAAGGACATTTAATGTTTTTGTAATTCCGTCTACTGCTTTTTAAAATTGTTGGGACGGTGCTCCTTTGAAATCTTCTTGCTAGAAACTCGAAGTTTTTCAAAGATTTTATCAAAATAAATACATTAATTAAATTGGTTCACGTTTATTATTTTATGTTTTACTAATTCTTCCACATTTTTATTTTTTTTATCAATTTTGAACACTTAGAAAATCAAAAAATGTTCAAGTTGTCAGCAATAACGGCGACGAATCAGAGTAGAGTCAACACAATATCAACGTCAAATTAACTCACAGAATACCTAATATATATCGACGATTGTGGAAAAATCTCAATATTGAGGTATTTTAAGGTAACTTCAAACAACTCTGATCGTTTGACATAACAACATTTGTGTTACCTCATTTTTCAAGATTCAACATTTATTGGACTGAATGAATCTGAAAGATCTTTCTTTCCAAATTGTTCGGTTAAGAGTTAATCTTTGAAAAACATTAATCAGTAAAGTGAAAATTGCAAATTACAAGTTTCAACATAAACGTATACCATTCACTCGATAAGGTAAAATACGTAAAATTGCTCAGTGTTGAATAAATTTATCTGCATAGAATTTATGTACGAGTGACTTACAGCGAAGTAAACAGACATGCATTTGTGGGGCTCTTGGAGTTTCAGCGAAAGCTAGGTTAATAAGTGTTGTGTTGGGGTCCATGACTTCTGAGATTCGGTCTTTGGTGTTTTGTGTCTGCGTGCTTGTTTGTGGAGAACTGCGTGCTGTGTTTTTGTGCATTTTTGTCAAATTAAATTTATTTAACTTAAAAGATTCTCTTGCTCGCGCTTTTAATTAAAAACAACTCAAAAAAGTGTGCTGACAAGTTATTAACAACAGCTGGTCTCATTCTGTCAAAATACGGTTTAAACTATTGATTGTTTGTCGGCAGCTGTTACTTTGCTAAAGCAAAGAATTATCGGATGAATATTTAGAGCAGTGAAATAAAATCTGATCCGCTGAGTCCGCGGCATCGCAGACATCACACTGACCCGATGGCACATCCCTTATTTTTGCCAGAGTGGCTCTGCAGAAACAATGATCACCTAGGATGCGGTTAAGAGACCTACATTCCTTCGGACCAAAGTCTCCGCCAGCAAAACAGCCATTCCTGGTCGTACCCGGGAAGATCCTGTAATAGTGCGAAGTGCCCCCTCGGGACGATTTCTGATATTTTGCCGACCAGCACCCCCAAACCTTTCCCCCAATCATACCGATCGCATCCTCGATCGGCCACTGTATATCCCACGGCGTTCCGACCTCCCTAGCTCCCATCGCCGCCTACTACATCTACTATCTCGCTAAGACCAATATTCCAGTGACAGGGAATAAAATTAAGTTCGACACCATTCGGTATATCATTCGCGAAATTAATGAGTATATCGACCAAGAAATCTCCGTGAGCATTGCTCCCGACCGAGAGTAGGCCGCTCAGACCATCCGTAAGCACTGCAATTTGTAGCATATTGCTGTTGACCGCAAATTCCGTGGCTTTCATCAAAACCATTAGTTTAGCTGACTTAGAAGAAAGTTCCTTATCGGTGTATTACACAAAGACAGTACGGCTGTCATAGTGGATGAAGGCTGCACTCGTACTCGTCGTACCGGCCCTGACGGACCCATCAGTATAGAAGATTTAGTTACAGCACGTATTGAATCTTGTCATAGCCGTCTTTCCAATATTGGAAAGAGCCACCGCACCATATACAATCCTGGATCCGGTGATTGACCAATACAATACCATAGCATTCTTAGGGTCAATACCGAACCTACAGCCGTTACGAATCCTAAGGAAATTACAACTCCTGTCGACATCCGCAACCACCTTCCGCACATGTCCTACGGGTGAATTGTTGGAAGAGATGATAACTCCAAGATATCTGATTACGGAAACTTGATTCAGAGGTATATTGTCTACGACCAAGTCGAGTTGTCCAGCCCAGTTCTATTGAAATGAATTATATTAGTCTCGGACATGTTAAGACGTAACTCTAAATTGTGACATCCGTCCCGCAATTCCTCAATCCTCATCCCCAATACCGACCAAGCCACATTGTAATCCCTGCAGAATCAGAATCAGTATCCATATTGTGTAAGGTAGCGGTATATAAATTAAACAGGATAGGACTGAGGCCACTGCCTCGAGCAAATCCATTCAACACCAGCGCACCCTTGCCGCCCAAAAACAAAGTCCGCCTACTCAGGAAATCACCAATCTAGGATTTAAAGTGTTCATTAATCCCCACGGATCTGAGTGTGTGAGTTAATTCCGTGAGGATTGTCGTATCATAAGCCCTCTCCACGTTCGCACATAGGCCATTACATGGAAGCTATTGGATTTGAGTTCATAAACAAAATCAATAAGGTGGAAGTGGACCTAGCGGGTCCGAAAGCGTATGATCCTGATGGTAAGTCGTTGCCCCCTCGACCTACCGTTGAATTCTCTACTTGATTAGCCCCTCAATTATCTTAAGGGGAAGATCGACAATCTTCGACTTTCAGTGGGTCTTTGCCCCTTCCGGGACGGATCTAATCCCAATCTAATCCAATGTCAGGTATATTGCCACTCAGCCAAACAGCCTGGAGCATGTCGAAGAAATCAAGCCCACTATCCGCTGACAGGTTGAGCAAAATTCCGTATGAAATCAGATCAGGACCAGCCGCCGATCACGGATTTCTAGCCCTAAGAAATCTCCCAATGTCCCCAAATTGAAAGACGGGCCGATTGGAAACTGACTCAGAAAGTAGTGGTACAGTGACGTGAGCCGAAGGTGTTGAAGGCCCAGCCTGAAGGTCCTAAAATTCGGTCCTTCCTCCATCACCCCACGATCCCTTTATCTCCTTTCCCACTTCGTACTTCCCTTCATTCCTGAGGGAATTCCAATCAATAAGAACTTCGAAGTTGGCCAAAGCAGAATTATAAAATAGTGTCGGGTTCTGTATTTTAGTTTCCGTAAGGGATAGGATTTCAACAGTTTGATACGCCTTCATTCTTGCCGGACAGTACCTGTCGGTCGGAGATGATCACACTTACAGTTGGAGCAGGATGGAGCACGTTCGCATAGAACAATTTCACCATGCGTCTGGAAGCAGTTACGACAGGTTCTAACTCGTTGTGTGCAATGCTGGGCGAAATGGTTGTATCTAAAAGAGTTATGCATTGTGCGAATGGTATGTAGTGTTTCACTTCCAACTAGAGATGGGCGCGATTCACGTGAATCACGCGTGATCGTGAGCACAATTTATTTTACTCACGTGAGCGTGCGTGAACGTGAGGAACGAAAAAATTTTGCGTGAGTCTAATTTCTGCGTGAATCACGTGATTTTATCGTGAGTCGTACATATTTATTAATTATTTTATTTTCATTATATTTTCTTCAAAAAAGTGAAAATTGTCATTCAAAGTAAAATATATATACATATGTATATTTATTTCTAAAACAAAGTGCTTCGTATAATTTCTATTTTTTCTATTATTTAAGTAAGCATTCCATGCGCCAACACTAGGCACTGCATTTATATGGGAAACCCCCTTAATGTTAGTTCAATTAAAAAATTCAGATATAGATGCTTTGTTTTCTACTTGGATTTTATGTCAGTGTCCCATTTTAACTTATTTTGCGTTAAATTAGATATCTAAAAAAATGAATTTAAGACAAACATCGCAAACGTAGAGCGATTTAAATAATATAATTTTCGGATTTGCGCGGCGTTTCTTATTTCGATTTAGAATAGGAATATTATTCTCTTTGTGGAAATTGTTTGCACGTGATTCACGCGTGATCGTGAGCAAAATTTATTTTACTCACGTAAGCGTGCGTGAACGTGAGGAACGAAAAAATCTTCGTGCGTGATTCAATATTTTTCCTTCGTGAGCGTGCGTGAACGTGAGCCAATAATCACTCACGCGCCCATCTCTACTTCCAACATAGCATATTCGTAAAAATCGATGTTTGGTGATATTTCCACCCTTGAGTTTGCGAGTTGTCATTAGAATCGGGAAGCTGAGAATGATTCGGTGGATTTGATTCGACTTTTGATCGCTTGTAACTTTGGAAGGATTGATTTGGGGTTCAAAGAGAAGTCATCTGCAACGTTGTCGGTCGACGAGGGGGCACTTAAAAATTCGCTCTCGATTTTCCTTTCCTTGGAGCCCGATTTAGAATCGGCTCTACACTTAAAAATGCTCCCACCTGTCTCATCCCTAGAATCATATTTTTTCGTCAGTTTTTCCCTACTGGTCTACCAGTAAAAGCACAAAGCGAAAATGCCTTAAATTTCAAAGTCTGAAACTCGCTCGCTCAAGAAATCACTTGAAAAGTGATTTTAAGAGTTTAAGAGTTATATCTTCTTCTGATATATTTTTAATAATAATTTACAAAATTGCTTAATTTCTTATGAAATATAAATATACAATAAGTATACAAAAAGGGAGGGAAAATTTATGTATCTTTAAAATTTTGAGTTAATCTTTCTATCTTATCGATAACTAGTTCTACATCGGCGTACTCATGGAGACGCTGTGTAGAAAAGAAAAACGGGAGGTTAAATATTAATTTTAGGATCCTATTTTGGGCAACCTGCAATTTTTTTAAGTGGCAATTGGCACTAGATGCCCACAGTGAAGCTGCGTAGTACAAAACGGAGTGAAATATAGACTTAAGTATTAACATTTTGTTGCTTAAGCTAAGGCAGGAATTTCGGTTGATAAGTGGGTAGATCATTCTGATTAGCATCTTTATTTTTGCAATGACGTATGGAATGTGATCTTTGAATTTCATTTTCGTATCAAGCATTATACCCAGGTATTTAACCTTTTGTTCCCACTGTTTATAACAATATTACTCTGATCTAATGTAAGATGATGATCTAAACTGTAAGAAACTTTGTATTAACTTTATAATCTCTTTTGGAATGTTAAGATTGATCATTTTATATATAAGCCCGTCATGTCATACGGAATCAAAGGCAGCCTTGATGTCTAACAGAATCATAGCAGTGGACTTCTGTTGGCCAAAGTTTGTATTAATTGTTTTCTTTATTCTTTATTAGCGGTTGGATTGTGTTATATTCCCTACGAAATCCGAACTGCTCTGGGGGAAATATTTCATTCGCATCTACAAAATCTGTGAGTTTTCTTAAATAACCTTCTCAAGAATTTTGCTGATAGACTGATTGGTCTGTATGAATGGGGACAATCATTTGGTTTATTAGGTTTTTTATAGGAACAATTTTTGACTCTTTAAATTCTTGTGGAAAGTAGCCCAACTTCAGGCAAGAATTAATGAAGATTGTTAAATATATTATACCCTTTTTTGGCAAAGCCTTGAGACATTTATTATTGATTCCCTCTATCCCTGGCGCTTTCTTGTTTTTCAGATTCTTTATAAGATCTGCTATTTTTGAAGTATTGATTGTGAAATGGGCTGGTGGGTTAATTGTCGTAGTTTGAAATCAACACAAGTACTAACTTCAGACGTAGTGGATGAATCTCCAAGGGTAGGTGTTGCGGAATGATTCGAGGCAAAAGTCTGGGCCAATATCTCACATTTTCCTGATTAGTTGTAAAACGTGTAGTATTGTAATTGAGAGTAGGAATTCTGTTTGACTTCTCCCTTAAAATTTTCGACAGATTCCAAAAAGGGGAAGAACCTTTATCTAATTTAGATAGCATATGATTCCAAGATGAATTCCTGAACTTTTCAATCTCCTCATTTATCCTACGGTTCAACCATTTCATTTCGTAAAAATCAAGACTATTCCTATGTCTTTTCCAGCTTCTGCGATAGTAATTTCTGGACGACCTTTTTGGGATAGTAAAAACCAGTGCAATAAACGATATTTTAAAGAAATTGAAGCTATTAACCACAACATCAAATTTACAATATAAAAGGAAATAAATGACAGACTTCCATACTTAGATACACAAATAATAAGAAGAAACAAACAATTATTAGTAGACTGGTATCAAAAACCAACAGCTTCAGGCATATTGTTAAACTTTCATTCTAACCACCCAAAAAGAATGATTTTCAACGCTGCCAAAAACTTCATAAACAGAGTCCTGACAACAAGCGAAACGGAATTTCATGTTGAAAACAAGAGGAAAATCAAGAAAATTCTACAACAGAATAGTCTCCCAAAGAAAACAATAGAAAATTAGTTTAATAAAGAAAAAAGCACATCAACCAAAAACAATAGTCCGTTGTTATATAAATCCGTGACATATATACCAAAACTTGACAAAGCCAACTGCATAGACAATACCATCTACAGAATAGCACCAAAAACTAGCAATACGCTACACAAATTATTTTCGAACATGAAATCACCTATTGACGATATGGACAAATCCAATATAATACATCAGATAAAATGCAACGGCAACGAAGCAACTAACTGCAGCCAAATATACATCGGGACAACAAAAAATAAACTCAAAACACGATTATCGGTCATAGATCGGACATAAAGTTAACAGGTAAAAATTCAATACATAAAACAGCATTGGCGGAACCCGGAGAGAGTGAGAGTATTGGAGAGATAGAATAATTACAGCAAGAGGCTCCTATTATAAATGTTGTACATCACTAACACAACGACAACGCAACGAATGAACCACAAGACAGAGATACAAGCCGACCGATATTAAGCCGCCGCCGCCGCATGTTTCTGAACGAGCCGCGCCGCCGCCGATTTCAGCGGCTCAAAGCTACTTGAACCACGCCGCCGATTTCATCGACTCATATCGACTTCAACAACGCCGCCGAGATTTGACGGAGTCTAATTCAGCCAAATCTTACTACCAAAATAGACAACCCACTTAAAATTACAAAAGAAAATATAAATGTCGACTTTGTTGAATGATTGTATTTTGATTTGAAAGTCGCATTTATACAAGTCAATTCCAGTACGGGTGGCCATGTGTTCCTATAAATAACAATAAACAACAGCCCCTCTATTGTGCTTCTTTACCCAATACAAATTGTTCCTTCCATTTTCCCAAATTTTTCAAATAAATAGGGGTGATCGAATGACAGAACGAGCCGCCAAATCAGCCGAAAGCCCCCGCCGACCCATTTTGAACAGCGCCGCCGCCGTCGATAATTATGGTTCGGCTTGTAACTATGCCACAAGAGCGATATTGAACGATGTGCCAACAACTACAGACTACTTATTGGAAGGGCAAACAAAACAAAAGACAATAAAAATAAAGCTAACTAGTTGAATAGATGACGTTGACGTGAACAGACGATTTTTATGTTTTGTTTAATTGTTTTTGTCTGTAAAAATTTTTGTTTGATGATCATACGTATTTTGAAGAGTTGAAATTATTGTTTGTATGTTTTTCATTTATATTCGAGGGAACGTAAGAATGGTCATTTTGAAAAATTATATCCAAGTTATAATAGTCCTGTTTCTGATATAATATGTTACCCCAACAGTTTGAACGCAGACACCCACAAGATTGGTGTCTGCAGTCGAAATCCCCACCTAATATAAATTTATCACCTCTGAAAAGTTTATTGATATCTGAAGCAAATAATTGTTTACGGGTTCCGTCTGATCCCACAAGGCCACCCGGGAAATAGCATGAATAAATGTCTACGCAATCCGTGTTAGTGAAGATTCTGATGGCAATATTTTCAATTAAGTTGGTGTGGGTAATCGGAAGTAGTTGGTTGGGAATATTTCTTCTAATTATGATGGCTACGCCCCCGCCCCGACCTATTTCTCTATCATTTGTATAAACAAAGAAATCTTGGTGATTTAAGGATAGGTTTGGTTTCAACCAAGTTTCTGAAACTAAACAAATATGTATATTTCTTGCAATTAAAAAGTGAACAAAACATCAGTTGAGTTATGGTTTACATTATTTTATGGGTATCTTGTGGCATTCCAAGAAGAATTTGTAGGTGGTCTATTTTGACGTAGATTATTTGGGAAGCTTCCTTCGTAGTTAGTGCTAGACAATCCTGTAGGACGTCCAGGACGACGAGCTGATGGCTGCATACGTTCACGCATTTGTAAATTGTTTGCTTTGACAAGCGTTGGCATTGGATTTGTGTTATCCATTACAATTTGCACACTTTATTGTAGATTCGTTACAATCAGAATTTTTGTGCGAACCAGCGCATTTTGCACCTTGCCTTGACAGTGACTGGAGCCATGGCCATACATTTGGCAATTATAGCATTGGGTTATTTTTGTTTTACTGCTCACCTTCATGTATTCTATCACTGAATACCTTTGCCTTAGTTCTTTCATTGTGATTGATTGTCTTTGAAAGTATACTACGTACAAGATAAACGCAGTATTGCCAAAACCTCTTTTCTGTACTAGCTTAACATCCAAACAGTTGAGACCCATTGAAGTCAGTTGGTTTTTAACGATAGCTGGATCATATTTATCAAGACCGAACAAAACTGCTTTGTATGGCTTTTCGTTTTTTGTGCCATACGTAAAAAATTCGTACAGTTGAGCATCGATTATCCGTGATTCAATTAACCGGGAACATCAATTATCCGGGATCGAAAACGAAAGGAAAATATTTTTATGTCAATTGATTACCTCAATTATCCGGAAACAAAGGGAAGAGAACAAGATAAAATTCAAATCTACCGTGTCCAAGAAAATGTTCAGGTTAAGAAAAAAAACAAACCTCATTAAATGATTTTTTAAGTAACGTACGTAAGTAGTAATTAAAAATGTATAAGTATTATATCTTGTAAGTGTGCATATTGAATAAATAAAACAAACATTTATGTAAAAACGAGTAAAAAATTGTACCTCAATTAACCGGTAAAATCGATTATACTGAACGCTTCCGGTCCCGACCATCCCGGATAAGCGATGCTCAACTGTATTTGTTTTTGAGAGCCTTACAAATTGACTCGAAATCATTTTTCGTATTACAGAAAAGTTTCTGATGGCATAATATGATAGTTTACTTTGTTTACAAAGATCATGCAATTCCACTATCTTACATTTTAGGACAGTGATAGGGGATGTGGTCTTTAACCGGTTCTGAAGTCACTTCTTCTTCATTCTCGTCTTCAATGGTTTGAAGCGGAGAAAAATAATTATTTGAATTGCACTATCATTTGTTTTTGTCTTTTTATTTTTCATAGTGGTGACTTGTGCGCTCACATCATTTTGTGCACGTGCACGTTTAATCTTGCTTTGTTTATGTGCTGTTACAATTGATATGCTAAAATATGTGGAATCTTTCACTGTAGACAACAAAATCTGGTCTGACCATCTCCCAATTAGAGTTAACATGACATTTAATTGTATGCATCGTTCAGTTGAAAAATTTGAATTACTTGCGAGACTCAATTGGAACTCATGTGACACTGAAAATATACACTTAAATGACCTAGAAACAATTATTCGCAGTACATACGAGCAAACTAAGAGTTCTAAAAGGTTATTATTTTTTTAAATAAATGGTTTGAAAACCAATGTAAGAAAGTCAGAAATGTGGTAATGGATCTTTTGAAAAATTTCAGGGCAACTCAAAGTATACAAAGTAGGCTGGTCTATACTGAAAAACGAAAAATTACAAATTGCTGAAAAAAGAGAGAAATCTACAATGATCTGGAACGAAAATTAGACTCAGTCACCACCATGCAAGCATTGGTGGTCAAATTCAAAAGAGATAAGACAATAAGAAAACTATATTGGTTGTGAAATTAACGCTGAAACTCTCAGATACTATTTCGAATCGCTGCTGAACGCGACTATTAGTATATATTATTATATCCTACACCACTTCGTGAACTAGGGTATTATATAGGGTTTGCATCCCGGGATTTCCCGCAAGAATATTCCCGGGAATTCCCACATTTTTCATTTCCCGTATCCCGGGAAATTCGTACGGGAATCCCGCGGGAATTCAGTAGAACATTTTACATATTTCTTCGCATATTTTTTCCATCATATCCACAATTAAATTAAAAATTTTGTATAAAAATTTAGATCACATAGCTTTTAATCAGGTATGTCAAATATTGCAGTTGGATGACAAAATATTTTTAAGCTGCGTTCGGATGTAGACTCAAAATCCACTTTTTCGGATATTTCCTGTCAAGCTCCATATGAAAAACATAAACTCCGTGAAAAATAGATTTTGGGCGTGTATCCGAACACCAAAAATAAAGAATTTAGAGTTTTCGAAGCGACAGGGCAAAGGACAAACATTTCATTTAATGCTCTACTCACTATTAATGTGAACGATAGTTCTCGGTCGCGACCACATTTTCCAATAAAAAAAGATATATCTGATCTTTAATTAATTTTGAAACTTGAAAAGATGTTTGAATTGATCTCACATTGCGCTTTATTATATGAATTCTGTAACAGGTTCGTTGTGAAATATATATTTATTTTACTTTAATAAATGTGAATGTTTCTTTGGAAAAAAATAGCTTAACTCATAGTAAACAGTATGTTGACGATTTCTCGTGCTGTCCCGGGATCCCGGGAAATTGAAAAAATAATTCCCGTTTCCCGGGAAATAAAAAGTACGGGAAAATGCAAACCCTAGTATTATAAGTTAGTTTCGCGCCAAGTGTTTGTAACACCAAGAAATAATCGAGCTAGACCCACCTTTAAGTATACCGATCGGCTTAGAATCACCAGCTGAGTCGATTTAACGATGCCTGTCTGTCCGTCCGTCCGTCTGCTGACCATCTAAGCTTGTTCGCACTCTACATGTCGCAATTGTTGTCCGATTGTCATCAAACTTGGCAGAAGTTATTTTTTCTGGCCAAGGACCATCGGTATTGAATTTGGAATTTTTTGGAGGAAATTGGTTCAGATTTAGATATAGCCCCCATACAAATGTCGTTCCCTATTTCACTTTTCCCCCTTTAGAAACCACATATTGTACCCGATTTTCTTTAAAATTGGCACAACATCTCATAATCAAACTAGAAACACCTATGCAGAAATTGGGTAAGATCGGTTCAGATTTAGATATAGCCCCCATACAAATGTCGCTCCCGATTTGACATTTTCCGCTCTAAAAACCACATCTTGTACCCGATTTGCTTTAAATTTTTCACAACATCTTATAATCAAACTAGAAACACCTATGCAGAAATTGGGTAAGATCGGTTCAGATTTAGATATAGCCCCCATACAAATGTCGCTCCCGATTTGACATTTTCCGCTCTAAAAACCACATCTTGTACCCGATTTGCTTTAAATTTGCCACAACATCTTATAATCCAACTGGAAACACCTATGCAAAAATTGGGTAAGATCGGTTTAGATTTAGATGTAGCCCCCATACAAAAGTCGCTCCCTATTTCACTTTTTCCGCTTTAGAAACCACATATTGTACCCGATTTTCTTTAAAATTGGCACAACATCTTATAATGCAACTAGAAACACCTATGCAGAAATTGGGTAAGATCGGTTCAGATTTAGATATAGCCCTCATACAGATGTTGCTCCCGAATGTTTAACCGATTTTGGACAAACTTTACATATTATATTTCACCAATAAACATACATGGTGAAAGCGGGTCACATCGTTCCAGGTATCAATATACCCCCATACGAATGTCCTTTCCGATTTAACAGTTTTTGTCAAACACATACATTTACAGGATGCAAAAATCATTCCCTATTTCAGTTTTTTACAATGAGAATTGTTTGGGTGATGCCCATATGTACTTTGGTATAACCCAAATGGGGCCCATTCTGATCTACGGCTCTAGAAACTACATCTTACATCGGATCTTCATCAAATTTTGCAGATCATGATATTTTTCAACTAGGAATACCTACCGTGAATGAGAAATATATAGGCCCATGTTTTAGACCAGGCCCAGAATGTTGTTATAGGCCCCCTTTTGAAATGCCGGTCCTATTACTACTGTATAATTTGTGTTTTTGTCTGTCGGATAATTGGATCAATTACCATATTATTTACCATATTCGTTAAATTTGACTAAAGATGAACTTATAGCATACTGTATAATTTATAAAATTGCTCCCATGAAATACATGGGTTTAGTAATCAAAGCGAGGTACATACACAGGGAGTGGTGTAGGGTATTATACAGTCGGCCCGCCCGACTTTAGCCTTTCCTTACTTGTATATATATATTATGCTATATTATATAGCAAATGTCTGCACAGATGAATACCTAGATAAAGGCCCGTGCTCAGGATTTTCCCCTGGGGGGTTTTCATCTACACTCATAAAAAAGTTAACCCTATAATGAGTTAAAATTAACTAAAATTTAGGAAACCAAGTACATTTTTACTAAATATAAGTAGAATTTTGCTGAAATTTTTCTAAATCTAAGTAAATTTTTCCTAAAACCAAGTAATTTTTTTACTAAATTTAAGCAAAATGTTCCTAAAACTAAGTAAATTGTTACTAAATCTTAGTAAAATTTTGCTGAAAATTTCCTAAAACTAAGTAAATGTTGAATCAAATCAAGTAAATATTTACTCAAACTGAGGACAATTTTGCTGATTTTTTTTCTTAAAACGAGTAAATTTTTACTTAAACTGAGGAAAATTTTATTTTATACAAGGAAAAAAGGTGAAATTAAAATAAGTTCAACTTAACTAAAAAAATCAAACAAATAGTTTTGCGTCAGAGTATGCAAAACTGATACAAAAAATTACAACATGAAGGAGTTGAGCTATTACTCATGAATGTTGCGAAGGCAAGATAGACGCCTTCGCAGTGGTTCTTTAGAATAATTCATAAAGTATTTGAGAAATAAGTCTCTGCAAACGAACGAGAATTGCTTCTTAATTTAATACTCAAGATTTTTTAAAATGTATGAAGAATTCGGCACAAATTTTAGTAAACATTTTAACTTAATTTTAGGAAAAAACACATTTTTAAGTTAAAATTTCCTAAATGGAATTTTTTCCATACAAACAATTTCAGATTTTTTTCTCACTTAAAACCTTGGAAATATTCTTCCACATAAGTACGAAATTACTCAATTGTAAGAATTTTTTATTAGATCCAAAGAAATGTTTTTAAGTAAATCTACTACCCTCTTTCTAGTAAATGAACTACTTACTATGGCTTTGAAAGAAGGAAACTTTACTCACACTTAGTTAATTTTCCAACTTTTTAGGAAATTTTACTGGAGCGTTTGGAAACCACTCATATTTTATTGCCAGGATCTTCGAGAAATATTTTGATACATTCGTCCGACAGACATTGTCGGCAAAATTGCATTTCAGTAATCCATCTATCAGTACACTCAAAGGAATATGTCAGTAAAAGAAAGCAGAAAGTCTACTGAAAGATCAGATTTTCTGCTGTTAAAAAAGACACAGCAGATTTGTATCTGCTGAGATGGTAAACAGCTGTTTGTTTTTTTTAGCAATATATATGATACGCAGATTGTCCCAAGCTAATATAAAAGAAAATTCGAGCTAAACTCGCTTATGAACGCTTATCTATTTTTATATTTTAATTAACAACAGCCAATTTTAGCAGACTGCAAACTCTTTAGCAGTGTGAATGGTGATGTAAGATTGTAGAAAACTGCTGTTATGTAAAAAAACAGCTGTAATAGCAGAAAAGTTTCTGTTGATAGGCAGCAGACTATCGCTGTTTTTATTAACAGACTTGTTCTCTAAGTGTATAACTTTTTTGAAATTAGTTGCTTGAAATTACATACATACATATCGAGGGCTTATATTCATAAGTGGCTGTGAACAAAAACATAACTTTTCAGGAGAGCGAAAAACTTATTTTCTATTATAAATTATTAATCGTTCTTCTACAGTTTAATCTAAAAAGGATTACAAATTGCTATGATTAAAAAGTTTTCGAATTTCCTATTATTCGCGGTTTCATGGTTCATAGCCACTTGTGTATGTTTAAAATTGAGCACTATGAATGTTGAAATAAGAATAAGATTTATTGTAAACTCCATAACTTTTTTCATGAAATCTTGACAATGTTGTATAGAAAACGCATTTTCTGTGATGTATATAGCGAATATAAAGATTCCAGTTTCATTCAGATAGGTCGCTTGTAACATATACATACAGTCGTGAAAATCGCTGCAATTGATGAAAAATCCAAAATTCAATCCAATCGTTGCAATTCCTTATATTTTAACTTTCTTCATACATAATTCTGAAATTTTTCATACACAAATATTCCCCATGAAGTCAGCAATCACATGACAAAGAAATATTTTGGTATTATCAATATAATAAAAAGTTACGCCGGTTTTTCTGAATATACTTTTCACAATTTTTGACTTTACAGTCACTATTTTTCCTATTTTAACATGATAACTGGGGAATCAATCTATTAACGCGAAATGATGGAATCTGATAGTACGATATGCCCAAAACCTAGAAAAATGTTTTAAATAAAATCGTTGTAGCGAATTATATCCTTCGGTTTTATGCAGCTCCATTGTTGAACTATTTTATTTCTGGTATTTTTATGTTCATAGCCACTTATACAGTCACAAACTAATGTGCGAGGGGATAGCCAAATCAGAAAATTAAAAAAAATGGCTTTAGAAAAAATCTTTTCCAAATTTATATGACAGATGACATCCAAATCTGAGAATAGTTTGGCATCAAAAACTCATTTTCGAGAAAATGGTTCATAGCCACTTTTGAATATTAGCCCTCGATATATATTTTGAAGAAATATTACACAAAAAACGATCAAATTCCTCGGCGATAAACCCTTCAGTCCCGCATTTTTTCTGTGATAAATGCAGAAAATTGGATATGCTTTTTGACAAAGTATGAGTCTAAAAAGGATGTCTAAAGAGTTTTGGGATTTTTAATTTATATAGGACATGAGTAACAGGATGTTTACTCAAAATCTTTATACGCATATTCCGATTAAATAAAAAAAGTGGAAATGTTTCTTCATTATTATAACCTTAAATATGTATAAATTCAAATAGCAAATACAGTTTTTTTGTATTCGATGAAATGCAAGAAGAAACAACTATAAATTTTAATTCCAAAAAACCAAATAATTGGTATTTTAGAGTTTCGTTTTCCTACGTAGATCCAAGTTGCTGAATTTGTTGTTTCTCTTTCGAATAATATTTGTTACATATATACAAAAAATACTAACTCTGAAAAATATTTGACATAAGTGATAAATAATACAAACATTTTAGTAAGTTAAAACTCATTTCTTATTGTTTCGCAACTTTAAAGCAGAGAAAAATGCATTTCGTAGAAACGAAATTTTAAACACGTTAACATCGTTTTTGAGTTTCTTTTGTGGGAAAAATTAGTTTGTTTGCTGTAAACATGTCATCAGTTATTGTAAATGAACAAAGAGAAATAAGTTTATGTATATCAAACAGTTTTCTTCGTTTGTCGAAATGTATTTGTATTATAATTGCAAACTCCCAAAACATTGGAAGTAACAGAAACCGTTGTTGTTGCATCTGTGATGAAAATAGGATTAAGATACAGCTCCATAAAAATATCCAATCGCAAATGTTACATCTTAGCGCTCTACAAGCATAAAGCAAATTATTTGCTTTTATTAAGAATATTTTAGATTTCATTACGATATCATAGTGTTTCTTATCTACACTTTTTTAAAATTACTAAACGATTTTGTTATTAAATTTCCAAACTTTTATCGCTGTACACAATTAAAAGTTCATAAAATATAGCTCTAGTCGAATGTCAAGAAGTGGTATCGGTTAATAAAAATGAAAATTTTCCGAACAATTTGGTGTCCATTAGCGAAATTAGCACTACACAATCTTTAAATTGGCACAATTCGTTTAGTTTGTTTGTATTTTTCATAACCTTTGTCCGAAATTCAAGAAAGTGTCCACGATTTTTTATGCAATTTACATGATTTTACTGCAAAATTACCATTTCAGACGAGTTATTTTTAAAAGACTTTAAAAATTCTATATTTGATTGCATCAGAAAGTTTAGAAGGTTTTAAAAAGTATATGTTCGAAACATCTCTGGGGGGGGGGTTGAATCGTGTTGCGGAAAAAAACTATATTGTTTTTTTATACCCTCCTGGATGGTGGTATACTAACTTTGTCATTCCGTTTGTAACACCTTGAAATATCGACCTGAGACTCTATAAAGTATATATTCTTGATCGTCATAAAATTCTAAGACTAGCATCTAAACGAAAGGAGATAGGACTTAAAATTTTCCATAAATTCGTCTTATAGTCGTAGATCGGTTAGGATTGTTACTGAGCGAAATCGGTCCAAAGGTAAACATTTTTCTTTCATAAGGACTGGAAATACCCATAATAACCTCAAATATTTTATAGTATTTAAAAATGTTTTTCCAATATATCTGCAAATATTAGCTTGATATTGGGTATGCGCATTCCCCCTATAACAAAGACGTTCGCCATAAAGTGATTCTTATTCTTAGGGGAGGAAATGAGGCAAAAAGGGATAAAATTGGTCCTATCAAAGGATAACAGCTAGAAATACGAAATTCGGTGTGTACATTCCTCTAATTGAGTAGATACATAATATAAAAGTATTTTTTCCAAATTCATACTTAAAAGGGGGTTAAATGGGAATAAAAAAATTAGATAAAAATGGTACCAACCAAACGGCTACACCTAAAATAATGAAATTCGATGTATACATTCCTCTGATTGCGTGGACACGTACTTTTTGGTACTGAAAGAGGATACAAATTCTACCGATCGAATGCCAGCAGCTAACGGAGTATACATTCCTCTGACTGCGTGGACACGAAAAAAAGGTTTTTCTAAGTTCGTACTTTCTTGGGATACAATGCGAACAGAGGGATAAAAATGGTGCCAACTAAACGGCTGAAGCTATAATAATGAAATTCGGTGTGTACATCAATCTAATTGCGTAGACACGTAAAATAAAGAGATTTTAGAATGGGAAAAAGGAAATAAAAATGTTACCAACCGAATGACCGCAGATGGAATCATGGAATTCGGTGTATACATTCCTCTGACTACAGATTTTCAAAAATTTTATTTTTTTGGAATTAAAATAGGATGGAAATACAACCAACTGTTGCAACCACTATAAACTTATTGATAGCGTGGTTTTAAATTAAAATTTTATACTTATTTATTAGAGTAAATAAATAGTTCATATAATATTATTGCAATGTTAAACTCTGGATAGAAAGGAAATGACACGAATAAATACACTAGTCAACAGTCAAAATGTACTCGGGATGCGATAATTTTTTCTGTGTAGATAACCTTGACATGAGCTCGAAAAACGCAATACAATTTTTTTTTTCGTTTGGTTTTTGTTTTATTTTTTTTTTTTTAAATTTTAAAAATTTTTTTTGGTTAATTTGTTTCGTCCGGCATAACTCGGGAACCACTAGCCCGATTTAATTGAATTAAATTTTAAAAAATTTAAAATTACAATTCCCTTAATCTGTTCATATATTGTTTTCCTATACAAGCAACAGTTTCCAAGTTAAAAATGAATATATAAAGGAAAAAACTTATTTTTTGCCTAAAGATTTAATTTTTTTTTTTTTTAAAAATCCATAAAAAATCCAAAATGAAAAAAAATGTCAAATCTTATTACTTTTACGTAAAGTCACATAACCTATGAGCAAAATGAGACAAAGATCATGAAAATCGATGCACGCGTTTCGCTTTTATTCGCAATTGAGTAAAGGTATGAATTTCAAAAATTTGTTCGACATATGCACAACTTTGTCTATGGTAAGGTTTTTTCTTTTTTTTTGTTCTCAGAATTAACAAAACGGAATAAACAAAGGGTTATTTAATTTTTATGATTGCGTAAGCAAAGTAATAAACGCTAATAAATGTGCGTGAACAATTAAAAGGAAAAAAGGAAAGGGGACTTTTTTTAGTTATTTGGGTTTTCCGTTGGCTACCTGTATGATTTTTTTACAGAAATGCAACCCACATTTAAGGGTGGTCATTATTCGGAAAATTTAAGACTCACACATGGTGAAACAGGTATGTAGCCACCGTAAAAAAATATACACCCATTTATAAGTACCTGTCAGTAAAATACTAAACAATACACAGTATAAATAGGTCTTCATTGATCGATTTTACTCATTCAACAAGTGTCGACGAACGCGATAGTTAAAATGAGCAAACGTTCGCGAGGATTTGAATGCAATACCAATCCAAGTAATTTTTGTTACATGTGCGGAGAATACGTTTCTGAAAAAAACAAGCGTTGTTTTTCACCTAAATTGAGAGATTCATTTGAAGAGAGCTTCAATTTAAAGGTCTCAAACATAGATGAGCTCTATGTCCAAGGTGCTACGTACAGCTAGCTGACTCAAGGTAAGTGTAGATTACGAAATTCAAGAACATATATAACTTATTATTGAAATTCTTTCAGACGACAGCCGAGAATCATCATGCCAATGCTTTGGAGAGCTCCGCTTTGCCATGTAACAGATTGCTACTTCTGTCTTAGCAAAAAAACAGGCGTGGGAAAAAATATACGATGGACTTACGCTGCTGTTTCAACAGTGAATTTTCCAGTGCCATTTTCCGAAGAACCAGTGGACCCGCAACCGTCCGTTTCGAGATGGGCATCTAATAATGAGGCGATACATCAACCTCAGATCCGGAGACAGTAGAAACCACATCAGAATGCGAGTCAACATATACATTGCATGGAGGTCAACGCTTATGTTCCCAAGCAGAACTGAACGATTGGGTTAGAGAATTGAAACTCTCCAAGGAAGATGCAGAGTTGCATGCATCGCGCATGCAACAGTTCGGTTTCTTGGCTCCTGGTGTGGTGACAACAATCTACAGGAAGCGTCATGAACCATACGCAAGGTACTACACAAAAAAAGACAACATCTGTTTTTGTAAGGACATTCCCGGATTATTTGGTGAACTCGGGTACTCTTACGATCCAGGAGAGTGGCGTCTTTTCATCGACAGCAACAAGCAGAGCCTTAAAGCAATTTTACTGCACAACGGCAACAAGAAATCTTCGATTCCAATTGCTCATGCCGTTGACACCAAGGAAACATACGAAGTCATGGACAATCTACTAAAGTGCCTTAACTATGAGAGGCACGATTGGAAAGTTTGTGCCGACCTTAAGGTTATCGGTATCCTTTGTGGATTACAAGGTGGATTCACAAAGTACTGTTGTTTTCTCTGCCTTTGGGACAGCCGCGATCGTCAACATCATTACACCAGGAGGAGTTGGACAGAAAGAGTTAACTTCATCCCCGGCAGCGACAACGTGAAATATACACCACTCATAAAAAGGAAAATGTTTTTCTCCCACCTCTTCACATAAAGCTCGGACTCATAAAAAACTTCGTGAAAGCTATCAACAAAGATGGCGAAGCGTTCGCCTATTTAAAAACCATTTTTCCTCACCTTTCATCGGCAAAGATTAAGGAAGGCGTTTTCGACGGTCCGCAAATTAAAAAGTTGTTGCAAGACCAACAGTTTGAGCACATTTTATCACCAAATGAAGCTGCAGCTTGGAACTCATTTCGGCAAATTGTTTCCGGATTTCTTGGAAACAACAAAAGCTCAAATTACAGAGAGATCGTCGAACAACTACTCCAAAATTATAAAAAAAATTAGAGCAAATATGTCGCTTAAGATACATTTTCTACACTCGCACTTGGACTTCTTTCCGGACAACCTGGGCGATGTGAGTGACGAGCATGGTGAGCGTTTTCATCAGCAAATGAAAGAAATTGAGCACCGATACCAAGGATTTTGGAACGAAGCTATGATGGGGGACTATATCTGGTTCCTGATAAGAGAAACAGAACAGAAACAGATATGTCGAGCAAATTTTTGAAATTCATACCTTTACTCAATTGCGAATAAAAGCGAAACGCGTGCATCGATTTTCATGATCTTTGTCTCATTTTGCTCATAGGTTATGTGACTTTACGTAAAAGTAATAAGATTTGACATTTTTTTCATTTTGGATTTTTTATGGATTTTTAAAAAAAAAATTTAAATCTTTAGGCAAAAAATAAGTTTTTTCCTTTATATATTCATTTTTAACTTGGAAACTGTTGCTTGTATAGGAAAACAATATATGAACAGATTAAGGGAATTGTAATTTTAAATTTTTTAAAATTTAATTCAATTAAATCGGGCTAGTGGTTCTCGAGTTATGCCGGACGAAACAAATTAACAAAAAAAAATTTTTAAAATTTAAAAAAAAAAAAAAAATAAAACAAAAACCAAACGAAAAAAAAAATTGTATTGCGTTTTTCGAGCTCATGTCAAGGTTATCTACACAGAAAAAATTATCGCATCCGGAGTACATGAAATTTTTTTCATTTTGTTGAGTAGTGATATTAATACAGCATTAAGATTTCAAATAATTAAAAAAAATGTTAATTTCTTCGTTGTCTCCATTTTTATCGATAAATATAAAAATCGGTGTGGACAAATCATATGCAACAGTCGTTTTCAAAAGTCTGTTCACAAAATTGTCCGTCTGACCTCTTACCTTGCGCGGTTCACCTCGGTTTACAACAGAAATATTGTGATTTTTTTTATTAGAATTAATGCGTGTTTTCAAGAGACAGACGGTTTACAACAGAAATATTGTGATTTTTTTTTATTAGAATTAATGCGTGTTTTCAAGAGACAGACGGACATGGCTAGATCGTCCTAGAATTTTACCAAACGGAATGGCAAAGTGAATATACCTCCATCCTTATGTGGTGGGTATAAAAATAATAAAATAAAAATGCTGCCAAAAGAAACGAATGTTCCCTATGGAATAACAAGGTAAGTATTTGTACGTGTTAGACAATGCATTTGTTGCAAATATTAATTTTACTACCGCAAACAATTTTACCTATATCAAAATACCGCGAATAAAATACGAAAAAATATCACAAGGTACATTCCATTGAACATATTACATGCATCTAATCAAATGTTTCCTTTTATGGAAGACAGTTTCACAGCTGGAAATAAAATATTTACCAAATTGCAATAGTCCGGTCAAAAAGTATAAATGAGTCGGAATGTATAAGCTTATAAGGATATTCGACCAACGCAGCATACCACTGCATCTTTAGCAAATATTCCACATATTTCAAAGCTATCTTTACAACCAGACGTTGTTAGTCAACCTTCTAGCGCAATAATATATACAGCAGATAATTAAAACTAGTTAAAATTGTGATGTGTGGACGAATCTGTAGACTTTTCTGCTGTTTTTACTGTCAAATTCTTTTGAGTGTAGTATTCGTATTCATAATTTTTACTGATTGTAGTAATATTGTGCTAATATATCAGTACATTTAAAATTTCTTAATTTTTCTATTGGAAATCGAACGATTGAAATATGTCACTTGAACGGACGAAAACGCGTTCCCAACCATTAGCATCTAGTACGGATCCAGTGAACTTATGTACGATATGCACGGAAAATTTGTTAGAAGATCAGAATTGTGTTGTAATACAAGTATGTGGACACGTTTCTCATAGAATTTGTATTGATACTTCTTTGCCAACTAGCACTACATGTTCAGCGTGAGAGGTCTTGTCAGTTATCTGAATTACAGAGATTTCCTTCCAATAACATTTCTCTATCATATGTACTAATACGTACGAAAATACAACAAATGCTCCGATTTCTAAGCCTATTAGTAAAGATTAGGCTCGCGGAGCTAAGGCATATAATACTAGAAGTAATAGTCATGCGCTATTTCAGGAGTCTCAAAATGCCCTTAATCTTACACAGGAATTTAACAGTAATGGTCAAAATTCCAGAGCGCAGATCAATACTGATCAGTTACTGAGCTCAGACCAACACTCGACCTTTACTATAACAATAATACGTCTGTGGATTATAATCACATTAATCGCATAGGCGAACAGAACATGACTCGAATGCAGGTCATGCAGAGATAAATTCTGGTAACCCTAATTTCAAAATCAGTTTTCTTCCATTCACTCCAATGAAGAATAAAATAGTAATGACAATTCGAATTTCCTCTTCTCTTCGATTACCATTTACAGTTGATAAGATTTCTTCCATCATTCAAGGATGGAATGTTAAATTTGATGGATCCCAAAATGGATAAAGTGTGAATGAATTTTTATATAGAGTAAAGTCATTGATTCTTGCACGTTCAATAGTGACTTTACTGTGATATGCAAAAAATTACAAATCTTGTTGTCCGGCAGAGCCAGAGAGTGGTTATGACGTTACCATAAATAAGTTCCAACTATTCTTTGGGAAGAATTTTGTCAGGCTATACGTTCTCAATATGGATATTATAAACCACCATCCGATCTTCTTGCAGAAATCTGTAACAGGAAGCAAAAGCCGGGAGGGACTTTTGATGTATTCTTTGATGTAATATCAATAATGCCTGAAACAGAGGCGATTGAAACCTTGACTAGGAATCTCCGAAATTCAACAGGAGTTTTTATATATTCCAGTGCGCTCCGTTTCTCATTTACGTCAGCTTGTACATAAACGAGAAAACTTCTTGAGCGACGAACATGTTCGTAGGAATATGGGTGTTCGAAATAATAACTCGTTTCTTCCGAAGTTAATCTCGACGAGAGTGATACATGTTTAGAACCTGAAAACTCGGTGAATGCTCTTCAAGTAATTTCACAGTGTTGGAATTGTGTTGAGAAAGGACACAATTGTCAAGATTGTTTGCAAGATCGACAGATATTCGGTTATGGCTGTTGTAATGTAACACTATTTCACCAAATGTATAGAGAATATAATTCATTACCATAATACCAACTTTTGACATTATGGAATGCCACCAATTTATCTTCGTTATTTGTATTTTATTCACTGTCTGCAGACTTTCGCAAGTTACAGTACTAATGTATAGTATAAATCAATTTGTTATCAGATGATCATATGATCATATGCGAGAAAAGGGAGATGAAAAAAGTGTAAGCAAGTACTACTCTGATCTCATTTGCTGTATCCACTATGTGGATAAAAGAAAATAAAAAACACTCAATTATGTATATGCATTGGCAACTTTCGATTGATCAATAGTTCTAGCAAGATTTTTATAAATGCTTAAATAGAAAAGCTTCCATCGGGGAATGTACTCTTCTGAAACATCGGGACGACATAATTCAGGAATTTGAGAGCATTCGAAGACTGTTAAATGTTTATATAGGTAACCTATCACCTTTAATGGCTGCAATGGAATTCTTATGTACAGCCTCTAGGCTAATACCAGAATTTGATGGCCAGTCTGAGAACTTACAAAGTTTCCTAGATGCACTTTACTTGGTAGATACCATTAAAGGAACGCATGATGATGTGGCAGTCAGTTTGATAAAGACTAAACTGAAAGGAACAGCTCGTAACTTGATATCGTCAGAAACGACTATGCAAGAGGTAGTGACAAAACTAAAATCAACTGCGAAGGGTGAAACAGTTGAAGTAGTATCTGCAAAACTAATAAATATCAGGCTGCAGAATAAAATTGCTAATTCCTATATGAAGGAAATAGAAGATCTGACGAAGAAATTGGAAAGTTCATATATATCTGATGGACTTCCAACCGGGCTAGCTGGTAAATATGCAACTCAGACGGCTGTAAAGGCCATTTCGAAGAATGATACTAATGAGAAAGTAAAACTGATTATGGAATCAAGAAACTTTTCAAGCATGAACGAAGTTGTTACGAAATTTGTCAGTAGTTGTACTGAGGCTACCGGTCAACAGAATGCTTTTCTATATTGCCGAGGAAATAACCGACGTCGTGGTCGTGGTAAC
Source organism: Polietes domitor (assembly GCA_947397865.1). NCBI lineage: Eukaryota > Metazoa > Arthropoda > Insecta > Diptera > Muscidae > Polietes > Polietes domitor. The sequence goes on along the minus strand of OX377618.1, from coordinate 92,207,983 downwards.
AACCATTCCTACAACGGTAATAATAGAAATAATAATGGAAACAATCGTGGTTCTAATAGCAACCGTGGTTATAATAACAACAACGGCAGGGTTCGTGGCAACACTAGTAACAACTCTAATAACGGTAGAAATAACCGTAATGTCCATCATGAAACCGAAAATAATTCAGGAAACGGACAGACACACCTGAATGTAGAAAACTAGAAGGTAATATTTTCAAATTAAATATAAGTCTCTATAGCTATCTCTCTACGAGAACATCCTTAAATTGAGATATTTCCACATTTCTGATAAATACTGGAGCAGACATCTCATTATTCAAAGTCGGAAAAGTTCTCCACGAATGAATTAATGAGAACGATACAACGAATCTCACTGGCGTCTGCCAAGGAACAATAAAAACTTTTGGAAAGGTCGCAGCCGGCTTAAAGGTAGAAAATCTCCATGTAATTGGAGATGATTTTCCAATATCTTCGGACGGAATTAAGAAATAAGAAAGCCAAAATTGGCTTATACTAAGGCCAAATGACTATCAAGAGGATATTGCCTTGCCAATGCAAAGAATGTCTCAAATCAATTCCATATCACTTCCAGCTCGATCAGAGGTGGTAAGACTGATAAATATATCGACAGACGAGGACGAAGTACTAATTCCTAGCCAAATGCTACTGAAAGGTATTTTTGTTGCAAGTACAAAAACGTTCAGATCAAATCCTTTTGTCAGAATTGTTAACACAACTGATAAAAATGTTTCGATTTCAAATGCTCAAATAAAAACTGAAAGCCTTAACGACTATAACGTTATCCTTCAAAACGTTGACGATAGTAAGAGTCGAGAAAAACTAGACAAACTATCCAAAAGAAAAGAAGAATTCCACACTCTCATAAGGAGGAGGTTAATAACCAAGTGTATAAGTTAATTAACGATGATATTGTGGAACCATCCTTTTCGGAATATAATAGTCCGATTTTACTGGTACCCAAGAACCACTGGCGGTGACCAACCAGAAAAAATGGAGATTAGTAGTTGACTATCGAGACATAAATAAATAGATGCTATTTTAGATCAATTAGGTCGAGCTAAATTTTCTTCCTGTTTAGATTTAGTATCTGGTTTTCACCAGATACAATTGGAAGAAGAATCAAGAGGTATCACGTCATTTTCGACAGAAAAAGGTTCATTCCGATTTAAGAGATTACCCTATGGTATAAAGATCGCTTTTTCAGGGCTCTCACCAGCTCAAGCTTTCCTTTATCATCCATAGTTAATAGTTATTGGTTGTTCAACCAACCACATGCTACAAAACTTAAGAGGCGTTTTTGACATATGTCGGAAATATAATCTGATGTTACATCCAGATAAATGTACATTTTTCTTTCATGAAGTAACATTTTTAGGACACAAATGTACTGACAAACGCATTCTACCGGATAACGGCAAATTTTCCAAGTCCAAGGATATTACAATATCCTGATTTTATGAACGAATTTTGCATAACCACCGATGCAAGTAAACACGCCTGTGGCGCAGTTTTAAGTCAAGAGTATCATGGTACCCAATTACCAGTGGCGTACGCATCAAGATCATTTACCAAAGGTGGAAGTAATAAATCAACAATAGAACAGGAATTAGCAGACATTCACTGGGCTATACAATATTTCAGACCCTATATCTATGGCCGGAAATTGTTGATCAAAAGTGATTAACATATCCCTTTTCAATGAAAAATCCTTCATCGAAATTGACGAGGATGAGACTAAATTTAGAGGAATACGACTTCACTGTCGAATACATCAGGGCAACGAAAATTATGCTGCGGACGCTTTGTCGCGCATAGAATTTTCTGATATACAAGTTATTAGTAATATTTTGAAAGTCACGACAAGACTTCAATATACAAAGGGAGAAATCACACCTAATCATGCGATTAGGAATTAAGAAGCTTTATTAGAACCAAGAGTCTATGAAGCATTGAGTGCTAAAGTTTGGATTACATAATCGGATCCCCACCAACTATGTTTAGCGTTAAAGTTTCTTGAAAAAGTTCTCATATATATCACAAGTTAGACTGAATCTGGGTGGAAAGTAAATGGAGTATAAGGATATTTTATTGCTATTATTGCGGACGCGACAAAAAACAGAAGTACTTTTGAAAGTCTTATAGAAATATACAAAGTTCAGCGATTTTTTGAGAACTTTGTTTTTCCATATATACATGTAAATGAAGGTCAGATGATATAATTTGTTCGTAGATTTATGAATATGAGAATTATCTCTTAAATTTTGTTAATTAGGTACAGCATAAATACGGACACGACAAAACGGCTCTACAAATATTTCTACTCGTAGTAAAAAAGTTGTAATTTCCGTTATAACACTTCAATAAAAATAATAATTTTAATAAAAATAAAAGAGAACAAGATAACTTCAAGTTTCATAATAAAAAAGTTGTCGAAATAAGGAAAAAATAAAGTTAAAAGCTATTAATGTGGTCTGATTTCATTTTTTTGGCAGACCTTTTTTAGGAGATGCCCATATGTTTGATTTTCAAATGTCAAATTTGGATGGGATCTGACATTTGTAAATCGACCTTATGTTATATCAGCCAGATTTTACATTCTGTGTGACAAGGCTATAAGGAAATGATAAGGCAGGAATTTCGCGATGAAATTTTTGAAAAATGTTCTATAAGTTTATTCTTTTTTTTCGTTATCATCAGATTTTCTATGGAAGAAGAATGTATCATGTGTATATTGTTATTTTTTGTAGTTGCACATACATACATATCCATACCAATTACGCTTTTGGAATAATTTAGAATATTTGAGTAGGGCGTAAAAATACACTTCCCAGTTAAGAGATAAGGAGTAATCCAATTGAACACATACTTTTCTTGGATTACAACGCTTATTTTTCCCTCAAAATCTGCAACAAAATATACACGGATATCTTTTTGTTTTGCTTGAATTCAAAAACTTAATTTTTGTCTACATTTATTTCAGAAATGGATACAAATGTTGCCAACTTATAATTGTTATAAAGTTTTGTGAAATAGGCAACCCGTTTATCCCCGTTTTACTTACTGTGGATAAAAAGATTGCTTTACCGTATATACGTTTTAGCTTATATGGCTATGCGTATATAGGGGACGAAAAGAACACAGCTATAATTGCATAATTTGGTTATTAATAAAGATATGATGTCTTCATGATGATGATGATTCATTAGAGTATTTGTCAACTCTATTTGTTTTTCAAGAATTGCTTCAACTTTTTGTAAGAGACTATTTCCATTATTTTCCGTACCTATCATAACTTGAGCGTATGTCATTGGGTTATTATTTGGATTTATATATGTAGATGTGTTATTGTTGTTCCGTCGTGCCTGTTAGGCCTGACAACTTTTGTTGTTCTTTTATTAACATAATTTTAGAAATAGCAATCCGAGAAAAAAATGCAATGGAACTCTGTTCATAACTGCAAAATAACACGTAACTTATGGCCGAAAATCAACCCTAGTAGAACAAAGGAACTACTGGCACTCGGCAAAAGAAACACAAGCATCCTTATGTGAGTCATTAGAGGGCACAGCGTAATAGCCGGTATGACAGAGCGTATGGGAATCCCTCATATGGACTACAACAGAAGCTGCCTCGACGAAGAAGAAGAGGAGTCGGTGGAACATCTACTATGTTCATGCCATAGACTGCAGGAGCTTAGGCTACATTATCTTGGAAGCAAAAGCTTCATCACCAATATCGCGTATTTCATTTCCTCGTTAACATTATCATGAAAGGATGCAAAATTGCCTCAATTAACACTCTTTCCAACATGAAGCATAAACGTTCCACATTACGATTACGACAATATCCTAAGAAGCGGAAGCTTTTTCGTAAGTTACTCATTTCTGCGATTATATCAAACCCCAAAGATATGCGTTATTACGCTAAGGTTTACTTTATAAAATTCTCTGCATTTGGTTTACTTGATACGGGGGCAAGCATAAGTTGCCTATGTTCTGACTTAGCTTTAAGAAACTTTAGTAAGCTTGTTCCCATGTCTATCAAGGCAATAACTGCAAAAGGCTTGGAAACCACCATTATTTTTTAGAGGATTTAAATGGCAAACCAAAATGGGACATTTCATGCGAAAGTCATTCGCCAGTAACAGTCCTCTTTCCGACTAACTTGGTTACCCAACGAGTCAAAAATTAAAAACTTCTGGGCCAAAATTATTTCGTTCATTTCTTGACAACAATGGCAATATGAAAATGTTAACTTTCCTGCAAATTTATACATAAAATGTTTGCAAGAAAATAATAATTAAAGATTAATTTCCTAATCAAATGAAAAAAAAATATCGCATGTGATTTTCAAACCAATAAGGTAACTTCGAACAACTCTGATCGTTTGACATAACAACATTGGTATTACCTCATTTGTCAAAATTCAACATTTATTGGGTTGAATGAAACTGAAAGAACTTCCTTTCTAAATTGTGGCGAACAAGGAAGATTGTAGTCTTGTAAGAGTTAATCTTTAAAAACATTGATAAGTAAAGTGAAAATTACAAATAGGAAAAGAATATCATTCAATCAATAAGGTAAAATATGTGAAAGTATATAACATTTTTCAGTGTTGAATAAATATATCTGCATAGAATTTATTATACCATCACGTCCTTGGAATGTGGAATTCTCTCCACAAAGGATTATATCTGGAAACAGATTTGAGGTATACAAATCTATTCTCGTCCACCTTCACTGAATTGAACCTGCAACAACGCAGAAATATTTCCATCATCATTATCACCTACCACTTTCCCTATTTACTCCAACGAAGAAGTATTTCCCAGAAACAAACATTTTTAAGATTTATTTATCTAAGGTGGTACGAGAAGTATGCATTAACCGTGACAGCACCACAAACACTTTTTACCATAAACACTAGAATTGCGATCAGAACATCAACATATTTGTTGCATTGCACCTAGTAGCGAGATTTGTGAATATCATATTATGATGAACTCCGGAAAATACACTCCAAAATCAGACAGATATCGCAACATCGCAGCAGAAATACACTGTAAAGGTCTCAGAAGTTTTGCTGGGTTACTCTTATTTACACCGTATCGAACGAGAAAAAGGTGAAATAAATTAGAAGAGAAAAACAATGTACGAGTACCGTAAATCAGAGCGAAAAATACACATAGGTTCAACCACATAGAGTTTGTTGCTTTTAGTTGCAATTTAAACTTAGTTGTTTTTTAAAATACGTCATTAGTCTTTTAAATAAATAAAATATATAAAAGAGAGTGGCGTTAGTTACTACGCTTATAACTCAAGAACGCATGGACCGATTTCGATGATTCGCTCCAATTCGGATTGGTCGGTCAGCCGGTCAAACAAGAAGAATACCCAAGAAAATTCCCGAAATATCCACGATTTGTATGGAGTGATTTTACGACGCCATCTTCATGATAGATGACGTTTATATTTACGGAGCATTGAAGTTCACTGTAGAAACGCTTGGATTGTGCTGTCTCAGTGGCAAGGTTAAATTACCACCATTGCTTCAGGGCGAAAGACCAGAATCACTTAATTTTCTATCGAACACTCAGAAATATAACGGATGCTTTCAATTGACTTCATTTGGAGCAGATATTATTGATGAACGCAAGGAGTTCAGCGCAATGAATTACCGTTTGATGATTCCGAAAAACGGAGCGAAACCAGTTTGTTTCACTGCAGCAAATGCTGCTCAACGTTCTCAAAACCCACCAGCGACAACGTTGACCAGTTCCTTCTCGACAATTTCAACGTCGAAGGCAAGGTGGTGTAGTTCCTGGTCATTCGGATTTGCGTTCTACTGAAACTCTTGGCTGTATTTATACAGTTCATCCAAAGAATGATGAATGCTTTTACTTGCGACGCATCATTTGAGTCACTTCGAAGTATCCATGGTGTAGTGTTGCCAAAATTTCGTGCTGCTTGTCTGGAGCTCAATTAGCTTGAAAACTGTACTTGTGGGACAAGTACAAAGATGATATTCCAAAAGACATTTTGCATCGAGTCCATGTCCATTCAGAGAATCGCCATATTGAGATGAATGAAGAGATGCACAACCAGGCTTTGGTTTTGATAGAAGGCATGTGTTACCTCATGTGCAGCAGCTTGTTAGTCTGGTTAGTAATGCCATTGCCAGATTGTCGACCATACGACCATTTCGCATTAAGCCATTTGGTTCGAAAAATTGGCAAAGAACAGGGATGTGGATCACTTAAACTGAACAATTCAAACGATTTTTTTTGCAAACGATTTGGGTTTTATTAAATTCATTTCAGCCTTACACAATATAAAATATCTTAAATCTAACAGTGGTAATTTACTTCCTAGCATACTATAGTATCTTTCAAGGACAATGTCATTTATACTAAAGTTATGTCGCAGCTTGCTGCTAACATGGCATTCTTTTATTTTTTTACATTAACATGTTTTTCCTTAAAAAATAGAATTATATAAAAAAGGAAGAGCTTTTACATTTTGTTTCTTATACTAACACTTACACTAAATGCTTACAAACTACTTAAAAACTATTATATACAAATTATTGATTGGTATTGTATACCGTGTCGTCAATGTCCAAGGTCTTAAACCGTCTGTGGTAGAACAAGAGTTTGTCCGCCCGGTAAAGAAGTCCCTCGGAATCGAGAGTCAGTAGCCCAGCAGGTGGAAGGAACTCATTACTGAGTTGCATTTCCACACTGTCGGTCATCTCAAGACAACCCCTAATCAGTCTGTTGTCCAGAAACTCAGCCCTTCCATAGAAGTTCAGAGCATTCCGGACAAGAAAGACATCGATTCTATCAAAATCGATAGAACCGTAAATCTTCCGGCAGGATGGTCTCCTAGGGATACCATCGGAGCCCATGACTCGCTTGAGTCCCAGACAGGAAACTAAAATCGTCCTTTCTCATCTCCTGAGTCTTTCCATTTGGCTGGAAGAGATCCAATACCAGACTGGAAAGGCATAGGAGAGTAGCGGCCTAATTATCTGTCGATATAATAATAACCTAACTTCGTCACCCAGTCCTCCCCTACATCTGAGAATTCTGTGGTACAACATGTATATCTTCTTCACCTTACTTAACATGAGGTCAATGTGTCGATAGAACCTAAAGTTTTCATTAAAAGTCACCCCTAGATATTTAATTTTCACCGAGTTGCGCACCCGTTCCCCTCCAATCCGTATATCACTTACAAATATGTTGTAGAGTACAGGTCCAAGTAATGAGCCCTGTGGTACACCTGCTACAACATTCCTACTGTCTGACCTACTGTCCCCTACTTTCATTCTAAATGTCCGATCCCTTAAAAAATCTGCGACTATCCTAAGAGTGTTGCCCCCAAAACCGTACATCAACATCTTGTGCACAATGCCGTCCTGCCACACAGTATCAAAAGCCTTAGCAAAGTCCAGGCTTACCGCAATGGTATCCTGTCTTTTGTTCAATGCCCTCGATACGTAGTCGCCGAACACAACCATCGTCATCTGTTACCAGGACACCATTTGGGTCTAGCAGATTAGATATCGGCTTTCTAGAACTTATGCCAGCAGCACCCTTAACCTGTTTAAAAGTCTTGTTGTTCACTTTTATCCCCCTGAGGTAGTTTGCCCAGTGCTCACGTTCAAACTGAGCAATAGCTCCCTGTATTATTCGGTCCAAGTTCCGAATGTCAGCCCTCAGTATGTTCTGCCGTCCGTAGTCGGTCCTTTGGCAAATCCTCCTAAGTCTTTTTTTCTCACGGATGAAGCCAAGAATATGTGGAGGAAGACGCCTGAGTCCCCTACCCCCGGGAGTAATCCTGGGAATAGAAGCCTCCATGGCCTCCCTGAAAACCGCGCTCATATTCTCTACACATCCATCGACTTCAGCGGTAGTCACATTGTGTCCAGTCGGCAATACACAGTCCTCTAATCTACCCTCAAGAATCCTATTAAACTGCCTAACATTCATCCTGTCGTAGTTAAATAATGTACGTCGTTCCGTCCGTGTCAGTTCGTCGCGGCACAAAACAACCTCTACAGCCCTATGGTCAGAGAAACTGTCCAACGTCCGTAGCCCACCGTAATTTCCCACTATGGAGATACTAGACGAGGCAATAAAGATATCATTCCTAACTAGGATAGCCGTACCCCCACCTCGGCCGTTCTGTCTATCCTGTCTAAAAACAGTATAACCATGTAAAACTAACACATGTCTAGCAGAAAGTCTGTGCTCAGCGAGCAAAAGAACGTCCGGTTTGTGTTCGTCTACAAACAGTCGGAGATAGTGTCTCTTATGTTTGGAAACGATGGAGTTGACATTAAGAAAAATGCATTTGATTGAATTAGACATCCAATTGAATAGAGATAAGGAGTTCAAATATAGCCCTTGGCCTGTCCGCGCGGTCTGTACGTCTCTGCGAAGTCACCTATCTTGTCCGACAAGGTCTGGAAGCTCTTACCAAAGAATTATATACATTATTTGTTAAGAAAGTCCATACGTGTCGAGGACCCCTTCAGTGTGTTTCCATTCCCACCCGAAGGAACGGAAGGAGCATGAGAAGTAGTTCTCCGTGCTCCGCCCGTTGACGAATTGCCATTGGAAGGCCCAGCAGCAGCAGCGTATGAAACACCACGGCGCATATCATTGGTCCGTGGTGGCAACTGTCTGGGATTGTCAGTGTTCCCAGTCTTCCTGTCAGCCTTCTTTGCCAGCAAGGACAGTCTTTTAGGACAATCCTTTGAGCCAGCAGTATGTCCGGTTGCATTGCAGTTGATACACTTAACCACATGAGTGACCTCACCGGAAGTGTCCAAAGCCTGCTGTGCGTCCTTCTTGGAAGGAATGGTGCAGTGGGCACCGGCATGAGGTCCGCCACACTTGACGCACCTGCTTGGCATGCCACAGTTCGAAGAGACGTGTCCGAAACGCTGGCAGTTGTAGCACTGCGTTAGGCCTTTCTTAACGTCCTCCCTAACGTTCACTACGCAATGTAGGAAGGCTCTTCAGGTTCGAGAAGGCTCTTCAGGTTCGAGTCCCTGGATACGTGGATGAGCCATTTAGCTCTACCCAGCTTCGCTACCTTTAAGACATTGAGGTTAAAATTGACCCCAGCCAATCCAGCCTTTACATCTTCTACCTCGTAGTCGTCTGACAGTCTGTCAATGACTACATTGTACGGTCCTGTGCCTTTAGGAGTGTACGTGTAGAAAGCGTACTTTTGCTCCTTTAGGGTTTCCTTCATTTTAGAAAAGTCTTCTAGTTTCTCTGTGTTGAGATGCGTCACCGTCCAGTTAATTACTTTGCACATATAGTTACTGTGCCCTAACACACTATACATCTTCCTTGTTAGTTCCCTAAGACCTACATTATATAAAATAATTGTTGGAATGCTTAGTTTAGATTTCTTACAGGAAGTTGATTCCGTCGTCTTTTTGTCTTTTTTTGGTTGGTTCCTTGATGTAGCTGTCGTTCTTTTGGGTACGGCTCCTTTTGGTTGTGTCTTCTGTTGCCCCGGCGGTGTGCTAACAGCTTGAGACGCCGGCGTTGCGCTCAAAACCTTAATCCGTGGCATCGGCGGTGTGCTCACGGCTGCCCCAGATGTCTGCGACGTTGCCTCTTCTGGGACATATTCTTCCATTTCACTGTCTTCTTCATCAGAAGTCAGGCGTTCCTCCAGTTCTTCAATGCGTTTTTTTAGCAACGCATTCTCCTCGATCAATTTTTTGAAGTTGGTTACGAGAGTTTCGAACTCCAACTTCGATACCTGGCAGGTACTGACGTCCTGTTCCAGCATCCTCTTCTTTGCAGAGCTAGGAAGGTCAGCCATCGCAAGTACAGTCAATATCTGCACGTGTTCCGGTATATTGTGTTTTTCCACTTTTTTATTGGTGGCACTTTATTACCCTTTCCTCAGAATTCACGTTTTATTATAAACACACTGTTAGCAGGTAACTACACTTTCCGCGGTTAAAAAACACGTCCGTCTCCGGCGAGCGATAAACACGAGCTCTTCTTCGAACTGAACAATTCAAAATCAAATCGTTGGTTCACTGCATTCCTTCAAATCTATCGACTGTGTAACAAACGAAGACGAAGCAAGCAACTATACAACTGAGATTTTGAATTCATTGGATGTGCCTGGATTGCAACCGCACACTTTACAATTTAAGATTGTTTCAGTTGTCATCATTCTTTGCAATATCAATCAACCAAAATTATGCAAGGGCACGCGTTTACGGTCACAAAACTCATGAGGAATGTGATTCACGCAAGAATACTAAAAGAATAGTTCAAAGGTGAGGAAGTTCTCATTCCAAGAATTCCAATGATTCCATCCGATATGCCATTCGAGTTTAAGCGAATCCAATTTCCAATTCGTCTCTCATTCGCCATGACAATCAATAAATCATATTGAGTGTTTGTGGCCTCAGTCTGGAGAATGAATGTTTTTCACACGGCCAACTGTATGTCGCATGTTGCCGTGTCGGAAAACCATCCGCTTTGATCGTTTTCGCACCTGGCAACAAAAAAAAAATAGTCATCACAGATTTATTCAATGAGGGAAAATACAATTCAAAATCGATACGACCATAACCCATCCAGCAAATATTTAAAAAAAAATCAATTGCAATGGACAATTGACCACAGATTTTCTGCAATTTGAAATGACGTAAGACAACGCCTGTGAATGAAATGCAAGGCTAACGTCGGACGAGACCGCCTATATGATAGACTCCACTTTCTACCCCATTGAAATTCAATTCGGTAAATAAGTGAAATCGGGAAGGATTTATGTATGGGTCATAATCATGGACCATTGTGACACACTCTCATAATGTATGTTTCAAGGTAAAATATAACTCGTACTGTCAATTGAATTATATGGTGCTGTGGCCAATTTGATCAAAATCGGTGGAATTATGTGGTTTCTAGAGCAGAAAAAGTTAAATCGGGAGCGAAATTTGTATAGGAGCTATATATAAATCTGAACTGACCTTACCCAATAACATCATGCTGTGAGAGAACTCCTTCTTGCAAATTTTCCTCTCCCACATAACGGCCATCCTGCATGTGATTCGTCTCGAATCGGTTGTCTAGGTCATCTTCATTGTTTTCAATAGGCCATCGTTTCATAAATTCGGAACAAGTCGATGTTTGTTTCGGCCCTTCACTATTGCCTATCTTGATAACGTCATACGTGTTGTTTGGTTTAATCTTGGTAACTCGATAAGGTCCGAGAAACTTAGGCTTAAGTTTCAAACCACCGCCAAGTTGGGTCCTTTTAATAGTAACTAGATCGTCGATTTTATAATTTATGGCAGGTTTATGTCGAAGGTTATACGTTTTTCTATTTTCTTTTTGCAGCTATAAAATTTATTATTTAGCTTCTTCCAATCAATCAATCAGTTCCTTAATACGTATGTCCTCTTTACATCTCATTTTAGTACCAATTAAAATTTCAAATGGTGTCTATTTGGTACTTCTGCTGTATGTTGAATTGATAATCTGTTGTACCTTACTCACGTGATTGTACCACTTACTAGGGTCATCCATACTTAGCTTTGATAAAACTGGAACGATTATGCTGTTCAATCTTTCAATCTGTCCATTGGCTCTGGGTAAACCGGTTGTGATTGTTCCGTGTTTAATCTGCTCTATTTCGCAGTACCGACGAAAATGTTCGGATGTAAATGCAGAGCCACGATCCGAAATTATCTGCTTTGGATTTCCAAATGTCATACTTTGCACCTCTAATCTAGATATTGCGTCTTTAGCGGATGTCGTTTTGGTAGGATACAGACAGCAAAACTTCGTAAACGAATCGATAACGGCGAATATGTGGTTATATTGTTTATTTGTTGATTCTAATGGACCGAGAAAATCAACATGGTATGTCTGCAGCGGTATTTCGTCTTTTGGTAGGGGGTTTAATTCGCCTTCATGCTTCCCCTTTTTCCTGTTCATGAAAATACATGGAACACAATTGGAAATATGTTGTTTTATCTTCTCGTCGAGTTTCGGAATAAAGTATTCTCGGCAAATCAATTCTTTAGATTTCTTCAATGCAAAGTGTCCCTTGTCATGTGCCTGTTTAATCACATCTCTCTGAATGCCTTTTGGAACCACTAGCAACTCACGATCGTCAACCGTCTTGTAGAGAATATCCCCTTTCAAAAAGTAGTCATTGTAGATCGATTTATCTTTCAAAATGTCTCTAACTGTTCGTAGATCTTCATCCAGCATCTGTGATTGTCGAATCCGGTTCATTATATTGTCCTCGTCGTTAATCATCATCACAGCGTATCGAGAAAGTGCGTCGACATGCCTCATTTGTGTGCCAGGTCTTTGTGAAAGCATTGCAATCGGTTACAAGCTTGAAATGTATTCCGAGAAGGTATACTCTAAATTTCTTCAGTGCTTCAATAACAGCTAAAATTTCCAATTCGTAACTCGAGTATTTGCTTTCAGGATCCGTCGTCTTTCTGCTCATGTAATAAACTGGGTGTAAATAGTTATCTTCTGGTGACCTCTGAAGCAAAACTGCACCATAACCCTCAATTGATGAGTCCGTGTGTACTTCGGTCTCGAAGTCTTCATTGTAGATGTGTAGAACGGGATTGCGACTTAAAGTATTCTTCAAACTGTTGAACGCTTATATCTCATTCTCGCACATTTCGAACTTTCTGTCAAGCTTCTTTAAATCTGTCAATGGCTTTGCAACAATAGAATAGCTGGGTATAAATTTTCAGAAATAGTTTGTTAAACCAAGAAAACTTTCAAGCTTTTTCACACTTTGTGGAACGGGATATCTTATCAAAGCGTCAATTTTTTCCGGTGATGGAGATATCTTCTGGTTTTCGATTACATACCCCAAAAACTGTATTCTTTTCTTCAAAAATTTACATTTTTTTCAAATTTATCTCCAAACTATAGTCTCGACATAAATCCAAAACATTTCTCAAGTTTTCTATCGCTTCTTTCTCGTCTTTAGCCGGTATTATCACATCGTCAATGTAAGGTAATGCTATTCCCTGTCGTGTCAGATCTCGAAATATTGCATTTACATACCTTTGAAAAACGCCTGGAGAGTTTGACAGACCAAATGGAACTTTGCGGAATTGATATTGAGCGTAATGTGTCACGAAGGATGTGTATCGTCTACTTGGCTCTTCGACAGATACATGAAAAAATCCATTGCGGAGATCTATAGTCGTAAATATCTTTGCACCTTGAAGACGATCGAGCTGGTCTTCGATCAAAGGTAATGGATATCGGTCTTTGATAATAACCTTGTTCATTCTTCGATAATCAATACAAAATCTTGGAGAACCGTCGCGTTTCTTGACTAAAACAACTGGGCTACTAAATTCTGATACCGATGGTTCAATAATTCCATCCTGTAACCATTGTTCAACTTGTTCATCCACTATTGATCTTTCATGAAATGGTAGACGTCGTGGACTACTAAATATCAGTGATTCGTCTTTCAACATAATCCGCATCTCAATGTTCGTTGATTTTGTCTTCGCTGGTTCATAGCTGTCAATCATTTCCACGACTTCCTTCTTCACACTGGGACTAGCACTTTCTTCGATGTCTATGCAGTTGTCGGCATTGTATAAATCGATTTTCAGCATTATTTTATCATCACTTGATTCTTCTGGTTGATTATTAAATTTTTTAATTTGCAGTCCTTCTGGAGTAATTCGAACGTCAGCCACTAAGCAAAAATCTTTTCCCAAAATTACGCCAACATCTAGGCATTCGGAAGGAACTACATGGAAAGTTAGATCGAATATCTCATCATCGATTTTCACAGCGTAATTGAAATTGCCAGTAGGTTTAATTCTACTGTCCTTCTTATTTTTCCCAAATCCAACCAAATAGAAATTTGATTTCGACAAACTGGGTTTATTCGGACAAGTCATGTAAGTATTCTCAGTTACAATATTGACTTTGCTACCTGTGTCAAATAAAGCAAACGTCTTCATATCGCCAAAATATACTTCAGTTTTCATGATGTCATCACATTCTGTTAAATATCGTACATTTGCCTCGACCTTCTTCGATGGACAATCCTTTGCGATATGACCAAATTTGTCACATTCAAAACAGTTTGTACCTTTTGATTTGTTCTTACAATTAACGGACTTGTGGCCTCTGTCTCCACAGTTAAAACATTTCCATTCAGGTTTCTTGTCGACTTTACTTGGTTCCTTTTCAGGTTTCTTTGTATAAATTTTGCGTTTAAAATTCTTATGCATGTTCTCGTAACATTTTAAATTTTCTTTTAATTCACGGATATTCTTAGAACCATATAAAATCATTTTGTTCATATCCAGATCCTTGATACATTCAATAACGTATTGCATCAAAGAATTATCATCAATATCGCCCCGCGATGCCAATTCTTTCATATTCAAATAATATTCATGAACAGACTCATCTTTTCGCATCTTACGTTCGCATAACATTCTATGAAGTTGAGCACTATTTATACTAGTATCGAATTCATCAAGCAACACCTTTTCCAATTTCTCGTAGCTGGTTATACCTCTTTCACTGGATATAAAAAGCTTAGCCAACCCCTTAAGAGACTTTTTGGCGAAAACAAACTTTTGGAATTCGTCCCAAAACATCACGACTGAGGTTTCTTCAAATTCACTAATCCATTTTCTGATTGGTAATTTTCCGCTTCCGTCAAAATATCTTATAGAATCCTCGATATCTCTAAAAGACATTGCAAATCTTGGCATATTCATCTGTTCTGTTCTGGCAAACAATCTATCACGCTGATTGTGTTCGTCTTTATTTGTAGTTATGTTGGTAGCAGCAGCTCTTGTAGCAAAAGCAACATCGTCGTCGTCACTATTCTTCAAACCAACATTTACTATGTCGTCGTACCTACCAACAGCAGCATTATCGTCTTTTTTTATACCCTGTTGTATCATCGTTCGTTCTGAATCAATATCAGAAAAAATATCGTCTTCGTCGTCGTCACTCAAATCTTCGTCGATCAATGCAACACACAACATGCCTTTACGCAAATTCTGAAAGATGTGTTTCGTCAAATCATCTACGTTGTACCCAATTCCCAACACGTTGCATACGGATACCAAATCTGCCAAAATCAAGTTCTTACTAACAAACTCTGCCTTCCTCTTCCTTGCGTCGTCGTTAACGTCGTATGTATTGCATACTATGCAAAACCCTGAAATTCACGCAAGCGTCGTCGACTTGTTCTATCTCCCTCTGCTTCGAACACGAACTTGCTGAGAGCGTAAATTGCGTTCTTCTTATGATGACGTAGATTGTTGCTTACAACCCCTATTTCTGCCAAACAAGACATGTCGTCGATTTTGTTGTTATTCACAGTAATTTTCTTTGTAACATCTTTGAGTTTGCAAATATACTTTTCGCTTTTTTTTTCTGCGCTGTCTCTTCTCAAATCATAACTCTCTTCTCACTCAATTGGAATGTTTCGGTATTGACACTTGTGTTAGTCTATATCTTCCCTCTTTCCTCAAATATGTATAAACAAATGAATTTCACAACTACGTAGTTTGTCTTTGATTCTTTCTCAGACTGTTCCTTTGCAGTTTTCCGCGAATCGTAATGCGTTTGAAACTCCACAATACACACACACAAAATAACTTCGTCGCTGTCTTGTTATTCTACGCACTACAACACAATCCCAAAGGCTTTAAAACTGATATTTTTTGTATTCCGAGACGAGCCGCCAAATTATGTGGGATGTTTTATTTAAAAATTCAGTTTATAAATGTTTTTCGTTCCATTTAAAATACCTGAAATAATATTTAAGGGACATTGGTCCATGAAAACGAGAGAAAGAGATCAACTCAATATTAAAAACTTCTTCATAAAGGAGAAAAAATATATTTTTAAATATTAATTGTTTTTTTACTAATGTGTGAAAGTGTATTCTGCATTATGAATTGCCTAAACTAGGTCACGGTATAAGCATTTTTTTAACTTTTATTAAGAATAATAAATACTAATAAAATATGTTTTAATTCTTTATCATGAAATGTGGAAAATATTCAATTCAAATATAATATCTGAACATTTTTTACAAAAACTAAATATAAAATAGAAGTTGTCCATTTTTTTAACAAAAACTGAAGTTGTTTAAATTTGGTGGTTTTTGACAATTTCTGACAATTGCTTTGGCGATGGAGGTACAAAATAATCTGACAACCCTGATTTGCTATTATATTCAGTTATAGTTTTTTAGCTTCTCGCTCACTTTCTATAATTTTATTTGACTCATAATTTAATTTTCTACCATTTTAAATAATAAATTCGATTTTTCCTTTTACAAAAGTGTTTTTTTTTAGTTTTGAGAAAAGCAAACAACCCACTATTCCACTCGTAAGTTTTGTTCCAATTCTTCCTTATTTAGTATTTTTGGACTACGTAGTCAGTTAATCAGTGGTCAAAAATTTGGAACAATTTTTTACACAAAAATAAAAAACATATAAAGCTACTTAGTTGTATTCATTGTTGACCTTTATATTATTTTTATTCTTTGCTATTGTTCGGCTATAGGTCATGCAATTAAAAGATTAAGATTTTTCTTTTAATTTTTGTTTTTATTTTAAAAATCCAATATTTCGACCAACTTCGTCATCCTCAGAGATCTGTACAAATAAACACGAATAATACGTTAACATGCTACAAACAAAATAGACTATCGAATTGACATATTTATAAATATGTAAAGAAACGACACTAATACACTCTGCCGACATTTTAATAAACTATAATTGAGAACGGAGAGACTATAACACATGTGGAGTAAAACAGCTGAGACATAATAAAATGATGGAGAGTTAAAACAATACATGTGGAGTAAAACAGCTGAGACATAATAAAATGATGGAGAGTTAAAAGAATACAAAATCGACAAGCAGATAAAAATGAATTACAAAGTGAAAGAATAGACTTTAATTGTCGTTTCTTTATTTATAGGTAATAATGTTTGTAAATAGTTATTAAGTTTATCATTGAAAAAATATATTTCTTTATTTATAGAGCAACACTCTGAAGTTTATTTTACTTGAAATTCCTGAAATAAAAAGACAATTGATTTTGATCTTATAAAACGACAATCTTAGTCAACATGGAAAAATTATATTGTACATTCGTTGTAAAGGCCTCAGAGGATGGAAAAACTAACGTGATTCACATAACTTCGATTAAAACTGAAGATGGTAAGAGCTACAAAGTACCCAGAGAACTTCAATCAATAGCACAACATGCAGCTATTATAGGATCTGCAGTTTATGCAAATATAAAAAACACACTAAAAAAAAGATATCAAACAAGAAATGTCTGGATTAAGATGACTGAAGATATGAAAAAGGCATACTGGGATGCTGATGGAAATTTGGTGATTGGAGGTGTATACTAGAGCGTACCAGGTTACAAGTAAAAAAAAAAAAGTTCGCCGTACACCTTCGAATATGAAGTATTATTGAAAGGTAGTTTCAAAAAAATTTTTTTTATTTTTTTATGCCGAACGTAGGGGTCGCGCTTTTACATTTTTCTATATAACTTCTGCATTTATAAACGGATTTTAAAGTGTGATACATCGATGTTTTTGTCTCGACGAGGCCGATTTTTTTGTCTTTGAAGTCATTGAGCTCAAGCACCCCCTTCTGGTACTTACCCATCATATCTCAGTTGCTACTACCCTAATGTACCACTCTAATATCAGAAAATTAAAGCTCGCATAAAATCATGAAACTCTTCCTAAGGAAGTATGTCGATTTTCCCAGCAGAAAAAGTGTTAAACTAGTTTTTTTCTTATTTTACCGAGAGCATTGCATGTATTTATAAGTTGTTCTTTGTATCTTCGATGTTTACAGTCGGTTGTCAAAGTGTAATACATATATTGGTGTTTTTGGCCCATGCGTTGCTCATCGGTGACCGCCATAGCTGATTCATGCACAACATGAGCAAAACTACTTTGTCACATTGTTTCCCTATTGCAAATCGTTTTACCTGTGAAGTAACGGTCTATATTTTATTGTAACAATAGAAGAAATTAGTTCAGTAATAAGGCGTTGGTAGCTCAACAAAGCATTATTAAATATTTCAATTTCCATTATACAACGGTAAAAAAACTAAAAAAATGTCTTTTACGATCAGTGCATTAAACAACACTATGTTACCGACTAAGTACGATGTTATTAATTATTTCTTGTATCTGCGGCATAAGACTAATCCCAATAGAAAATTGAGTGCTTTTAAACAAGAAGCTTTCAGAAGCATTACCCTTTTATGGGAGCGGGCAGGCATTCCAATTATATCGGTATCAGGTGTTCGTAAACGGTTGGATAAACTTCTAGACGATTACTATAAATTGGTTAAAAGTCCATTGAAATGCAATGTAAATGAGTGGAATAAATTGTTCTCAATTTCGCGTTGTAAGTGTGGCATAGAAAGAAATGTTCCATGCAGTTGCACCGCCTCTGATAAAATCCCAGACGATGCGAAAGACTTTTTCATCGATCAATGGGGTCCACGGCTGATGACTTTGGATAATGTTTATCATATGATGTCGATGAAAAATTGCGGTGTTCAAACGTGCTCAATTGTTGCACCATCAAAAGCGGTATATACCGAGTCCAACAGTATTGGGTATCAACCAGGCAGCGATGAAGAGCTAGAATTTGAAGAAAATGTTGGCGATTCCTCAGAGAAGATTAAAACAACATTTACGGTGGCGGACATTTCTTTGCGTAATTTTAGTTCGGCTTTGGATCGCAGCGATACTTCAGTTCGCTACGGTGCCTTGCTTGCGACCATGTTAATAAAAGATTTAAAATTGTCTATTGCCGCAAAAGCCAAAGAAGAATTATCTGCAGAAACAGCCGAAAATATATGTCAGTTCTTTGAAGGGCTTATCATCAATAAAAATAAAATATTTCGAGAACGTGTGAAGTTCCGTAAGGAAGCAAAAGCGGCGGCCAAATGCCATCAATTATTAAAGTGTATCTCTTTCGATGGCAAGAAAGAGCCAACTTTGAAAAAAGTAACCGAGGCAAATGTGACGCGAAATATTGTTTTAAATGAAGAACACATCACCATTGTAAAAGAGCCTGATTCCAAATTCATTGGTTATGCTACGCCCACTGATAGCTCTGCTTTGGGGATCCAGAGGAGCATCGTGGATTACTTGAGTCGTGAAAACTTCAATTTGGATGACTTATTTGCCATAAGTTGCGATGGAACTGCTACCAACACTGGGTACAAAAGTGGAGTCATTGTGAGAATGCCATTTACAGAGACCGCTGCAGTGGTTCGTGTGCCTTTTCCACTTCAACGAGTTACCATTTAATGCGCTGTTAAGATCATTGCTTGTAAAACAGAAAGGACCTGGAATCTGGCCCGGAAGTATCGGAGAAGGCATTAGTGTTTCGTGTCCGTGTGTTCCGTATACTTTACTTGTGAGCATTTTATTAATTAATAATTCGCATATTTTGTTGCTTATTCCGTTTGGTCAGGTCAAACAAAATTTCGAACGCATTACAATGGGAGAAATGCCAGCGAACATAGATGGGTGGAATATTCGAGGCGACCAGCTTTACTTGTATCGTATGGTTCGAGCCGTTCATACCGGAGAATGCGATGAAAAATTAGCCAGCGAGAAGCCCGGCGCTATTTGCAAAGCGCGCTGGCTAACAACAGCCTCTCGTATTCTGCGCTTTTATATGACGTGTACGCAACCCTCGATGGTATTGAGAAAACTGGCTCAGTTCGTTGTGAAAGTGTATGCACCATTATGGTTTCTTGTAAAAAGCCAACCACTGACAATTCACGGAATTCGGAATGTTTTCCTTTATATACATATGTTGGATTCGTCAGTTGCCAAAAGATATTCAAGAGGTCATCCGTCTGTTCATGGAAAATAACGGATATTTTTTTCATCCTGAAAATATTTTGTTATCGATTATAACAGACCCAGATCAACTAGTGCGTTCAGATGCCTATGATAAGATTTTATCAGCCCGCAATGAAGCCACGGGAAGCATTCGACAAATGTGGTCCACCAGTTCATAATTTTATCAATTTTGATAGTGACTCATATTTCAATATGATCGATTGGAAACAATTTGAATTGACTGAGCCGCCATTCTTGCAAGAACAGTTAGAAGCATTCCAATTTTCAGAAGAAATTATCGATTTACCAGGTTAGCACAAGAAAACTTAATTTGATTGCTTTCTTTGCTGAACTCATTTATTTTCACAGATTATCCATGCCATTCTCAAAACACCGAGCGTTTCGTTCATGTTGTGCATGAATCAGCTATGGCGGTCACCGATGAGCAACGCATGGGCCACATCTTTTCTAAACTTGAGAGCCGCCAAAAATACACCCAACTTGAATCGCGTCGAAATATGGTTGATTAAAATTTTATTTGTACCTTAATTTTTATATTTATTGTTCTAAGAATTGAAATATGATGCGTAAATAGTAGAAGGGGGTTGTTGAGGTCAACGACTTTAAAAACTGAAAACCTGGTATCTGCGGGACAAAAACACCAATATATGTATTACACTTTGACAACCGACTGTAAACATCGAAGATACAAAGAACAACTTATAAATACATGCAATGCTCTCGGTAAAATAAGAAAAAAACTAGTTTAACACTTTTTCTGCTGGGAAAATCGACATACTTCCTTAGGAAGAGTTTCATGATTTTATGCGAGCTTTAATTTTCTGATATTAGAGTGGTACATTAGGGTAGTAGCAACTGAGATATGATGGGTAAGTACCAGAAGGGGGTGCTTGAGCTCAATGACTTCAAAGACAAAAAAATCGGCCTCGTCGAGACAAAAACATCGATGTATCACACTTTAAAATCCGTTTATAAATGCAGAAGTTATATAGAAAAATGTAAAAGCGCGACCCCTACGTTCGGCATAAAAAAATAAAAAAATTTTTTTTGAAACTACCTTTCAATAATACTTCATATTCGAAGGTGTACGGCGAACTTTTTTTTTTTACTTGTAACCTGGTACGCTCTAGTATACACCTCCAATCACCAAATTTCCATCAGCATCCCAGTATGCCTTTTTCATATCTTCAGTCATCTTAATCCAGACATTTCTTGTTTGATATCTTTTTTTAGTGTGTTTTTTATATTTGCATAAACTGCAGATCCTATAATAGCTGCATGTTGTGCTATTGATTGAAGTTCTCTGGGTACTTTGTAGCTCTTACCATCTTCAGTTTTAATCGAAGTTATGTGAATCACGTTAGTTTTTCCATCCTCTGAGGCCTTTACAACGAATGTACAATATAATTTTTCCATACACTGTATACCCAGAAGAAATTATTGAACACGAAGAAGAAAACAATGCAAGTATTTCAGAAAACACAATAGCAGACCAAATGGCAAAAGCGTTTCAAATGATAATGAATAACCAAAAGAGTAATGAGAGACCATGTCTAAGAAAATTGGCGGAAAAATTTGTAATTGAAAAATACAATGGAAAAGGTAATGCACGTCAGTGGTTAAATGCTTTTGAAAAAGAATGTGAAAGATTAGATATTTCAAGAAACGAAGAAAAAATCGAAATTTTAAAAGTTTTCCTGGATAGATCCTGTTTAGACTGGTACAGTGCTATGATGATAAAAAATACTTTAAATTCTGAATGGGATACCTGGAAAGAAAATTTTTGTACTACATATGCTAACAAAGGATGGTCAAGTAGTAAGTATGCTTTATCATTCAAGTACCAAACAGGTTCTTTATTGGAATATGCACTAAAGAAAGAAAAACTTATGCTTGAAGTGAGACCCTCAATAGATCAAGGCACATTAATTGACATAATTGCAGCTGGTTTACCAGATTATATTTCTGACAGAATAAACAGAGAAGAAATATTGGAAACAAAAGATTTGTTCAATGATATTGGAAGACTGGAGCACTTAGCAACTAATAAGAGTTTTGGCAATAAAAAAATTCGAGATCTGATTATAAACCAAAAGTTGAAGATAAAAAGGCATGTGGAATTTGTGAGGGCCTAAACAAGAAAAATCGCTATCATCCTGAGTCAATATGTTGGTTTAAAGCAAATGAAAATGATAGAGGAAAAAAATACCAAATTAAAAATGTAAATAATTCAGTAATTGAAGCTGAATTAAATAACACCGATCAAAAAACTATTAATTACACCATTAATAAAAGTCAAACTATTACACTAGTCAACAGTCAAAATGTACTCGGGATGCGATAATTTTTTCTGTGTAGATAACCTTGACATGAGCTCGAAAAACGCAACAAAAAAATTTTTTTTCGTTTGGTTTTTGTTTTATTTTTTTTTTTAAATTTTAAAATTTTTTTTTGGTTAATTTGTTTCGTCCGGCATAACTCGGGAACCACTAGCCCGATTTAATTGAATTAAATTTTAAAAAATTTAAAATTACAATTCCCTTAATCTGTTCATATATTGTTTTCCTATACAAGCAACAGTTTCCAAGTTAAAAATGAATATATAAAGGAAAAAACTTATTTTTTGCCTAAAGATTTAAATTTTTTTTTTTTTAAATCCATAAAAAATCCAAAATGAAAAAAATGTCAAATCTTATTACTTTTACGTAAAGTCACATAACCTATGAGCAAAATGAGACAAAGATCATGAAAATCGATACACGCGTTTCGCTTTTATTCGCAATTGAGTAAAGGTATGAATTTCAAAAATTTGCTCGACATATGCACAACTTTGTCTATGGTAAGGTTTTTTCTTTTTTTTTGATTCTCAGAATTAACAAAAGGGAATAAACAAAGGGTTATTTAATTTTTATGATTGCGTAAGCAAAGTAATAAACGCTAATAAATGTGCGTGAACAATTAAAAGGAAAAAAGGAAAGGGGACTTTTTTAATTATTTGGGTTTTCCGTTGGCTACCTGTATGATTTTTTTACAGAAATGCAACCCACATTTAAGGGTGGTCATTATTCGGAAAATTTAAGACTCACACATGGTGAAACAGGTATGTAGCCACCGTAAAAAAATATACACCCATTTATAAGTACCTGTCAGTAAAATACTAAACAATACACAGTATAAATAGGTCTTCATTGATCGATTTTACTCATTCAACAAGTGTCGACGAACGCGATAGTTAAAATGAGCAAACGTTCGCGAGGATTTGAATGCAATACCAATCCAAGTAATTTTTGTTACATGTGCGGAGAATACGTTTCTGAAAAAAAACAAGCGTTGTTTTTCACCTAAATTGAGAGATTCATTTGAAGAGAGCTTCAATTTAAAGGTCTCAAACATAGATGAGCGGTGGACACCAAGTGCTCTATGTCCAAGGTGCTACGTACAGCTAGCTGACTCAAGGTAAGTGTAGATTACGAAATTCAAGAACATATATAACTTATTATTGAAATTCTTTCAGACGACAGCCGAGAATCATCATGCCAATGCTTTGGAGAGCTCCGCTTTGCCATGTAACAGATTGCTACTTCTGTCTTAGCAAAAAACAGGCGTGGGAAAAAATATACGATGGACTTACGCTGCTGTTTCAACAGTGAATTTTCCAGTGCCATTTTCCGAAGAACCAGTGGACCCGCAATCGTCCGTTTCAAGATGGGCATCTAATAATGAGGCGATACATCCAACATCAGATCCGGAGACAGTAGAAACCACATCAGAATGCGAGTCAACATATACATTGCATGGAGGTCAACGCTTATGTTCCCAAGCAGAACTGAACGATTGGGTTAGAGAATTGAAACTCTCCAAGGAAGATGCAGAGTTGCATGCATCGCGCATGCAACAGTTCGGTTTCTTGGCTCCTGGTGTGGTGACAACAATCTACAGGAAGCGTCATGAACCATACGCAAGGTACTACACAAAAAAAGACAACATCTGTTTTTGTAAGGACATTCCTGGATTATTTGGTGAACTCGGGTACTCTTACGATCCAGGAGAGTGGCGTCTTTTCATCGACAGCAACAAGCAGAGCCTTAAAGCAATTTTACTGCACAACGGCAACGAGAAACCTTCGATTCCAATTGCTCATGCCGTTGACACCAAGGAAACATACGAAGTCATGGACAATCTACTAAAGTGCCTTAACTATGAGAGGCACGATTGGAAAGTTTGTGCCGACCTTAAGGTTATCGGTATCCTTTGTGGATTACAAGGTGGATTCACAAAGTACTGTTGTTTTCTCTGCCTTTGGGACAGCCGCGATCGTCAACATCATTACACCAGGAGGAGTTGGACAGAAAGAGTTAACTTCATCCCCGGCAGCGACAACGTGAAATATACACCACTCATAAAAAAGGAAAATGTTTTTCTCCCACCTCTTCACATAAAGCTCGGACTCATAAAAAACTTCGTGAAAGCTATCAACAAAGATGGCGAAGCGTTCGCCTATTTAAAAACCATTTTTCCTCACCTTTCATCGGCAAAGATTAAGGAAGGCGTTTTCGACGGTCCGCAAATTAAAAAGTTGTTGCAAGACCAACAGTTTGAGCACATTTTATCACCAAATGAAGCTGCAGCTTGGAACTCATTTCGGCAAATTGTTTCCGGATTTCTTGGAAACAACAAAAGCTCAAATTACAGAGAGATCGTCGAACAACTACTCCAAAACTATAAAAAAATTAGAGCAAATATGTCGCTTAAGATACATTTTCTACACTCGCACTTGGACTTCTTTCCGGACAACCTGGGCGATGTGAGTGACGAGCATGGTGAGCGTTTTCATCAGCAAATGAAAGAAATTGAGCACCGATACCAAGGATTTTGGAACGAAGCTATGATGGGGGACTATATCTGGTTCCTGATAAGAGAAACAGACCCACAACAATATAAAAGAAAGACAAAAGCACATAATTATTTTTAATTTGAAGGTTTTTATTTTTGTGTTTAGATATTTTTTTTTAAACTTTTTTATAATTAATTAATGTTGATATCCTTAGGATAATTTCTTGTACATATATCGAATTGTTTTTTAATTTAAAGTCATATATTTTTGTCACCCAACAAATTTTAATTTTTTTTTGTAATAAAAAAGAAAAAACCTTACCATAGACAAAGTTGTGCATATGTCGAGCAAATTTTTGAAATTCATACCTTTACTCAATTGCGAATAAAAGCGAAACGCGTGCATCGATTTTCATGATCTTTGTCTCATTTTGCTCATAGGTTATGTGACTTTACGTAAAAGTAATAAGATTTGACATTTTTTTTTCATTTTGGATTTTTTATGGATTTTAAAAAAAAAATTTAAATCTTTAGGCAAAAAATAAGTTTTTTCCTTTATATATTCATTTTTAACTTGGAAACTGTTGCTTGTATAGGAAAACAATATATGAACAGATTAAGGGAATTGTAATTTTAAATTTTTTAAAATTTAATTCAATAAAATCGGGCTAGTGGTTCCCGAGTTATGCCGGACGAAACAAATTAACCAAAAAAAAAATTTTTAAATTTAAAAAAAAAAAATAAAACAAAAACCAAACGAAAAAAAAATTTTTATTGCGTTTTTCGAGCTCATGTCAAGGTTATCTACACAGAAAAAATTATCGCATCCGGAGTACATGAAATTTTTTTCATTTTGTTGAGTAGTGTTATTAGAAAATAAACTTGAAGCATTTGGAATATACGACTCAGGATCTAATGTTTCCTTGATAAACTCAAGATTGCTGAAATTAAGAAACAATAAAGTGCATATTTCAAATCAAGACAATCTAATAACAATTAATGGTGTGGAGAAAACAAACGGTTTGACATCTTTGAAAATAAAAATAAAATAAAAAAAAGTGTGAATGTTTACGTTATAGAAGATAAAAATTTTCAATATGAATTTTTAATTGGATTAGATATGATTAAAACATTTAAACTAATTCAAGATGAAAACCTAAAAATATCTCAGAAAGATATTTCATATTCACAAGAAGAAAATGAAATTGGAGAACTTTCAGATGAATATAAAAATAATGGAAAAAAAGAAGAAACATCTGACAAAACAAAAATTGAAATAAACTTTAATGAACATACAGAAGAAGAAACTTTTGATATAAAAATAGATCACGTAGATCACAATAAAAAATTGGAAATAAATAAATTAATTAAAAAATATAAATCAATTTTTGCCAAAGATAAGTATGATATTGGAACAGTTAAAGAATATGAAGCTAGAATAGACCTCATAATGGACAAATATTGTAGTAAGAGGCCTTACAGATGCACAATGAATGATAAAAAAGAAATAGAAGAGCAAATTGCAAAATTATTAGACAAGAACCTTATAGAGGAATCATACAGCCCATTTGCTGCACCAGTGACTCTAGCTTTTAAAAAGGAAGACAATAAAAAATCAAGACTATGCATTGATTTCAGAGATCTCAATAAAATTGTAACACCTCAAGCTCAGCCATTCCCACTAATTCAAGACTTAATGATAAAAACAAGAAATTGTAAATTTTATTCAACACTTGATATAAATTCGGCGTTTTGGTCTATACCCCTAAGAATTGAAGATAGACAAAAAACTGGTTTCGTAACACAAGAGGGGCACTATCAGTGGTCCGTGCTACCTTTCGGCCTAAAAACAGCGCCGGCAATATTTCAACGCATACTGAGTAACATATTAAGAAAATACGAACTTACAGATTTTGCAGTAAATTTTATTGATGACATTCTTATATTTTCAAAATCTTTTTCGGAACACATCGACCATTTAAGAAGATTGCTGGAAGCAATAAAAAAAGAAGGCTTCAGGTTGAAGTTTAAAAAGTGCAGATTTGCATCCGACATGGTACAATATCTTGGTCATATAATTCAAAATAATTCAATCCGACCAATAAAAGACAACTTGATTTCTATAAGGAATTTTCCTGCTCCAAAAACTCAGAAAAATGTAAGACAATTTCTAGGAAAAATAAATTTTTATCATGAATACATACAAAAAAGAGCAATAATTTTAGACCCGCTTCATAATCTGTTAAGGAAAATTCAGAAATTTATTTGGTCTGAAGATTGTCAAAATGCATTTGATAAAATAAAAGACTTACTATGTTCACAACCAGTACTTAGCATTTATGATCCAGATTTACCAATCAATATTTACACAGATGCATCATTGGAAGGAGTGGGTGCAATTTTGAAGCAGACACAACCTAATGACAAAGAAAAACCAGTAGCGTATTTCTCAAAAAAACTTAATGAAGTCCAAAAAAAGAAAAAAGCAATATATTTAGAATGCTTAGCCATCAAAGAAGCTGTAAAATATTGGCAATATTGGCTAATAGGTAAATCATTTACAGTTCATTCAGATCATAAACCACTTGAAAACATGAATTTGAAGTCAAGAACGGATGATGAGTTGGGTGATCTGACATTTTATTTGTCACAATATGATTTTAAAATAAAATACACTCCAGGGAAAAATAATATGGAAGCCGACTGCTTAAGCAGAAACCCAGTATTAAATGCTGAAGAAAATAAAGAAGAAAAACTGAAAATAGTCAATTTGATAAAAATAGAAGAAATTTGGACAGACCAAGAAAAAAACGAAGAAGTTCGAAACAAAAAAAGCAAGTTAAATGAGAGACAAAATGTATATTTTAAAAAAGTTAATGCAAAAGAAAAAATTATTCTATCAGAAGAATTTAGTATTAAACTTATAAAACTCATACATGGATACTTTTGTCACATTGGTATAAAACAATTGCAGAAGAAGATCAGTGCATTATACACAGCGAGAAATATTACGAAAAATATACGGAAAATCTGCAGAAACTGTGAGATTTGCATAAAAAACAAATCAAGAGGACATGACAAGGTGGGGCTTATGTCTTATTTGGGTCCAGCCACAAAACCTTTCGAAATAATGTCTATAGATACCATTGGAGGTTTTGGAGGTTCAAGGTCAACAAAGAAATATCTACATCTCCTAGTGGATCATTTCACGAGATATGCATTTATTTTAACATCAAAAACTCAGAACGCGAATGATTTTATAAAACTAGTCAATACAATATCAGAAACAGAAGACATTGGTATGTTGCTCACTGACCAATATCCTGGAATAAATTCAAAAGAATTCAAAAGGTTTTTGAACGAAAAATCAATACCAATGATATTTACAGCGGTTAACGCACCGTTCTCAAACGGATTAAATGAAAGACTTAATCAAACTTTGGTAAATAAAATTAGATGTACAATAAATGAAGAAAATAAGAAGATAGTCTGGTCCACAGTTGCAAAAGAATGTGTCGATAAATATAATGATACCGAACACTCAGTTACTGGTTTTGCACCAAGATATCTATTGTATGGCACAGAAGTAACGATAATACCAATTGAACTAAAACATAAAACAACAGAAGACAATTGGATAAGGGATAAGGGGACAGCATTGGGAAATACCATCAAATCCCATGATTATAACAAAAGTCTTTTTGATAAAGGGCGAAAGTATCTCGAGTTCAACATTGGAGACTTTGTATATGTAGAAAATGGAAACAAATTGAATAGGAAAAAACTAGATGAATTAAAAATTGGACCATATGAAATTGTAGAGAAGATATCAAAATCAATATACAAAATAGAAACAGGTCATAAAAAGTCCGAGTCTAACATGTTCCATATAACAAAACTTATTCCAGCTCATACAAAACACGAACAAGATGAAGAGAACGAAGAAGGAAAATAAAATAAATTTTCGAAATTATCTTCCCTTAGGGGGGGATGTAAAGAAACGACACTAATACACTCTGCCGACATTTTAATAAACTATAATTGAGAACGGAGAGACTATAACACATGTGGAGTAAAACAGCTGAGACATAATAAAATGATGGAGAGTTAAAACAATACATGTGGAGTAAAACAGCTGAGACATAATAAAATGATGGAGAGTTAAAAGAATACAAAATCGACAAGCAGATAAAAATGAATTACAAAGTGAAAGAATAGACTTTAATTGTCGTTTCTTTATTTATAGGTAATAATGTTTGTAAATAGTTATTAAGTTTATCATTGAAAAAATATATTTCTTTATTTATAGAGCAACACTCTGAAGTTTATTTTACTTGAAATTCCTGAAATAAAAAGACAATTGATTTTGATCTTATAAATATAACAAAAATAATTACATTAATAGAAAAAACTCAGGAAAAACACTGCTCACAATAAACGCTTTGTTACTCTACTGCTTAAATCTACGTCTATGTTTGTCAATAGTGTGTCTGTAAATTTTAGCGCAACCGTCCGTGTCTCTCTTGTAATTGAAGCTTTTTTTCCTCTGCGACGTTATATTATGTAGTGTTTGCTCCTTTCGTAGACGAAGAGGCAATAATTACTTAACATTAAGTGAATTCGAAAAAAATTCACTTATTTTGGCCTTAAGGTTAATGAAAAAGAATATGGAATTCGTGGAATTCAAAGCAATCGGCCAATTAAGAACCAGCTTTATTGGCGGTGAGATAATAACTAACCCAAAAACTAATAAACCTAAAAAATGTCCGTTTCAAGCGGGAAATATTGTAGAAAAAGGAATGAATAGTTGTAGAAAAGTTTAAACAAAGGAAAAATAAAAATAAAGAAATTAGAGAAGTAAAGAGAGGTTTCTTCTCAAGTTATTGAACGGTGCGACATATGGGGTACCAGGAGCCGCCTTCAGTCCACGAGACATGTCGTTTGTCGCCCATTGGCGTTTCGATGGTGGAATTGGATCGGTAGCCAGGGGGACACTTCGTCTGCGCCCGATGTAGTGAGGGGTACAGGTGACAATTTAGGAGCCAGGATGGCAACTTCGTCTGCGCCCGATGTAGTAAGCGACTTAACTCCCTTAATTAGTTCACGGAAGTTCACATCTTCATACTGCTCTTCTATTGTCTTGATATTTACGCCGAGAAGGGCCTCTACGGTTTGTGGAGGTGGAAGGTTTAGTCCGGAGCATCTACATGACACTGGGACTGTTTTCAGCGGCTCTAGTGCTTCAATGTTGGGTAATTTGCGTCCTGAATTGTCACGATGGATCACATCCGCATCTTTCACAGCGCTTCGGTGAACGGCAATTTGCTCTATGATGATCATTCCCAAAACAATTCAGACAGAGGCCACTAACCAAGACTGTGTCATAGCGCTCGGAAAACAGCATTTTGCGGAAAGACAGGCAGTACTTCAGTGGGTGATTACGGCCGCAAACGAAACAGTTGACCATGGTGTTTCTGATGAATAAAGAGAAAGAGAGGAAGAGAAAAATATGTACTATAACAAATTAGCACATTGTAATAAAAAACGATAAATTTTTAAATCTTTTTGTAAGTATGGGTTAGTTTGACGGATTTTTCGTATGTTGCTCTTGTGATTGATTCATTGGTGACGTTGGTAAAACGCAGAGTTTTACGACCGGGCGTACAATGGTACCGTTCAGCGTCTTAATTTCAGCTACACGAACATTGTTATCTTTGCCACTAAAAACTTTAGTAATACGGCCTACGTGCCACTCAGTGGGATGCAAAGCATCGTCCTTAATTATGACGAAGTCGTCTTCTTTTAAGTTGTTGCGAGAAGTTTTCCACTTGTATCTGCGTTGAAGCTCTGTCACATATTCAGGGAAAGCCGTAAGTGGGGCGCCTCGCAGGAAATGACCTGACGTCAATGGTAGGAGTTCTGACGGGTTTTGTGAAATCGGTGACAGTGGTCTTGAATTCAGAACTGATTCGATTCTGACCAGTAAGGTACTAAATTTCTCAAAGGTAAAGGATAGATTATTCGTCAGCTTTTTTAAGTGGGTCTTCATACTTTTGACCGCTGCCTCCCATATGAGGTGCATAAGGCGGTATAAATTACCATGAAAACATGTGGATGCTATATTTTTCAGCAAGGCTCTTTTCAGCATTTTGAAGGAAGATGTTGTGTTCCTGTAACAATTTATGACTTGCGCCTACGAAATTTCGACCATTGTCGGAGAACATAGTCTTTGGAAGTCCTCGACGTCCTGTGAAGCGGGTGAAGGCTGCTAAAAATCCATCAGCAGACTAGTCGGAGCATACCTCAAAATGAACAACTTTGGTTGAGAAGCACACAGATACCGCTGCATACCCCTTTGTAAGTTTAGCGTTTCTCAAAGTTGAGGATTTAAGATTGAACGGACCCGCGAAGTCTACGCCAGCATATGTGAAGGGCAAAGAAAGTGTTACACGTACAGGGGGAAGTGCCGCCATAAGTTGATTTTGAAACTTACGTTTATATATGGTGCAAGCTTTACATCCTTGTATACATTTGCGAATTAAGTTTTTGAGTCTGGGTATATAGAAACCATGTCTAATAGCTCGCAACATAATGTTGTATTCTGCGTGAAGAAGAATCAGAAGAATCATTCTTACAAGAAGGTCGGCGAAATGAGATTTCTCTGGGATAATGACAGGATGTCTTTCTTCATAGCTAAGTCCAGCATTTTCAAGACAACCGCCAACTCTCATCAAACCGTGTTTATCAATCAGTGGCGTAAGCGTCAATATATGACTTTTGTTGCTAATGCATTCACTATTACTGAGAAGTTCATATTCAGATGGAAAATACTTTTTCTGGGCAATGACAAGTAACCGATGTTTGGTCAGCGTGATATCGTGCGTAGAAATGTCTGTACTCTCATGGCGGCGGGTCTTGCGACATGCCTCTATATATCTAAAGACGTAACACATTACTCTGAGTGTTCGATTGAGTGATGAAAATCTTGACAATACGTCATAATTTATAGACAGTGGAAAGTTGACACTTTTTTGTTTCTAACTCTTTCTGAGTGAATGTAAGAGGCTCAGGCCATGCATCTTTTGGTTGTTGAAGCCTGGGAGGCCCATGCCACCTAAGTCGATTTGGCATTAAATTCTGTGGTATGGATCCCCGTTTGCCTAAGTCCGCAGGATTTTCGTCAGTTTTGACGTGTTTCCACATATCACAATCGGAAAGACTGAGTATTTCCGTGACGCGATTTGCGACAAATAGTTTTATCGTCTGGGGGCTTTACTGTATCTTTGCTTCATTTAAAGTATGTCCTCCTGACAGAACATCGTCGACGTAAACTTCGTTTTTCAATATTTCTGAGGCTCCGCCAGATTTCCGGTAAGTGGTCTTTTTGTATAGTTCCTCACAATATTCGTCGTCTTCGGAGGCTGATCTTGGTTTTAGTACCTCTTCAATTTCCCAAAACTTTTTCATTTGCTCGTTGAAGGCTTTGTCATCAGAATCGGTAACGACGGTTGAAAATGATTGAACTTCATTCGTCGACAGGGAGCCTGACAGATACCAACCAAAGTGGGATTCTCGAGCTTCTAGTCCCTTAACTATATGAGATATAACTCCTTTCAAGTTGATGTAAAGCAAGTAATCACTTGTGCAAAGCAAGTAATCTCGTGATCTTAAGTTAAGAAAGCACCTACCATTTGAATTTCCCACAATGGTACCACCCAATCTGGAAATTTGAGAATGATGGTTGTCAACTGGAATCTTGAGACTATGTTGAATTCTCCTTGAAATAAAATTTTTTTCCGATCCCCCATCCAAAAGTGCTCTGATTGTAAATAATTGACGGAATTCTCAATATTAATCAATGTCGTGGGCAAAATAGTTGATCCTTCATTCTGATAGAAATGTGTCTGTACAGAATCAACTTGTGAGTCGGAATTATCCTCAGGAGGAGGCTCATTATTCACCGTCATTTGTTATGAGTTCGATGGTCTTGGAGCACCCCGTTTACGTTGAGTGGTAACTTGACTACGATTGGATCTAATATGCAACAATGTATGATGACTTTTAATACATTCTTTGCATTTTTTGTGCATAGGCAGTTGCCCTTAAAGTGCCCTAACAACAAACAGTTTGCACAAATTTTATTTGCATATACAAATTGTATACGATCCTTCACTGATAATGCTTTAAAATTCTCGCAGTTTCTGATTGTATGATTTTGACCACATTTCTTACACTTTGTGTGACTTCTTGACTCTATGCTTGACTGAAAAGCTTGATGAATGACTTGATTGTCATTTGAATTGGTTTTTCGCATATCAGAAATTGTTTCTAAAATTTCTATCCTCTTTGAGAGATACTCATTCATCTGCTGCCAGGTAGGCAACTATATGTGATTAGTAAGTGGGTCTTCCCAAGCACGTAACGTCTCCTCTGGAAGTTTTGTTGAACAATGATGGACCAAGATCGGATCCCAATTATCAGTCTTGATTTTGTAAGACTTGAATATTGCTAAACTGTCATTTATACAGCGCTGAATATGTCGGATAGATTTTGGTGTTTCAGTTTGAGCCACTTGGATGCCAAAAAGATGTTTCATCTGTTGAATAACTAATATCCGAGTGTTCTCATATCGATTTTTAAGTGCATCCAGGCTAGCTGGAAGTTCTCATCCACTAAATCGACTTTGCTAACTATTTGATAAGCTTCGCCCCTAGTCTTTCCTTAAGTGGAATAGCTTTTGTGCCGGGGATAACTCAGGATGAGCCCCAAAAACTGTCCAGATAATGTCTCGGAATGCTGGCCATTTCGAGTATCCCCCCTCAAAGGGGGATACTCGATACTCTTTATATTTCCCAGTAGCCAATTTTAAAAGTTCCAAGTCTTTTGCATTTTCTTCTGCTGTCATAACATCCTCATAATTGGCGACTAATTTCCCCCAACTTCTCCCGAGCTCGTTCTATTCTATTTTTAAACCCGTTATTTTACAATAATCTAACTGCTTAAACTCTCTAAAAACGACGCAAGTTGTTCATAATCAAAAAGAAACTTTCTGCGAGCTGCCATTCTATCAATATATATATGATTGAGGTTTATTGTCTATAAATCTTTATTTGAAATTCCGCGACCAGAGTTGATGAAATTTTCTTTGTATCAGGTAGATCAAATTGCCGATCAAGTTTATATAAATAAATTAAAAGGTCATTGTTGCAAACGTTGCAATTTGTTTAAAAAATCAAAACTCTATGGATGTGCAAAAAATGATTTTCGTTTGTTTTTAACCATTAAAAAAATATTTTTTCTCAAATTGTCTATTTTATTCCGAAGATTCATTAAAATTTCGGGTTTCTATGCTTTTTTTAAAATCCCGATTGAAAAAATTGTATTTTGGAAATTGTTGAACAATCCCGACGGGTAGCTTTTTTGTTGATCTTGCAACCCTGCACGATATGCATGTATGTATGTAAGAGTGCAGCTAACCGTTCGCCAAATGTTTGTTATTGTTTTGTACGCGCCTACTGCAGTTATATTTATTTCTTCTTCCTTTTGTTTCGTTGGACAACCGGTATGTTTTGTTGTTGTTTATCAATGCCAGGGAGACAACAGTGTTTTTTTTTTATTTAAAAAGAAAACACAAATCTATATTTTATTTTCAGTCGATAACTAGTATTTATTTATTTTTTTCGTATCGGAAAAAATAGTATTAAGACGGAACACTTTCTCAATTTATAACCGCACAGTGTGATTTACGTTGTCACCGTTTGATCTTTAAACAACTCTACCTTTGAAATAAAAACACGACCAATATATTTGTCTGCATATGACTGCGTGCAAACAGAGTCTTTGCAACTATTGTTGTTGTTTTCTCGATCAACATTAACGAGAGCATTAACCAACTCCTGTTGTGTTGTTGTAAATTCCGCACCACTTTATGTTTTTGCTAGTTTATTTATTTTGTTGTTTCAAACTAAAAACAGATAAAAACTCACCCTTAAATTTATCGTTGTTTTGCTGAAGGTTTTTTTCTACAAGGAAGGCAATTGTTCGTGTTGAACTTTTTTCTCGATGCTTTTGCAACACTTTAAATTAATTTTGCACTTTATATTTTTTCAATTGTTTATTTTTTCGTGTAATAATGCCAGTAGGGCCTTTGATGTTGTTTTTATTATTTTCTTTCAGTTATACTGCACAGTTTTCACTTTGTTTAAACTTGTTTGTAGGGACTAATAATTAGGGACTATTCAAAAAATGTTTTCTTTTGCTTTGATTTTCTTCGTTCCTTTTTTATGCGTGAAGTGGTTGGTAAAACTATAGCATAAATATTAGTGATTTAGTTTGGAGTTTCAATTTTTTTGCATTTTGTTTACATTCGAGTCCGTCGTCCGTTGCACATGCGTTTATCTGTCGTCCGTGTTGTGTGCCGTCAAAGTTTTTGTCAAAATAAATAATTCTAAACAAAACAATGTCAAAATATAATTATATAAAATCACATAAAATATTACAAATAAATAACATATAATAGAATCAATTACAAGATTCTATTCGCAAAACACTAATAAGAAAAGAAAAACAATAACAAATCACAAACAACCAAAAACCGCGCCGTGCTCCAAATAATTTCAATAGACAACCAATCAATAACAACAACAAAACATACCTGCATGCAAAAATAACCAATAACAAAACGAACAAACGAAAACTGCGACGCGTACCAAAACAAAGCAACAACAACGGCATCATCGTCATCAGCAAATGATGAATAAAACAACAACAGTAGCCGTACTTCACTGACCGCACAAATGGGTTCTATGTTCTTCTTGGCGTGTTCGTTGCTCCCCTCCCCATCCTCTCCCAATCCCTTTCGAGTGATTGAATTGTCGATCTTCTCTTCTTGTAGTTGTTCGCCCAATGCCTTAGGCATAACACTAGGCATTGGGTGAGTACAGCAACGGTAAGGAGGGAGGTGTGACAATTTTGGTTACATATTTTGACTCAGTTTTTTTATTTCTCTAAATAATAATGGTTGGCAAGTTTAAAATACCATTTGCCAACATACGAGGGCTTAGATCGAATTTTTTGCCGTGTACGCTCACGCTCATTTCCATCGGTCCGATGTTCTTGCTCTTTGTGAGACCCAGGTGTGTGATCTGATCCACAGGATTTTCACATTCCTGGGTATCACACCCTATCTCTTTTTATCGCCCACAGAGGTCTTGTGGTATATGTACGTAAAAATATAGTGTTCCAGAGCCAGCATAACTTAAGCTCAGAAAATCCAGAATTTAACTCCCTTTGGGTTAAATTTAAGATTGGAACACACGTACTACATTTCGGACTTGTGTATAGAAGTCCAAACGCGGAAAGGGAGGTATCCCTAAATGGCTTTGACGCCCTTTCCGATTCAATTTCAAACATTTTAGAGGATTGTCCTGGCAGTGAAATTGTGGTTGTTGGCGATTTCAATGTCCATAATTCCTCTTGGCTTGCTCATTCGAGTCACTCAACACTGGAGGGTCAATACGCCGAGCTTTTTGCCGCGCATAATGATTTGACGCAACTTGTGAATGAACCGACTCACATTCCGTGTGTCCAAGGGCAACACTCAAATATTCTTGATCTTTTCTTAACATCACACCCTGAAAAATATGAAGTTAACGTTTTAGCACCTCTTGGTAATTCGGATCATTGTATTATTTCAGCATTCTTTTCATATTCCGCTCTTCGTGTCGCTTCGACCCCAGACCCGTAGCGGACAATATATATATATATATGAAAAGGCACGTTGGGCCGAGCTCAACCACTTTTTCCAGCATTTCAATTGGAAACTTTGCTTTCTAAATGGCGATATAGATGCTGCGGCTGAAATGATTGAAAATATTATCTTGATTGGAATGAAGTCATTTATTCCAATTAAAGTTATTTCGGATAAACCATCTAATAAAAGTTGGTTTAACCAGACATGCAAGACTACTGTCAGATCCAAAGAGGAAGCGTTCAGAAAATGGCGTTTAAATAAAAATGCCACCACTGATCTGCTACGCAAGCAGACAAGAACCATGTGTGCCAAGGTACTTAGACGTGAAAAGTTTCTGTACGAACAACGTCTTCGCGCCAAAGTTCTTTTTTCTCTCAGGGGAAGTAAGAGCTTTTGGTCATTTATAAGAAGAGTAAAGGGTAACTCCCCTTCGATCCGAACTCTTGTTAAAGATGACCAGACATTCACTAACCCGGTTGCCAAAGATAACCTATTGGCTGAAATGTTTGCAAGGAATTCATCCTTGCCGAAAAGCAATCAACCACTTCCCGTGATTGAAAATGTATCTAGTTCTATGCTTCAGATATTTTTTCGAACGCGCGGAATTAAAAGGGTTCTCGCAAATTTCGACGTAAATAAATCTCCGGGCCCGGATGGCATTTCAGCACTTGTCCTGTAAGTGCTCTTCGAAGTTTGCCCGTCCACTTCGCAATCTTTTCAACCTTGCATACCGTGCAGGGGTTTTCCCAGCGCGTTGGAAGATTGCGAACATCCAGCCCATCCCTAAAAAAGGCGAGGCTAATAATCCTGTCTTACTTAATGATCGACAGTATGGCTTCCGTAGGAATCGATCTACGGGAGACCTGATGACACTGCTATCCGAAAAGTGGAATCGATCTATTCACAAGCTTGGTGAGAGTAAGGTCGTTGCTCTAGATATCTCCAAGGCGTTTGATAGAGTTTGGCACGCCGCACTGTGGTCATTATTTTGAGATAGCGGCCAAAACTCCTTTTGGTTTTTGTTCTCCGATTTTAAAGTTATTAGACTTATATGAAAGTAGACAGTAGTAAACCTCGGGTGCCAAAAAATTAGAACTCTATTTTAACTATTTCACTGAGAACAGGGTGGTCCAAAATGGGCTTTTTCAGAATTTATGATATTTATGATATTTTTAGTTAATTTTTAAAGTTGAAATGATCATAACTTTTTTGTTTTTCAAGATTTTTGGACGAAATAAATTTTGTGTTGTAACTTAACTTATTTCCTATCACTGGTAGAAAAAATTGAAGCTCTACTGTTTGCAGAACAATTTAAATATTTTTTTTAAAAAAGGTCTAATTTATCGGAAATTTCCTACTTCATAGAGCACAACTTCTGTGAGTCAAGCTGAGTCAAAACACAAATTTACTATTTTGTAGTCCTAACCCTCCCCTACATTCCTATATATACATGTCCATGCATCGGGACTGCACTTTTTGAGCTACAGCAATTTTTCTGACCCAAGGTAAGATATTCGGTACAAATGCACGTCATATTTTTTGAGAAGTTATTTGTATGTGAAAGTGGCTATTATGCATATATTTTGATGAAATTTTGTACAAGAGTTCTTATTGACCCAAAAAATAATTCTGTTGAAATTAGGAGAATTTGGCCCATATTTGGACCTAGTCCACATAGAAGGGTGTATCAAAATTTTGACAAAAATGACAATAGAATCTGACAACATTCGCTTTGCTTACAAACCAAATAGAACATTAAATTCAATTTTTACCAACATTAACGACAGAACACAACGAAAAGAACATTAGAAACGAGAATGAATCACAAAAATGAAAGAGACAACAGCACTGTCACAACTTAGTGCTATCCAGTGCACGAAAACAAACGAAACGATTGACGTACATATCATCCAAAGTCATTATTATTCATTACACAGTACAACACATGATTTGCCAACTCAATTCTGAGAACAGTATGTGAAATTTCTGCATCATTCGTTTTGTCTTCTTACCTGCCGAAATATTTTTAATATCGATTTGAAGTTAGTACTATCGTATAGGGGAATTTATCACGTTTTAGGCCCTGTTGTTTGACATAGCTCGACAGCCACTAGCCCGATTTAGTTGAAATAAATTTTAAAAAATTAAGAATTACAATTCCCTTAATCTGTTCATATATTGTTTTCCTATACAAGCAACAGTTTACAAGTTAAAAATAAGTTTCCAAAAAAAAATGAAGAAAAATTTTTTTTAAATTCATAAAAAATACAAAACGGAAATAAGTTTCAAGTGTAGTTACTTTTTCGCAAAGTCACATAACCTACGAGCAAAATGAGACAAAGATCATGAAAATCGATGCACGCGTTTCGCTTTTATTCGCAATTTCAAAAAATAAAATAAAAATAAAAATTAAAAAATTATCATGCAAAAAAAATATTTATAAAAACTTTATGAAAATAAAATAATATGCAATTAATACGCAATAATAATATGCATAAAAACCAAATTCAGAACATTTTTTCAATTATTGGCAATATCCATGCTTGCAGAAGTTGACGCTTATGGTTCTGATGATCTTGTTTTCTTCGTAGGTTGTTCATGAAAGAATCACTTTTGATCAATTTCCGAATATCAGGTCCGTTCAGAATACCTGTTTTAAATACATTTGCGAATAATGACGACCCCTAAATGTGCGTTGAATTTCTGTAAAAAACAGGTAGCCAACTGAAAACCCCATAGTAAGCAAAGTAACTTTTAATTATTTGGGTTTTTCACATTTAGGGGTGGTCATTATTCGGAAAATTTAA
Source organism: Polietes domitor (assembly GCA_947397865.1). Taxonomy (NCBI): domain Eukaryota; kingdom Metazoa; phylum Arthropoda; class Insecta; order Diptera; family Muscidae; genus Polietes; species Polietes domitor. The sequence goes on along the minus strand of OX377618.1, from coordinate 92,168,613 downwards.
ACCTCACACATGGTGAAACAGGTATATAGCGACGGTAATTATTTGGGTTTTTCACATTTAGGGGTGGTCATTATTCGGAAAATTTAAACCTCACACATGGTGAAACAGGTATATAGCGACGGTAAAAAATATGCACCCATTTACAAGTACCTGTCAGTAAAATAGTGAACAATCCACAGTATAAATAGGTGTGCATTGATCGATTTTACTCATTCAACAAGTGTCGACGAACGCGAAAAGTACAAGTCAATATTTTGGAAGTGCAGTTTTTAATAGTGAATTATATAATTATATATAATTATTGTTTAAACAATGGCTAAATTCAGTTATAGTGTTCTATCTGATATATATTTTGAACGGAAAGATGAAAACGACATTATTTTACATATAATGAATAATCCATTCTTCAAAATATCCGACAAACAAGAAATTAAAATTCATAAGTTAAAAATAAAAAACTTTTTAAATACTTTAAGAAAACGGTACAATCAATGTTCCAGAAACAAGAAATTGTTTTACTCACGCAACCAAGAATGGCTAAGAAATAAACTTATTTTTGAAAAGCCATCAGTAACTACCACGGAAACTGGAAAAGGTGGTCGACCAGCAAAGCCAATTGATAATTGTAGTGAAAGATCACGAAGACGCAAGCTTAAACATATCAATGAAGAAGTTTGTTGTAGCATCATAAAGGATTCATTTTTGCATCAAATTCAACCATCGAAAACTAAAAAGAGTAAAATTGCTATCATTGAAAAAATGTGGAAGCAAGCCCCAGACGCACAAAAAGGATTTTAGAAAGTATGCCGACACCAACTGAAGAAAATAAATTTACTCCAGAAGAAGCATTTGCACTATTTTTGGATTTGAAAATGACTAAAAACCAATATACAGAATTGCGGAAGCGAACCAATGAAAAAAATTGTGGAATTTTTCCATCATATCGAGATTTAGTTTCTGCCAAAAAAGATTGCTTACCTTCACCAACTGCTATTAGTGTAACTTCAAGTTCAGCAGAAATAAAATTGCAGGATCTTCTTGAACACACTGCAGAACGATTATTAAAGACATTTGATGCTGACTATTTAAAGAAGTTTAAAAATTGCAGCATGACTTTAATTTCTAAATGGGGATGTGATGGGTCCTCTGGCCAGAAACAATACAAACAATGTAATGCGGAAAATTCATCAGATGCCAATTTATTCATGATTTCTTTCGTTCCATTACGTTTAACAAAAACTTATATTGGTTCAGAGCCGTCAACTAGTAGAGCTGCAGAGATAGATGTATGGAAGAATGAAATTCCCTCGTCAACAAAATTTTGTAGACCAATAAAGTTTGCTTACAAAAAAGAAACTAAAGATGTCATAACTGAAGAAGTTGGCAAAATAAGAGATGAAATTAAGGAACTTCAACCAGTGATATTTGAATTTAATGACCAATACATCGAAGTTAACTTTAAAATGTCACTTACAATGATCGATGGAAAAGTTGCACAAGCTTTAACCGAAACAAAGTCTTCGTCAAGCTGCACCATATGCCAAAAAACATCAAGTCAATTGAGCCAACCACCAACACAAGACGATAGTTTTAATGAAGCATATGAATTTGGAATGTCACCTCTTCATGCTAGAATTCGTTTTATGGAGCATATTCTTAAATTGGGATACGATTTGGAATTTGGCCCGTTAGGCGAAACAGTGAGAAACAACAAAGAAAATTTGGAAAAAAGAAAGCAAAAAAAAAGATATTCAAGAAAAATACCGTGAGATAGGCCTTTAATTGACCAGCCAAAGCAAGGAGAAGGAAATTCTAATGATGGAAACACAGCAAGGAGATTTTTTTCCGATCCAGAAACTGCAGCTTCTATAACTGGAGTAGATTATGATTTAATACGACGATTCCAAACCATATTAGAAGTTATAGCATGTAGCAAAAAGATAGATGCAAAAAAATTTGGTCAGTATGCTAATGAGACAGCAACCCTTTATAACCAAAAATATTCTTGGAGACATATGCCAACCACAGTTCACAAAATTTTGTTCCATGGGGAACAAATAATTCAGCACAATATGCTTCCAATTGGAGATCTCTCAGAAGAAGCGCAAGAAAAAAGGAACAAAGACTACAGATTCTTTCGCGAGCACAATACAAGAAAAATTTCCAGATATTGTACTAATGAAGATCTTATTAATATTTTGTTGTGCACATCAGACCCATATATGTCCAGTATTCGACAAAAATGGAAATCAACCTCATTAGAGTTAGATGAAGAAGCTAAACAACTACTGCAAAATGAAAATCAAAGCTATTTGGAAGAAATTTTTACTAATATTGTTTAATTAACACTAGTTTAAAGATTATAATTTGTTTCTAATTTTAGTATAAATTTTTATTAATACATTTAAATAAAATATATGTGCACTTTAAATCAATAGTAAAAGTTTACTTAAAATTTTATCGATGTTGTGTTCTGTATATAATATATCCAAATGGTATTGATATTGTTGGGAATTTCAGTGTTATTTTTCAGTTTAATCCTCACAAGAATTAGCTTTCTTCCACAAAAACCAACCTTTGGCCCCTGTGAATATTGAGACTAAATAAATGTCAGGGGCCAAATGTTGGCATTTTCTGACCAAAATTAAGTTTAGGAATAATAAATAAGTATTGGTTGTAAAATACGATTGAAGAAAATAAGAAATTATAAAAAATATACCTATTTAAAATGTCAAAATATTCAACTTTTACATGGAAACTCAACAAAAAATTAAAATGCATTTTTAACTCCACATTACTTACGTTCCTATCAGTCGATTTTTACGTTTGAACACGCAAATTGAAGCTTAAAGTCCCTCCTATTGAACAAAACAATTTGCGTAAAAAAATACCAATCCGGCCAAAAGTTATAGAGTTTTGACCGCTATCTCGCGAAATTGACCACTGTGCGCCGCACTCATATCAAAGCTTATCGCATTTGGTGTTGGTAGTGACTTCTCTCGATTTATATCGAGCTTCCTCAGAGATCGCACTATACGTGTTGTTGTAGATGTGTTCTCATCCGACGAGCATAGGTTAACTGCAGGTGTACCACAGGGCTCTGTCCTTTCCCCTCCCTTTTTCTTATTTTCATCGACGGCCTCTTGGATCGGACTTCGAATTCAATATACTCATTTGCGGCTGACAGAAATCTCTGTCATTCATACTCATTCGATCATAGACCAACTCGACAAGAAATTGAAGACAAAAGGCTATTGATGGATGAGTCTCTCAGCCATGATTTACTGGCCATTTCCGAATGGGGTCAAATTAATAGAGTAGATTTTAATGGACTTAAGACCCAGTGCTCCTTGTTGTCTCACAAGCGATTCGCTGATCCAACGGTGTCGTCGATTTTAATGAACGGTGTAGATATTGAGCAATCAGATACTCTTGATGTTCTAGGCCTAAAATTCAATCTGATGTTCGTTGGACAAAACATGTATTTGAAATGTCGAAAGAAGCATTCAAGTGTCTAGGCTTCTTAAACCGGTGTAAGAAATACTTCACTCCCCCTGATCATCACAATATCTACATTACTTACATCATCCAGCTTCATCACTGGAGCTACATGACCGTGTCCAGAGGAGGGCGATGGTGTTGATAGGTGATGGTAGGATATCCAATTCTATTGTCTCCTTTGAACATCGTCGTAGTGTGGGTTGTGTGTCCTTGTTCTATCGTTACTTTCATGGCATTTGTTCCTCCGAAATTCGTGATCTTATACCGCCCGTGAGAACGTTCGGTAGAGATACGCGACTTTCCAGGTATTCTCACCCATTTGTTATAAATTTTCATTTCATTTCATTTATTCAGTCAATGGAAGTAAAATTCCTTAAAGACTATGATAACAAATATTATATAGTAAATATAAGTATGAATAATTATAAATTATTTTATTACTGTTACAAGAAATAATTTAAAGTTATCTTTTGATGTGCAGAAATCTATACATGGCTTTGAATCTTTTTGAAGATTTAGATTAACGGAATTTAGATAAAGAAATATGCGGGTTAGAGGACTGTTAAGAGCATAATTAGTACAATGCAATGGGACATTAAAAACATCAACGAACCTCAGATTTCTTGAAGGGACATAAAACGGAATCAAAGAAACCAAATCTGGACAATCAATAATATCATTTATTAAATCAAAAATTAGTAAAGCAGCTTGAAATATCCTTCGATACTCTAAAGTCTGCAAACCCAACAATAAACATTTCGATCTATAAACTGTATGATCAGGAAATATGAATGACCTAAGAGCAAATTTAACAAATATTCGCTGAACTCTCTCAATGCGAGATATATGTTTGTCACAATGTGGATTCCAAATTAATGACGCATATTCCAATTTAGACCTGACAAAAGTAGTATAAACCAATTTCAGAGTATTAGGATCAGAAAAATCTGAACAATTTTAGAAATGCAAGCATTTTGTAAGCTTTTGGGACAATATAATTGATGTGCGGTAAAAATGACATTGAGGAATCGAAAATAACCCCAAGATCACGTACTGATGTGGTCGTTTGCAAAATATCGCTACCTATTTTGAAAATAGCTTGTATAGGAAAAAGAGATCTAAATTTATCTATTTATCTAAATAAATCATTTCGTAAGATTTAAATGGAGCTTATTTATCGTGCACCACTCTAGTAAATTATCTAAATCAATTTGTAGGTCAAAAACATTACGTAATGAGTTAACTTTACAAAATACTTTTAAATCATCAGCATATAAAAGAAAATTTGAGTTACAAAAGCACGAAGAAATATCATTAATAAATAAGTTAACAAGCATTGGTCCTAATATACTACCCTGTGGTACGCCTGATGTTTGTATGTATGGCCTGGACTCATATCCTTCTATCTGAACAAAGCACACCCTGTCTGACAAATAAGATTTGATCCATTTTAGAACATTTGAATGAAAACCAATTTGTTGCAATTTCGCAAGTAGAATACTATGCGATAATTTGTCAAAAGCATTCGAAAAATCAGTATAAATTGCTTCGACCTGGTTACCTTGTTCTAAGACAGATGTACAATATTCACTAAATATTGTTAAATTTGTCGTAGTGGATCTTCCAGAGAAGAAACCATGCTGTTTAGGAGAAATATAAGATTTCGTTTGAAAAAATATTCTTTTATAGATTACATGCTCAAATACTTTAGAAACGCATGATAACTTTGAAATAGGCCTGTAACAAGTTACATCTTCTTTCATTCCATCCTTAAAAACTGGCGTGATCGAAGCCGTTTTCCAACAGTCAATAAAAACGCCTTCTTTAAGGGAGAGATTTGGTATGTATGTTAACCCTTTGACGACGAATGGGACACATATGTCCCATTTGGTTTTTTCGTAATTACAGGCACATTTTTTAATGGATTTTGACAAAATCAGTGTTGTTCGATAAAAAAACAAATGCATTCTTTGACGTTCGTGTTAAAATTAAGGTTTTGTTGTTTCAATTGGGTTTAAGGGCGTCTCAAAGTCAGAAATTTGTATTTTTTTGCAATTTTAGTTTCCTAATATCTCGGGTTCTTTATGATACTGTTGGATAAACTTTTAGTATTAGATGTGCCAATGCCTTATGTACATTTATTGATCAACGCATTTTAAATTAGTTCTATACTTTTCACAGGGGTGCTGAGAATATTATGGGACATATGTGCCCCATTCGTCGTCAAAGGTAAAAATAAAGGAGTTTTTTTTATTTTTTCATTTAATATTTTATAATTAAAAAACACAAACAATTCAGTAAAAAACATAAACAAAAACTTAAAAAATGAATTCAAAATTATGAGATCCTATAAATGGTTCATATAAAGTAAATCAAAATCGAGCTTAGTTGTGATAAATTTCAAAACAATTTCTGTCCCCAGTAAAGCACATTGGTTTTTTACATGCGAAACAAATTGTGTTTTTTTCGATTTTCGATTCCGTTTTTTGTGCAAACAACACATCGCTTCCTCACTCCTCCTTCCGTCCTTGTTAGATAATGTCCTGCTAAATCCGGTACTGCCCCCAGTCATGAGCGTGTAACTGATTCTCGTGGTGTCGATGTAATACCAACTTTTCGACTACAAAAGCCGTCTATTAACTGTGTAGCCAACTGCGTGCGAAACTCCAGATGTTTTATAGAAAATGGTTTTGAATTACTTCTGGATATCATGTCGTACACTATGTGTGAGTTTTGCACACCCAAATCCATTAAATCAAAAAACAGTCGAAGATAAAATCTGATCTTCGACTTACGATCATATTCATAGTAGGACTGAAAATAAATAAATAAATCTTTCTCACATAAAAAGTTACTTAGAAGATACTGTTAAACCTAGTTTAACCATATTTTAGTTTATGTACTAATTTGTAATGAGGTTTTCCAAACCCTGATATTTGTGTAAATTTGGCATTATTTTTAAGTTTAAATTCGCTCTGCTTCCATTGTTGTACACAAACCGAGGTTTCTTTTATTAAATAAAACAAATATCGGCCTCTTTTATTCACGTCAGCCGAAGGAACCACAACTAAAAATTAAAGTATAAAATTTATATTCTACTCTATAAAATCTCTTTTTATCTCTAGCAAAGGCAATCAAAGACTTCAAACATTTGTAAGTATTTGTAATTAGTTTTCTGCGCTCGGAAAACTACAAGCCTTTCCCATATTATACACAAAGTCCTGCTCAACTTTGTTCATGGTCCTTGCGAACCTCCTTTGAATCAGCAGTGTGGAATTCTCAAAATTATTCCTCTGGCGTGGATAAATTTGCACAAAACTCAACATCCATATAGTCCACTCACTAACCAACATCTCTGTTGTCTAAACAACAAGGCAAATTCAACGCATCATCCACAAACATCAGCTGAAGCAACATATGCTTCCCCCTCCCACTTTGTGCTGTTTACCACTAAAAAGTGAAAAAGTGTTCGAAATACGTGCTGAAATGAAATTGTGAATACTCGATCTGTGGTTATCATACATAATTCGGTTTAGTATGAAATATGCTAAAATTTGCAACAAAAAACCCGTGAAAACCGCATGAAACACCAAAATTTGCAACAATTTGTCTTGTCCTGCCGATACTACCATACATACATATGTTTACACAAGTGATTTTAATATAAAATCCATAGTCTCAAACATCCGGAAAGTGTAAAGTGTGACATATTATTCCCCGACAGTGAAACTGCAACAAACGAATTATTTTCTTTTAATAATTACATGTTACACATGTCAATATTTCTCCCATTTTAATTTTCATCTCTATTTTTAGCACAGTTTGGTCAAAGTGCAATTATTTCATATTCACACATTCTCCACCCTCATTGTCAATGCGATCATCAAATAAGACGGTGAAATTCTATGAGTTGCTTTAGCTTAAAGGTAGCACGTACGGTTCTCTAACTAACGATCCCTGGTTCTAATCTTGCGCACGGGAAATATTTTTTATATCTTATGCTTCGCTCAATTTCAAGCTTGGCTCTATGCAATATTGCATAAATCTAATAATAGAACATCACCTTCGCATGTAAACATGTACGAATAAAAATAATGTGTGGGTGCGGTACAACAACGCAATATCAACGAAACGCATCAAGCTTCTGTGGTTCAGTGGAAGTGCATTGGACTCACAATGAAAAGGTTCCAGGTTCAACTCCCGTCCAACGCAGAATTATTTTTTTAAAAGACCACCATAGTACAGTGGCAGTGCGTGCGCCTCCCGTTCTGAAGTTCCTTGGTTCAATCCCCACTCAGTACAAACCAATTAAGTTGTGTATAAGCCACAAAAGTACAACAACCAGTTCTAGCACAATAGCAGTGTGATCGTCCCGCAATCAGAAGGCTCCAGGTTCTACCCCAACCCTGGGCAAATGCAAATACTTTTTAAAGGCCGCAAGACTACAGTGACTCGTCTTAACACAGTAGCAGTGCGTGTGCCTCCCGTTTTCGTGTTCCTGGTTCAATTCCCACCCAGGGCAAACATAAGTCTCACAAAAAACATCCCAAATCACTACTCCGCAACAGCATGGTGGATGTGTGTGTGCCGCTGAATCCGATGATCCCCGGTTCAATCCCTACTCAAGGCGAAAACAAATTTCAAAGTTTTCCCTTATTTCATTTATTGTTTTACATAACATATTATTTAATTAACTTTCCTTCTGCAGCAAAGTTGGAAAATATGTAATGGTTTTCTCCGCCTCCCCCGAAGTCAATTGCTGCTAAAAGTTGCATCAATTTATATACTTAATTGCCTACGCTTACAACCTATAGCCTGTTAGGGCAACCGCACGGAGAAACTTCCCTCAGGAAAGGTAAACGAGTACTCTGAATGCCTTGTCAATCGTAAGTACTTGTAGTAGATGTCTGCTCTCTGACAGATACGCGCCTTTCAATGAAGTTATTGCCTTCATATATCTTTAAAATGGATAATTGGGTTCATCTACACTTATTCTCATACAGGAAAAGGTAATCGGGTGCTCTGAATGCCCTGTCATTCGTAAGTACCTGTAGGTAGACGTCTACTCTCTGACAACTACGCACCTTTCAAGGAAGTTATTGCTCTCAAATAACTTCAAAGTGACGAATTATATTGATCTCGCTCTTTTCATTTAAATCTCCGTCTCCCTTTTCTCTTATCAACAGCAACATCATCGCCAACTAAACAACCGCAAACATGCCTGACAGTAGCACGGTGGAAGAATACGAGTTTCACAATCGGAAGGTTAATGGTTCAACCCCTACCCATGCCGCTTTACCAATATGATATGGGTGATCATACATCGTTCATCGCCAAGCATCCATCATCCAAACCAATGAAGTCATCACCACCCACATGTACCGATCAACCACATGATTATAATGATTGTCAAAACTCGCCTAGGAAAACTGATCGATCCGATTACATGTAACCAGCAAACCAAACACAATTTCACAGAGCTTTACCATACACCTTTGCCGCCAAACTCATCAAATCTATTTTCTACAAAGCAGCAGAAAGAAGCAAAATTTCGAGAAGCATTACAAATCATCCCCCTCAAATCATCATATTGGCCTTACTGGCCAAGGGGGCAGTATGTTAAACCTAGTTTAACCATATTTTAGTTTATGTACTAATTTGTAATGAGGTTTTCCAAACCCTGATATTTGTGTAAATTTGGCATTATTTTTAAGTTTAAATTCGCTCTGCTTCCATTGTTGTACACAAACCGAGGTTTCTTTTATTAAATAAAACAAATATCGGCCTCTTTTATTCACGTCAGCCGAAGGAACCACAACTAAAAATTAAAGTATAAAATTTATATTCTACTCTATAAAATCTCTTTTTATCTCTAGCAAAGGCAATCAAAGACTTCAAACATTTGTAAGTATTTGTAATTAGTTTTCTGCGCTCGGAAAACTACAAGCCTTTCCCATATTATACACAAAGTCCTGCTCAACTTTGTTCAGATACTTAACACTATACCTTTTTTTGGTACATAAGATTAACGCCTCCCATTCCTGCGTTATATTGGGAAATCATTTTGGACATATCACATTAATTTTATTTGCAGATCCAGCCTGGCGTCTTTTGACATTTATGGTGTCGATTGGATTTATGAAATTGGATCCCATATGTACTGTACGATTATCCATCCATTTCACAATTGAAACTCCTTTTGACACAAAGCTTTGGGAGTCTCCACGATCAAAAGATTTATCGGCGTCAAATTTTGGCATTTGTGCACGATTTTTTCGCAAAGTGCCACAGGCTCGTATTCCATTGGTCATAAGTCTATGTAATAATATTGGACTATTGAAAAAGTTATCGAAATAAAGTTCTATTCCCATATTTTCCAGCCCTGCTGCCATATCTATAATAACGGATTCGCCAATGCCAACCTCTCTCTGTTCCTTTTTGCCTGTATATATATCAATTTTATATAGATAACCACTCTTAGCATCGCAACGGCACCACAATTTAAACCCCCAGCTTATGGGTTTGTCCTTCATATACTGCTTCATTATATTGCGCCCCTTAAATTTTACCATATGCTCGTCTATAGACTGGCATTTGCCTTGGCTCATATTTTTTCCAAATGCTGAGTTAAAATGATTTATTACTGGTCTAATTTTAAAAGCTCGATCGTATGATGGGTCATCACGGCTTGGCTGTTCAGCATTGTTAACAAAATGTAAGCTGGAAAGAATTTTTTCGAAACGATCTCGAGTCATAACTTTGGAAATAAACGGTACTGAATATATTTCCATCGTAGACCAGTACAATCTTATTTCTGGCAATCTGTGGATACTCATTGCTATAATCATTCCAAAAAACGCTTTCAATTCCTCTTTACTTATAACAAATATTGTACCTTTCTGCTCACAATAAAGTTTCGTTTGGTGAATTATGTGCTCTATTAGTGTGTCGAAATCACAAACTGCATTGAAGACTTCTAAAACAGTTGGGATTTCTTCGTCAGCGTTTACCTTTGGATTTAAAACCTGCCCGTATATGTAATCAGGGTCGGTATAAGCTGGCGAAACGTAATTTGCATTGGCTTTTCTCCACTGAAATTTAACTAAAACATCTTTGGCATCTTTATGTTTGGGAATACCTTTTGCCATTGACGCATCAGTCTTAGAACTTTTGCTCGTTGAAGGTTTTTCGGTCGGCAGAATATCTTCGATTTCGATTTCGGCTCCGTTCGTTAAATACGTAAAATCATCCAATACACCTATATCCTCGATGTCTAATTCAAACACATTTTCTTCATCTTCACTATCCGATGCGTTCAAAAGCTGTACAATTTCATCCTCAGTTTTATAAAACCGACGCAATCTGCCCATGGTTTACAATAATTAAATGGAAAAAATGTTTTCAAATCACAACTAAAAACACGAATTTACGCACAAATTGCAGCATGCAAACCGTTCGACAGTTGATAAGAAACTAATAGCTTGAATCGCTTGTGTGAGCTTTGCAATCTAAAAAAAGCAACACTTTGGTGCATGCATTATCATGCAAACTGAATGCAAACTATTGGACAACCGATCAGCAACTGATAGTTAGAATCGTTTTTGTTTGTTTCGCAATGTAAATATACCAACACGTTAGTGCATGCGTTTCACTGTTTACTTTTTGTAACGACAAAATGCTTTTTAATATTTAATGCATTTGTTCCCAAATATTTACCTTTGACGACGAATGGGACACATATGTCCCATGATTTTTCTCATAGAAGGAGTAAAAATTTTTAAATTTTGACTACACTTTAGTCTTGAAATGTTGTGTTTCCGAGTAAGAATCCGCAATAAAATTTTGAAAATTTCCAGAGGAAAATTCTTCGTCGTCAAAGGGTTAAAGGAAACGTAATGGCAGAGGAGCATTTTTTTAAAAAGTGAGCACAGATACCATCCACATCAGATTTGAAGCTATTTTTAATTTCCATTATGCCATCTAATACTTCATCTTCTGAGACCACAACATTACCTATATTAACCATAGACAAACATTTTGAAACCCTTATACAATTATCGGACGAAGGCTCAAAATTAGATTTAAAAAAGTTAGCGAACATGTTAACTGCATCATCACAAGATTGGGATATATATCCATTATACCTGACTGTAGATGGGATGTCGGAAGATTTCTTTTTTGATTTTATAAAGGTCCAAAATGATTTAGGGTTACTTCTAATTTCATTCTCTTTCCCCAAAAGAAATTGTTTATAAAGAAATTTATTTAAGCAGTTAAATTCCCGTTGGTAATATATAAATTTAGCTTGACAATCAGCATCACCCGACTTTATGAAGCGCTTATTAAATTTATTGCGCAAGTTCTTAAGCTTTTTAAGGCCTCTAGTATACCATGGAAGCTTATAAGGCTTATCTTTTTTAATAGGAATACAACACCTAAAATTTCAATCAAAAATTGTTCATAACAAACGGAAGTTACATTGCCAGCAAAAATTGTCACCGAGTCAAATATAGTATTTAGCACATCAAAATTACACAAGTTGAAGTTAAAATCTAAATATTTAGGCAACGGGGAGTATTTAAATAAGCAATACGATCCTATTTCAATTACTAAAGGTATGTGATGTACATTAGATGGGGATATTGACAGTAAAGAGGTGAAGTTACAATCATGTGGAACAAAAATGAGATCCAAAAATCGGTGCAGTCGATTAGGAATATTATTAATTTGAACCAAGTTTAAACTAAGCAAAGTATCAATGCAATTAATTTCGTATTCTTTATTTACATTATGAGGAGATAAAAAATATTATCAATAAACGTAGACCAAATAATACTTTCAAGATTAAAATCCACCATTACACAAATGCTAGAGTTTACTGCAATATTCTCATCTAATACTAAAATATTAGAAATGCGTTTAGCGTAAAGTCTTTCTGAACTTCCCGGAGGTATATAAGATACGCATAATAATAAAGATATGTTAATACCTAGAATAGATACAGCAAGTTGATCTAATAAACCATCCTCATCATCAACCAAGAGGAGGGAGGCATTTAATAGCAAAAAAACTACGCATCAAAAAAGTCCGAGTTTAGCCACGATTCAACCACAACAATCACATCAAATTCACATTGAGACGAAAAAGCAAAAACATCTTTAGATTTAGTTCGCATTCCAGATAAGTTCTGGTAATATATTTTAAAGCCAGGAACGGGATCAACTAACGATGTCCTGTTTGTGCTTCTTTCCTTGGAAAATTTACGAAAGAGCGTACCCTTATATCTGTGGGCCAAAGCTCAGGGTTGGTAATTTCCTTATAAAAACACGGAGATATGCCGAGTTTGAAGTTAACTCGTTTAAGCTTGTTAATATCAGCGTCTTTTTTGATTAACTTGTAACATTCCATATGTAGTTTTCCAATTTCGGTATTTTTTCTACGTAATCCATTATTTTCGGAATAACTACCTACAGTTCATTAGCATCAGCCTTAACTCCATATACTACTGGCCCTTTCTTACGTCTACGCCTCTGAACATTAACCCAATCAGAAGAATGTTGCGTAGGTTGTGTGTTAGCATCATACATATTGACATCATACATGTTGGCATCATTCTCAACTACATTAGACGCAACTGTTGTAAATGAAGACACTGATGAAGCTGCAGACAATACAGGTTGATTGCAAGCTAAGTTTGACGAAACATTTACTGCCTGTGCACTTGAACTTCCCAACAAACCAGTCCCTAAGCGTAATATAACTAAATTGGAGAATAAACTTACTACTAACAAATTTCTACAACTTTTCTTAAACATACATCAACTATACGCTGCTTGCTTCACACATAAAGTACAACGAAAAACGGTTTCGTAAGAAACAAAAAAACCCAAAGTCGCTGCGACGTATATGATGTGCCGTTATTTGTACACGTGCATTTTGTTTTCTTTGTTAAAGTTCTCAGTTGTCTTGTTCATGTTGAATTGTAAAGTTGGAGTAACAAAAAAGTGAAAATTAAAGAGAAGTAAAAAAGTGAAGAAATTAAAGAGAAGTAAAAAAGTGAAGAAATAAAGTTTGTAAAAGTAAAATAAAATATATAAAACTATAAAAAAATGTCTTACAAAATTAAACACAGTGTTCGTAAGGAAACAAAAGAAATTGTTGACTTACTTTTAAATGCTAAAAAACATAAGTGCGATTCTAGTGAAGTTGAAGTCAGCTTAAGTAACAAAAAAGATTCCATTGTAGCCACATGTAGTGCAGTGGACTCAAATTTAAGGGATGATATTGTAGCCACTTGTAGTGCAGTGGATTCTAATTTAAGTGATGACATTAAATCTGATGATGAAATAAAAGTAAACACTAGTGACGACGATATTTCGAGTTGTGAAGAAAATGTGGGTGATCAAGACATTAAAAGACAAATTACTGCTTGGGCTGTTGAACATACCATAACCAATCGTGCTGTAAATGATTTGCTAAAAATTTAAAAATGTTTTTCCTTGTTTACCAAGTGATGCTAGGACGTTAAAACAAACACCGCGTGATGCACCGATAGTTCCAATTCAAGGTGGGAATTATGTACATTATGGGCTTAAAGATTGTCTTACCGACTTCCTATCATCCACAACGTTTCCAGATAGTACAATAGATTTAAATATAAACATAGATGGATTACCAGTTGCAAAAAGTTCTCTATCTCAGGCATGGCCAATTCTTGTAAATGTGAATGGTACCAATTCTGTACATACAGTCGGAATTTATAATGGAAACAGTAAGCCAAACGATGTTAATGTGTTTTTACATCCTTTCGTTAAAGAATTAAGCGAAATTATGAACAACAACTTTACTTTTAATAATAAAATATATGAAGTTAATTGTCGAGCTGTCATATGTGATGCACCGGCAAGGGCCCTAGTTATGGGAATAAAGAGTCACACCGGCTTTTATTGTTGCCATAAATGGAAACAAAAGGGTGACCATATAAACCACCGCATGGTGTTTAAATATGAAGAAATCACACTACGAACCGATGCAAATTTTAGGAAACGTTTGGATACAAATCATCATAAAATAAATAAGAAAATGGCCATAGAAGATTTGCCAATAGACCTAATAAGATCGTTTCCCATGGATTACATGCACGTAGTTTGTCTGGGTGTTGTCAAAACTTTAATGAGTGCTTGGATAAAAACAAGAAATACACCATATTCGCTTCAAAAGAAAAAAATCTCTAATTTAAACCAAAACCTCTTGCATTTGAAAAGAAAACTACCACGCGAGTTTAGAAGAACTACAAGAGATATCCATGAGTTAGATCGATATAAAGCTACTGAGTTTCGTACATTTCTTTTGTATGTTGGGCCGTTTATATTAAAAGGAATTTTGGATGAAAAACTATATTTACATTTTCTGCAACTCAGTTTGGCAATGAGAATTTTATTAGACACTGAACAATGCAAGTCAAACAATAAGTGCGCGGAAGCATTATTAAGGACTTTTGTGCAGTCAATGCCTGACAATTATAATGATTCTATTTCAACTTACAATTTCCATTGTCTGACTCACTTAGCCAGTGATTGTTTGCAATACGGATCATGTGAAACTTTTAGCGCCTTTAAATTTGAAAATAAGCTGGGAATGTTGAAAAGACTTCTTAAGAATAAGAATAATATATCGGCACAACTATACAACCGACTGGTGGAGCAAAGTATCAATACATCATACAAAAATACAATGCAAGAAACAGCAAATGCATTTTTATCAACAGCCCACCCAAATAATTTTTATAAAACTGGAAACAACATTTATCAAGTGTCATCAATAAATCATCATGTTGGTGTAGTCATTGGACATCAAGTTTTGAATTTGAGATCAATGTTTTTCAATCCACTAGAATCTTCACTTCTCGGCATTTTTGAAACAGCAAGTTTAACAGTTTCAGAAGCACCCTACGAACACTGTTGGAAAGATATAACTAAAATCTGTGCTTTAAGCAATAAAAACAATGAGGTTGGGTTTTTTCCAGTTATCCACTATGATTGAAGACAATAATAACATAAACTTTAACAGTATCTTTGTAAACTCGTAACTCATGCACAATACTTCAGAATGTCAAAATGTTACACAAGCACAGCCTGTGGCATTAAATGGTAAATATTCAATGATATATATTTACATACATGTTTTGAAATTTTATTAGTTGATAATGTTTTTTTCTATTTATTTTTAGCGGTAACGGAAACTCTTGCTCAGGCTATTGAACCCATGTTTATAAGGCTGACGACTGAGGTAACTTCAATGCGGGAAGAGATAAATACCTACGAAATGAAGTAAAAGGTTTGAGGAAAGAAAAATTATTGAAGTTCGTGATGCCTGATATCGCCTTTAAAGAAATGGATGATTTTTTAAAGTTCGAAAAGCAGTTAGAAGATGATAACAACTTTTTTCTTTCGTTTGTAAGTTAAATAGAAAAACCACTACATCATTAGTTAAATAGACTAAAAATAACCGTACCAATTAACCTAATATTTTTTGGTTTTTTTTTTTCTTTATATACAAAGTGAACAGAACTGTTATCTGTAGCAAAGGCACCGAACTTCACCAAAAACTGCTGGCGAAAGATTTTAACCGATAAAGTTGCGGAAAAGTTGTGTTGGAAAGGGACAGAAGATAAAAAGAGTGTGCGCAGTCTGAGTGTAGCAAAAGCCATAAGAAGTATGTAAAGGGTGATTTTTTAAGAGCTTGAT
Source organism: Polietes domitor (assembly GCA_947397865.1). Taxonomy (NCBI): domain Eukaryota; kingdom Metazoa; phylum Arthropoda; class Insecta; order Diptera; family Muscidae; genus Polietes; species Polietes domitor. The sequence goes on along the minus strand of OX377618.1, from coordinate 92,152,366 downwards.
AACTTTTTTAAAAAAAAAACGCATAAAATTTGCAAAATCTCATCGGTTCTTTATTTGAAACGTTAGATTGGTCCATGACATTTACTTTTTGAAGATAATTTCATTTAAATGTTGACCGCGGCTGCGTCTTAGGTGGTCCATCCGCTTAGTCCAATTTTGGCATTTCCACGTTTTTGAGTAACAGAGACCCAATTGGTGCGAACGGCGACGAATCGAAAATTGGTGGTCATCATTAACACTGGCCGATACAGCTGCGATATTTTCTTCAGTTCGCACTCTACGTAAGCGTGTTGGTGGTTTAATGTCCAACAATGTAAATTTGGTGCGAAATTTAGTCACAATAGCCCGAATAGCCGCTTCAGTGGGTCGATTAAACTGACCATAAAATGGAAGCGCGCAATGAACTTTCTTAACAGAGCACGCATTTTGATAATAAAATTCAATAATTTGCAAGCGTTGGTCGTTTGTAAGACGATTCATGATGAAATGTCAAAGCATACTGAGCATCTTTCTCTTTGACACCATGTCTGAAATCCCACGTGATCTGTCAAATACTAATGCATGAAAATCCTAACCTCAAAAAAATCACTCTTTACATAACTGACTTCAAAAATTTTACGCATTTAAGTTTAATTCCTTTTTTAATTTTATAGATGCTACTGTTTCCGTTGGATTGAATGAGGCGGATTTTGTGAAAAGCACGAAATCATTTTTCCAATTTGCGAAAAATAGGCTAGAGTCCAAAAAAAAAAATATGTTTCAAAATCCAAAAAATAGAAACATAAAATTTGCTTACTTCAAAAGAAAATCAACAGCAACTTCGTTTACAAGCTCCCGAAAATTGTAATAAATACTTGTATGAAATAAAAGCAAAATTAAGTATGAGGAAAAAAAGAAACATATCAAAAATTAATAACTTTTGTCCTTTCCCAAAAAACTCTTTCTTAAAATGTAGCGAAACCTAGTATTTTTTCATTTTTCCTATAAAGAAAAGATAATCAGTGAATTTTTTAAAATCTACCAAATAACCTATGTGGAAAAACAATTGAAGTGCCTTTTATGTTTATTCAAGAATATTGTGTTTGAAATATGAGATCTCTTTAATTTATAAATTTCTTTAATTTAATGATCTCTTTAATTTAATGATCTCATTAATTTAATAACTAAACCTAATAAGAAAATATGGTTTAAAATTCGTTTGAATATACATATTTATTTTATAATGAGAAATTAAAAGTATAAGTATAAGTACCAATTAAAAAAAATTAATAACTTTACAAATAAAGCTGGAATGTGTATCAAATAATTGAAAAAAACAGCCTAATTCATAACAGCTGGCGTATACTAACCTTAGCTATCCGTTATGAACAAAGCTATTGTTATTTATTATATTTCTAAGCTTGTTGTATACTATAGACTAGCAAGCTTATAACAGGGTTCAATTTTGTTTATTATATAATTGGTACCAAGCGTATTACAATACTTTTCACAAACGTTTTCAAAGCTTACATTACTAAGCTTGTTCAAAGCTTAAATTTCTAAGCCTGTTTAAAGCTTATATTTCTAAGCTTGTTCAAAGCTTACATTTGTAAGCTTGTTCAAAGCTTACATTTGTAAGCTTCTTCAAAGCTTACATTTCTAAGCTTATTGTATATTATAGACTAGCAAGCTTATAACAGGGTTCAATTTTGTTTATTATATTTTATTATTATTATATAATTGTTACCAAGCGTATTACTATAGTTTTCACTAACGTTTTCTAAGCTTAAGGCTTATGATAGTAAGTTTGTTACAAGTTATTTCTAAAGGGTTTTGGTTTGTTGGGTTTGATCAACAAAAACAACACTACGATCATTTAATGCGTTTGTATTTTAAAACAATGGGTTCTGTTTAGATTTTTGTGCATTTCTTTGCATCTTCTCCTTTTCTTTATTATTTGAAAAGTCAACGACTTGTTGCTTTAGCTCTTGCAGCTCTTTGTTTACGGAAGAGTGATGCATTTGTTTAAGTTCTCTTACTTCATTTGTTAAATGAGAAATTTGGGAAATTAAGTTTGATGTAACTCTTAAGCAGTCAGCGCAGTTAAAAACAATGTTTATATTATTGTTGAATATTTCACCAAATTTATCGTCAATTTTGGCACAGATAAAATGATACTTAGCCCTGCATAAATGACAGGCAATATATCTGGCGGTTAACGAGTTGAAACACTTCGCGCAAAGGTTATTAGACGGAGGATCCATTTTACACGTCCTACCAAATTAACTATCAGTGAGTGACTGATTTGACAACCGACTGCACCACACATTACAGAATGAATTCGTTCTTCGCCCGCACTATCCGTATGTGGAAACTTCCGGCAGATATCTTCCCAGCTAATTATGATGTTCAGAAGTTTAAAACAAAAGTCAACAAACACTACTCCCTCTTTCCTCCTTCCAATACCGTATTTTCCTTCCGCCAACGCAATGCGCTGCATTTATAGGGGACATCCCCTGAGTGTTGGTTCAGTGAAAAAAAAAACTTCTTTGTGTGCTTCCTGTTGGTACTGTTGTTGTTTTTCTTTGCTGAAGACACTTGGAACGATAAAACACTTATTTTGCGTATGAATACACCCAGTAGTGAGCCGTGTTTTGAAAAGAAAACTGTAACGGCGATAGCATTTAGTTTTGTATAACAAAGTAGTGAGCCGTGTCTTCAGGAAGAAAACTGGTAACGGCTGGACACTGTTTCAATGACTGGAATTCGTTCTTCTTGACAAAATATGTAGATGACTTGTTTGGAATTATAAAGAAAACCTCATTGAACAGCATACTTAACGCATTGAACACATTTAACAGTCAAATACAATTCACGATGCAAGAGGAAAAAGACCAGAAATTACCTCGCATAGACACGGTAGTCATACGACACAAGGAAACACGCGAAAAATAAGATTGTTTCAGTTGTCATCATTCTTTGCAATATCAATCAACCAAAGTTATGCAACGGAACGCGTTTAGCGGTCACAAAACTCATGAGCAATGTGATTCACGCAAGAGAATTCCAATGTTTCCAACCGATATGCCATTCGAGTTTAAGCGAATCCAATTTCCGATTCGTCTCGCATTCGCCATGACAATCAATAAATCACATTGAGTGTTTGTGGCCTCAGTCTGGAGAATTAATGTTTTTCACACGGTCAACTGTATGTCGCATGTTGGCGGAAAACCATCCGCTTTGATCATTTTCCCACCTGGCAACAAAAAAATTGTTTATCACAGAGTGATTCAATGAGGGAAAATACAATTCAAAATCGACACGACCGTAACTCATCCAGCAAATATTTTAAAAAAAGAATAAATTGCAATAGACAATTGACCACAGATTTTCTGCAATTTGAAATGACGTAGGACAGCGCCTGTGAGATGAAGTTCTCCGGGTCCACTATAATGAATAACACTAACGTTCTCTTAATTATGCATATACTTTTTATCTTTATATCATTTAATAGTTCATAAACTATTCACATTTTTTTTTAAATAAATGTGAATTACCTGCACCGATAAATAAATAAGATTTTAAGACAAAACAACGTTTGCCGGGTTATATTTTGATATTTGATAACGTTTTTATAATCACTTTGAGCGTACGAAATATGCAGGATTTTGATACGCCCTTTCGTGTAACACCCACACAAATCACCATAGTCTAGCTGAAATCCATTATGACTTGAAATTTTACCCTATAAATAGTACAAACAGTTTTTGTATAAAATGTCATATTTCGTCGGGGACTGCTGTCTAACTTTTGTTGATACCATTTTTCCCTTTTGTTTCGATCCTCCCTTAAAAATACAAAGTTCGAAATATCCGTCCGACTTCACTATTCTTTCTGCAACATTTTGGTTGGAACCATTTTATCTTTTTGTCGCAAATTTCGAAAAACCTATTTTTTTGGTACAATTTTTAGTAGATACCACTGTTAGCTCTCTTTGAACCGTGTGTACTCTTAAACGTAGAAATTTCGAAAACCCCATTTGTGTTGCATTTTATTTATTCTTGCCTTATAATAACTTATTGGTCGAATTATTTTCTGAGGGTGACCGCACCAAATATATATATATATATATTGTTGGGTTTGTTTGTCTTTGCCATATATATATATGCCCAACGAAAAGATGCCATTCGATCCGTATTGGAACTACTGCATTGCCTGGGAGAGGCAAAAATTGCCTTAGACATACACCCACACCTTTCAACATGGACAGAAATAAAGATAATGTTGGAGACAAATTTTGGAGGATTGACCTCCTCCGAACAATTGTATGAGGAATTAAGAAATGCCCAATTCCGGGGCAATGTCGTGAATCTCTACAATTACATTCAGTCCAAATTGACATTGCTTAATCAGCGTAATACCATGGACGGACATTTAGTAGACGTAACTCACAACAACACGGCAGCACTCACAATTTTTATAAATAAACTCCCTATAAATCAAAGGACCTTTGGAACTGGCATTGCATGAATTGGCAATGTCAGGCTTACTTCATTCAAACTCACCGAAATCACAAAACAAACAAAATCCAAATCAGCAACAATACAAAAATCAACGACAAAATCAAAATCAGCAACAACCTCAAGGCCAACCTGAACAAACTCAACGGAACTCTCAGCAAGTCTATCAACATAGGCAACAACGACGGCAGCCTCAACAACCTCAGTGGAACAATCAGCAAAACTATCAACAAAGGCAACAGCAACAGTGGCAGCCAAGACAACAAGCACCTGAACCAATGGATGTCAGCCAACAGACAAGACAGAATCATTACCTGCAAAATCCGGATGAGTACATTAGCTATAACAATTATAATAATCTAACTAATTATTCTAATTTGAGAAACGATAATAATAACTTATGTAACTGTCAGCCAAATTTAAATCAAGATGCAAATCTTAGTAGTTGCTCAAATAACAATGCTAATTATGAAAATAATGATAACCGAAATTTTCGCCCTATGGCCTCAACGGAGACGCCCGATACGGGACCAAGCTGCCCTATGTTTTGTTCAGAAATGAGTATCGCGCAACAAGAATGTTAGTGGACACGTGTTCCACAGAAAACAATTTGGCGGAATCTCACTGCCCAAAATAATTATAAAAACGGCCGCGGGTCAGATAGAAATAACCAAGGAAATTCTTGTTCCTAGAAATGATATGTCAATGATATTAAGAGAAGACCCAACATATAGGATATTTGAATATCACCCCACATTTGCGGGAATATTCGGCTCGAAATTGTTAAGGGAAAATAATGCTGTTATTGATTATGAGAAGAGAATTTTGATCATCAATAACCAGGAACTCCCCCTGTATTTTGAGGGAGATAGTGAAAGTGAGGAGAATATTAGAGTTGTTTACTTATCCGAACTTTACCATTTGGACGAACTATGAATTTCAGGACAGTTAAGGGTTGATCACTTGAATGATGAGGAGAAAGACAATATCCGGAGAATAGTATCTGACTACGGCGATATATTCTATTTTTCCTTCACGATGATCTTTCCTTCACAAATGATGTGAAACATACTATTCCGACTGAGGATTCACGTCCCGTTTATTCGCGGATGCACAGATATCCCGAGATTCACAGGGACGAAGTGAATCAGCAAATAGGTGAGATGCTTGAACAGGGGATTATAGGACATAACTCATCACCTTATAACGCTCCAATTTGGGTTGTGCCTAAGAAGGAGGACAAGGAGGATAATAAGGAGTGGAGAATAGTGATTGATTATCGAAAGCTTAACGCGGTGACGAAAGAAGATAGATATCCAATGCCTCTCATTGATGACTTTTTGGACAAATTAGGTAGGGCGAATTATTTCACTACCCTTGATTTGACAAAGGGCTTTTATCAAATCGAGGTGAATCCTGAACACCAGGAGAAGACGGCATTTTTGACATCGGACGAGCATTATGAATTCAAGAGAATGCCCTTTGGACTAAGGAACGCGGCTGCGACGTTTCAGAGGATGATGCATGATGTACTTAGGGAACACATAAATAAAATTTGTGTCGTCTATATGGACGACATTTTGATTTTTAGTACGTCTCTGCAGGAACACGTGAATAACCTGAAGAAGGTATTCGACACTTTGAGGAGGGCTAATTTGAAGGTATCTTTGAATAAGAGTGACTTCCTAAAGAAGGAAACCGACTTCTTAGGGCATGTGGTTACACCTGGTGGAGTCAAACCTAATCCTCAGAAAGTAAGATGTATTAAGCAATTTCCTATTCCGAAGACGATAAAAGAAATCCAGAGTTTTCTTGGATTAAGCGGTTTTTATAGAAAATGTATTCCTGACTAGGCTAAAATTGCTAAACCATTGACTATGAGACTTAAAAAAGATTCGAGGATCGACGTTAATGATCATGATTATAGGGAAACATTTCACAAACTTAGGACTATCCTAATGTCTGACATGGTACTTAGGTATCCGGACTTTTCGAAGGAATTCATAGTTACTACCGATGCCAGCAACTTTGCTTTTTGTTTATATCACGGACTCTTAATAGGCACGAGATTAACTATAGTACCATCGAAAAGGAGTTAGAGTCAATAGTATGGACCACCGGTCAATTCAGACATTACATCTATGGTAGGAGATTCAAATTTAATACTGACCATAAACCATTAATATGGTTATCATCACTTGTGAGGTTAATGTTTTCGTGTGTAGCTAACGTAATAATTGCGAAAATGAATCGGTTTATCTGAGGATTCAGGATGAAGTAATTAAAATGAAGAACATAAAAAATTTTAGGGTTCTTCGATCTTATCTAGCAGAGGATATTAGCATAGAAGATCTTATGGAGATTATCATAAGACACCATAAATATGTAAACAATCACCCTGGGATAGAGAAAAGCTACCAGGAGTTGAAATGTTTGTATTATTATCCTAATTTGAATCGCGAAATAGCAAAAATAATTAACAACTGTGAAATATGTAATTTCAAGATTGAACGAAGACCGATTAAGTTACCTTATGAGAAGACAGGCACGTCGAAGGCTCCTCATGAAATTTACCACGCTAACATTTGGTATATGAGTAGAGACCGGATGTATTTAACTATAATTTATAAATTGTCTAAATACACCCCAGTGCAGGAAATATATGAGAGAACACCCCTATGCTTAATCAGAGCTTTTACCATTGCTTTTAATTTAATGAAAGCTCCGAAATTATTAATAACGGACAACGAGACGGCGTTAACTATAGCAATATTCAACGATTTTCTGGATAAGAAAAATATCCGATTGCGTTTAACAACTCCAAACAGACATACTGGAAACTCTGATATTTAGAGATTTCACAGTAGTTTGAACGAAAATATTTGGTTGTATAAAAACGTGAAGAGGACAACGATATCGCTTACAATATTGATTTCATCATACAATCAAATTATGCTTATAATAATAAGATTCATATCACTACAAAGAGGAAACCAAGAGATGTTCACTTTTCGGCGAATGATGTTGACTTACAAGACTTTTATAGACAGATCGAACCGGCTAAGATAAAGACATTGGAATGCAGAAACAAGGATAGAAAAGACGAAGAGATTGATAGCAGGTTTAAGAAAACGCCTAACGTGCAGAAAATGGAGACTCGACAAGAAAAGGTTGACGTTGAACGGGTTGACGACCGACACTACAAGACTAGAAGTAAACATTTGAATATTTATAAGGATCAACTCCTAAAACGAAAAACTTTTTTCAGGTCTACAGACGTATTGGTGGATGATAGTGATTTTGCTAATGACAAACCCGGTACTAGCAAAGAAGCTGGAAATCACTGACCTTAACCACGGGAATGGCTTTACCCCGATCGAACTTGGACAGAAGAAACTTGTTTCTGGATATAACAACATTCTCCACATATTCAACGTGACAAAATATAAAGCATTGAAAAGGAAGTAGCAAATTTGGACAATTCATATTTGAAACACCAGATAGACCACATTCGTACGGAACTTTAATTCCACATGCTCTAGAGAAACGAGGACTACTGAACATTTTGGGTACAGGATTGAAAAACTTATACGGAACGATGGATGACGATGATAGAGTAGAAATAGAAGTTAAATTAAGTACGCTCGAGACTAATTCCCATAATACCATAACCCAAAGCAATAATCAAATTCAAATAAATAAGCAGTACGATGAACAATTGGAGAAGCTAACCACACTTTTTAAAGTGATTGGACAATATTTAGAAATGAGAAATACTTCGGCTCGACAGTCGAAGTAGATAAAATAAGAACAAATCAGGTATCATTTGACACATTTGGAAACAATTATTGATAATGTAGAAGGAATTATGTTAACATCAAGTTTAGGTTTTGATTTTCACAGATGAGGAAATTCGAATGAGTAATATGACTTTTGAGAAATTACAAGATATTAGGCTGGCCGTAGCGACTTCTAGCAGAAACATATTCATAATTCGTATCCCAATTATGTCCAATGAAATTTATAATAAAATATACATTCAACCAGTTCCTAATAAACACGGAATGGAAATTAATTTACAATATAAAGAATATTTAACCCACAATAATGTTGTATACTTTGATGCAAATGAAACAAATAAAATAATGAGCGTAAAAGATAATTGTATAGAGAATCTTTTTAAAGAAAACAAGTAAGGAAAGGCTAAAGTCGGGCGGGGCCGACTATATAATACCCTACACCACTCCCTGCGTATGTACCTCGCTTTGATTACTAAACGCAGGTATTTCATGGGAACAATTTTATGTAGTTCATACAAATTATACAAATTATATTCATATAATTTATATGCTATAAATTCATCTTCAGTCAAATTTAACGATTATGGTAAATAATATGGTAATTGATCTAATTGTCCGACAGACAAATACAAATTATACAGTAGTATACCAGTCATTTTAAAGTATGGACATATGGACATCACCCAAACAATTCTCATTGCAATTAAATTTGGTAAAAAAGTGAAATCGGGAAGGATTTTTGCATCCTGTAAATGTATGTGTTTGACAAAAAATGTTAAATCGGAAAGGACATTTGTATGGGGGTATATTGAAACCTGGAACGATGTGACCCGCTTTCACCATGTCTGTTTATTGGTGTAATATAATATGTAAAATTTGGCCAAAATCGGTTAAACATTATTGAGCAACATTTGTATGAGGGCTATATCTAAATCTGAACCTATCTTACCCACTTTCACCATATATGTTTCTAGTTCGATTATAAGATGTTGTGCCAATTTTAAAGAAAAACGGGTACAATGTGTGGATTTTAGAGCGGAAAAAGTGAAATCGGGAGCGACATTTGTATGGGGGCTATATCTAAATCTGAACCGATCTTACCCAATTTTTGCATACGTATTTCTAGTTGGATTATAAGATGTTCTGCAATATTTAAAGAAAATCGGTTACAATATGTCGTTTCTAAAGCGGAAAAAGTGAAATCGGAGGCGACATTTGTATGGGGGCTATATCTAAATCTGAACCGATCTTACCCAATTTTTGCATCAGTGTTTCTAGTTGGATTATAAGATGTTCTGCAAAATTTAAAGAAAATCGGTTACATTATGTCGTTTCTAGAGCGGAAAATGTCAAATCGGGAGCGACATTTGTATGGGGGCTATATCTAAATCTGAACCGATCTTACCCAATTTTTGCACACGTGTTTCCAGTTGGATTATAAGATGTTCTGCCAAATTTAAAGAAAATCGGGTACAATATGTCGTTTCTAGAGCGGTCAAATCGGGAGCGACATTTGTATGGGGGCTATATCTAAATCTGAACCGATCTTACCCAATTTTTGCATACGTGTTTCTAGTTGGATTATAAGATGTTCTGCAAAATTTAAAGAAAACCGAGTACAATATGTCGTTTCTAGAGCGGAAAATCTCAAATCGGGAGCGACATTTGTATGGGGGCTATATCTAAATCTGAACCGATCTTACCCCATTTTTGCATACGTGTTTCTAGTTCGATTATAAGATGTTCTGCAAAATTTAAAGAAAACCGAGTACAATATGTCGTTCTAGAGCGGAAAATGTCAAATCGGGAGCGACATTTGTATGGGGGCTATATCTAAATCTGAACCGATCTTACCCAATTTTTGCATACGTGTTTCTAGTTCGATTATAAGATGTTCTGCAAAATTTAAAGAAAACCGAGTACAATATGTCGTTTCTAGAGCGGAAAATCTCAAATCGGGAGCGACATTTGTATGGGGGCTATATCTAAATTTGAACCGATCTTACCCAATTTTTGCATACGTGTTTCTAGTTCGATTATAAGATGTTCTGCAAAATTTAAAGAAAACCGAGTACAATATGTCGTTTCTAGAGCGGAAAATGTCAAATCGGGAGCGACATTTGTATGGGGGCTATATCTAAATCTGAACCGATCTTACCCAATTTTTGCATACGTGTTTCTAGTTCGATTATAAGATGTTCTGCAAAATTTAAAGAAAATCGGGTACAATATGTCGTTTCTAGAGCAGAAAATGTCAAATCGGGAGCGACATTTGTATGGGGGCTATATCTAAATCTGAACCGATCGTACCCAATTTTTGCATACGTGTTTCTAGTTTCATTATAAGATGTTCTGCCAAATTTAAAGAAAATCGGGTACAATATGTCGTTTCTAGAGCAGAAAATGTCAAATCGGGAGCGACATTTGTATGGGGGCTATATCTAAATCTGAACCGATCGTACCCAATTTTTGCATACGTGTTTCTAGTTGCATTATAAAATGTTCTGCCAAATTTAAAGAAAATCGGGTACAATATGTCGTTTCTAGAGCAGAAAATGTCAAATCGGGACCGACATTTGTATGGGGGCTATATCTAAATCTGAACCGATTTCCTCCAAATTCAATATCGGTGGTCCTTGGCCATAAAAAGTAACTTCTGCCAAGTTTCATGACAATCAGACAACAATTGCGTCCTGTAGAGTGCGAACAAGCTTAGATGGACAGCAGACGGACAGACAGACATCGTTAAATCGACTCAGCTGGTGATTCTAAGCCGATCGGTATACTTATATACTTTCTTGGTGTTACAAACATTTGGCGCGAAACTAACTTATAATACCCTAGACCACGAAGTGGTGTAGGGTATAATAAAATGTTGTAGTTGAACTAAATGCTCACATATTTTTGCTATTAATATGATAAAAGAAACTATTGAACAGGATTGTGACCAAATTCCGATATCATTAACTGGAAATTATTTGTTGAAAATTGAAAACTAAAGTAAAAATAATGAACAAATGGTACGATAGAAATTTGTAAGGCGAAGACATTATTTTACCTAATCCATTAAGAACTATAAATGTAAAAGAGGAGAAAGATATCTCCCTTCAGGATCTTAAGATTCACCATGTTAAAAACTTAGAACATATTGATGAACTAGAAATGACACAAAGAACAACCAATATTGTAATGTATGTAGTAATGTCCACAATTATCGTAATAATAATAACTTACCTTTATGTCAGATTGAAATCTAGGAAAACTGTCACTAAGACGGTTATTTCTTTATCCCCCATTCCTTCAGAATATGGGCAAAGATCCCCGTGTGGGGGAGTTATGGCAAAGACAAGCAAACCCAACGGAAATATGCCATTCGATCCGTAATGGAACGACTGCATTCCGTTGTGGGTTGTTTGTTGAAAATTGTGCTTGCTATGCACAATCTCACGCTTTGCTTAGTTATGACAAAGTCAAACAAACCCAACGGAAAAATGCCGTTCGTCCGTAATGGACCGACTGTACTCCGTTGTGGGTTGTTTTGTGAGAATTGTGTTTGCTGTGCACAATCTCACACTTTGCCTCCAACTCCATCCAACATCCAAATAGTATACATAGAGCACGTCTTTGTTCAGTAGTGTCGAGCAAAGGCGATCATATTGCAAATAAGATTATGTAAACAACCGTACAACGGTTGATGAACAAATATACTACTCAAAAGTAAAGATGCATATTCATTTCGTCTCGGTCCGAAATAAACGAAAATTAGTTCCGAAGTTTATTCTAATATATATATATATATATCTAAATGTAATTATGGATAATTTAATTTATGGATAAATTTGTTTAACTTTTTGAGAAAATTTATAATGTATATGTGTATTTCTTATTTGTGTATAGACTCCTCTGAAGATGATTGAAGATTTCTATCGAAATATTGGGAATAAATAAATTATCAAAAACAACAACACCTGTTTTTCAAATAGAGCCTACTGCCGAACAAAACAATAATAAAATTAAAAACAACATAGGCACACCATACACACACAACATAACACACGGAACGCACACAGCACAAGTCAAAATGACTATTTACAACACCATGAAACTGAAGTACAACAAAAATACACAAAACAATATTCGAAAGGTAACAACCAACCAGCTAAATTAAAAACATCCACAACTTTTCTTAAAAAATGCAAAAAGATTGGAATAATACCGAATTTTATAAACGACAGAACAAAAAGCATACACAACATTTTCAAAATTAAGAAGCAAATACCACCAACTATCAATAAATTACTTAAAAAGCAGATATACAATTTTCGCAACAAAATTTTAAACCTCTTAATACAACACAAACATGAACAAATTCATGCAAATCGAGAGACATTGTTATATGAGAGTTACACACATCAAAATAAAACAACTCACATTAGAAAATTACAAACGTTAAAACAAAAACAACAAAATTTTAAACCTCTTAATACAACACAAACATGAACAAATTCATGCAAATCGAGAGACATTGTTATATGAGAGTTACACACATCAAAATAAAACAACTCACATTAGAAAATTACAAACGTTAAAACAAAAACAACATTGAGATGAACGTACATAACAACAACGGATGTTTTGTAAACAAAACAAATAGAGAATAAAGAACAACAAGAAATAGCGAGAACAAGACTCGTATCTCTCAAAGACGACCACTTACAAAAAACAAGACTAAGCACAAGGGATAAGCTGACACTTGACTCAGTGGTACAATCGAAAAGATTTTTAAAATAATGACATTTTAATACTTAGTGCTGACAAAGGAGGAAAGACAGTTGCAATGGAAAAAGAGAATAAACAACGTAAAAAGAGGACAATATTACAAGATATGTGTACATATAGAAGACTAAAGAAGGACCCAACATCGAGCTTACAAAATAAAAATAATACAATAATTGACAAGAAGTTTAATACAGGGTTTTCCGACAAGAGGTGGTATTCAAAGAAAAATTTCATTTTTTGAGACAAATGATTGGATGTTCATTTCATAATAAAGAGGAAGGTATGTCGTTAATAATGAAAAACAACATCAGCCAAATGGCTACCACGTTTACAGGACCATATCCTTTTCATGAAATTTTCCATAACCAAATCGCAAAGTGGCTGCCTTATGTCCTCGACTTCTTCCCAAAGGAAGAAGTCGCAAGGTGTTAAATCACAAGATCTCAGTGATTATTTGTGATCACCTCTTCGAGAGATAACACGGTCCGGAAACCTTTTCCGTAAAAAAGCAATGGTTTCGTAAACGTTATCTAGATTAATACCATCCAAGGTACTTACTTAAGTAGTTAATACCAAAAAGTACAGTCCAATGACCCGCCGAACCATAAACCGCACCAAACAGTCACACGATGAGGATGGAGAGGCTTCTCAACAATAACTATCGGGTTTTCCGAGCCCCAGATGCGACAATTTTGCTTGTTGACGTAGCCACCGAGGTGGAAATGGGCCTCATCAGTCAAGATGATTTTTCGATGGAATTTCGAATCATTTTCATTCATGAATTTTAATAATTTCAATGCGGTTTCAGAGATATAAGCCTACCGATATTAAGCCGACAAGCCGCCGCCGCCGCATGTTTCTGAACGAGCCGCGCCGCGCCGCCGCCGATTTCAGCGGCTTAAATCGACTTGAACCACGCCGCCGATTTCATCGACTCATATCGACTTCAACCACGCCGCCGAGATTTGGCGGATTTCTAATTCATCTTACTACCAAAATAGACAACCCTCTTAAAATTACAAAAGAAAATATAAATGTCGACTTAGACAACCTACTGCTATGAAATATAGTGATCTTTCTTTGAATTTGGTTGAATGATTGTATTTTGATTTTAAAGTCGCATTTATACAAGTCAATTCCAGTACGTTCCCATAAATAACAATAAACAACAGCTCCTCTATTGTGCTTCTTTAGACAATACAAATTCTTCCTTCCATTTTCCCAAAATTTTCAAATAAATAGGGGTGATCGAATGGCAGAACGAACCGGCAAATCAGGCGAAAGCCGCCGCCGCCGACCCATTTTGAAAAGCGCCGCCGCCGCCGATAATTATGGTTCGGCTTGTAACTCTGTGCGTTGTTGAAGCGTGTATCGTCCCATTTATAATAATGGCGTAGTTTCTACTTGTCAAAGAATAAAATCTTCAAAAGTGACAGCTACCGAAATACCGGGTGATTCAAAATAACACCTCTTGTTGGAAAACCCTATACGAAAATTATCAACGAAATTGAGAAAAATAGATTGACGACGAAGATAGCAATGGCTCCAAGGATTTACGGACTACCAAAAATACACAAGGAAGGAACACCGCTTCGACCGATATGCTCATCGATTAACGACCCAGCAACAGAGATACAAGCCGACCGATTTTAAGCCGACAAGCCGCCGCCGCATGTTTCTGCACGAGCTGCGCCGCCGCCTATTTCATCGGCTCAAATCGACTTCAACCACGCCGCCGATTCCATCGACTTATATCGACTTCAACCATGCCGCCGAGATTTGACGGAGTTCTAACTCAGTCAAATCTTACTACCAAAATATACAAATTACAAAAGAAAATAAAACTGTCGACTTAGACAACCTACTACAGTGAAATATATTGATCTTTCTTTGAATTTGGTATCCCACTATATGATGATTGTATTTTTATTTAAAAATCGCATTTATATTAGTCAATTCCAGTACGCGTGGCAATGTGTTCCTATAAATAACAATAAATAACAGTTCCTCTAATGTGCTTATTTAGTGTGTCAAAGTAGGTAGAGTATTATCATTCTTTGGAAGGATTATGATATTCAAGATGTCTGCTCAAATATGCCTCACATGAAAAGCTGTAATTACAACAATATGTATTAAATTCATCCATATTATAAATTTTGGGAATGGATTCCCACTCCCGAAAAATAATTGTATGGGATAATAATAATAAATTATGGGAACATTGGCTAATATTAACGAATATTGAACTAATTGTCAAAAATAAAAGAAAATGTGTTAAAAACCACAACAAAGCTCGGCGGCGGCGGCTTTCGGCTGATTTGCCAGCTCGTTCTGTCATACGCTCACCCCTATTTATTTTACAATTTTGGGAAAATGGCAGGAACAATTTGTATTGATTTTTTATAACTTTTATTTTATTTTTCGGCAAGTAATTAAATATTCGTTAATATTAGTCAATGTTCCCATAATTTCATATTATTATCCCATACAAATATTTTTTGGGAGTGGGAATCCATTCCAAAATTACAATATGGATTAATTTAATAAATATGCTTGCACTTACCGCTTTTCATATGAGGCATATTTGACCAGACATCTGTAATATCATAGTCCTTCCAAAGAATGGTCAAGCTCTACCTACTTTGACACACTAAAGATGCACAATAGAGGAGCTGTTGTTTCTTATTTTTTATAGGAACCACGCATATTGGAATTGACTTATATAAATGCGACTTTCAAATCAAAATACAATCATTCAACTTCCTATAGAAGTCATCATATAGAAAAATGCATATATTTCACAGTACAGTATTTATAGCTTATATGCATTCCCAAAAATGTAAAAACTCGGTTAGATGCACAATCTGTTCATATAGAAATCCGGTTAGACAGATCAGAGGTGCATCACTCCATGAGTATTAATATATGTATATTTATGTACATACATATATGTTACACTACTTTGTTTCAAACAAGATTAGTCTAAATTCAATTCATAAGAATATGTACGTTTATAATAAAAATATTTTAAAATAAGGACATATGTACAAAGTTTAAAATAAAAATTAAGAGATATCCTTAAAAATGGAAAAATGTACTCACAAACTGTGATTTATCGATATTTTTTTCAAAATAATCAAAGAAATTGGAGCTTCATATATCCGATTTTCTTTTCATGTGATTGCTTTAATTTCTCCAAATTTCTGATGCATAAAAGCGAGAAATGCATATAAGCGAATGCTTATAAGCAAAAAAATGTCCGTGTATTCTGAATTACAAAGTGAAATTGCATAAGTTTGGATGCATATAAGCGGAAAATGCTTATAACCGATGTGCCTATAAGCGATAAATACTGTACTAGGTTGTCTAAGTCGACAGTTATATTTGCTTTTTTAATTGTAAGTGGATTGTCTATTTTGGTAGTAAGAGTTCTAACTCCGTCAAATCTCGGCGGCGTGGTTGTAGTCGATGAAATCGGCGGCGCCGTGGATCATTCAGAAACATACGGCGGCGGCGGCGGCGGCTTAAAATCGGTCGGCTTGTATCTCTGCCGCTATGGATTCACTACAAAGTCAGAGGAAAGCGACCAACAAAAGCATGCATTGCTGTATTTTGTTGTTTTGTCACCAAGGCAGTTCACCTCGAGCTTGAAAGTGAATTATCAACCAACGCATTTATAGAAGCATTAAAACTATTTATCAGTCGAAGAAGATGTTGTCAGAATATACAACGACAATGCAACAAATTTCGTTGGTGCTAGAAATCAACTTCCGGAACTTACTGAGTCAATTTACTCAAAAGATGGACAGGAATCAAAAGTTTCAACATGCAGCTCAAAAGAAATAACATTTCATTTTATTCCACCCAGAGCTCCTCATTTCGGTGGGCTGTGGAAAGCAGCTTTGAAATCTGCAAAGCACCTTTTAATCCGGAGTGTAGCCACAAGTTCATTAACGTATGAAGAACTGGAGACAGTAGTCGTTGAAATAGAAGCAATATTGATTCACGACCTTTGACACCGATGTACAAACTGCAACAGGAAGTTTCAAACGTGCAAATCATCATCTTGCCTTACTTCCTATTGAAAGTGGCCAACAACTTTGGCTCAGACGAACTTCAATCAGTCACAAACTCTGATCAAAATTCAAATGAACCGGAAGCTAAAAGACAATGTTTGCCAGGCGGATATGTACATATTTCAAACGTCGACATCATTCCCACCGATACCAAAACACTAGCTAAGCCAACACGGTACCATCTATAATAATAACAATATTATTGACCCTTCCATTTGTCATATGCGGTCTAGTGAAACCAGAAACTGTGAGATACAGGCACTACAAATGTTACAATGGCCATTCAACACATATGTCAACAAATTCAACAAAAACGTGAGTGTGAAGATCTTGTTAGACACTTCCAACACATGAATATCAATGGATAACACGTTACTCGTCAGAAAAGAGGGCTCTTAATACAATTGGAAATGTTTCTAACACATTGTTCGAAGTCTTGGACTCGAACCACGCCGAAATAATGTCGGATACCCTTACAGTAATTCAGGAACATGAAGGACAGATGACTTCGATTATGAAGAACCAAACGTCCATAATTGACTCCACTATAAACATCGTTAAAAGTAGTTAGATTATCACAGTGAAAAGATTATCAAGTTTTGAACACCAACTTACAGAAATCATGAACCGCCTTCACGCAATAGAAAATATTATATATATATTTTTTTTCACTGAACCAACACCCAGGGGATGTCCCCTATAAATGCAGTGCATTGCGTTGGTCGAAGGAAGATAAGGTATTGGAAGGAGGAAAGAGGGAGTAGTGTCTGTTGACATCTGTTTTGAATCTCTGAATGTCGTAATTGGAGGGAAAGATATTTGCCGGAAGTCGATTCCACATACGGATAGTACGGGCGAAGAACGAATTTATTCTGTAATGTGTAGTGCGGCCGGTTGTCCAATCGACAACAAATGGGTGAGCGTTCCTGGAGAGTCGCGTATTTCTACCGAACGTTCTCACGGGCGGTATAAGATCACGAATTTCCGAAGAACAAACACCATGAAAGTATCGATAGAACAATGACACACAACCAACATTACGACGGTGTTCAAGGGAGACAATAGAATTGGATATCCTACCATCACCTATCAGTCCATTCTTAGTCTCCCCAAAGCAGTTCAGCAATGAAATCACCAAAACGCTGGCACAATTACCCCAACTAGCCAGGAATATCATTGAGACCTCTTGTTAGTCTACAATCTGATAACAGTAAAAAGTGGAATCACATCAAGAAATAAAAATTCCCTTAAGTACTCCCAACGACTTCAATGTTTACCGGTTCATTCCAATACCAACAATGGTGATCCAAACAATGATGTCCATCAAATTGTCCACACAACTTCTAGCGGTTACAATTCACCGAGATCGATACTTCCCAACCAGCACCGAAATTCTTCGACACTATATTATGTTAGAGGACAAAACATATATATGTACCAATACACAACCAATTTATAAAGAGGATCATTAATAAATGCATGCGAAATAAGTCTATTTAACAACGAAATACGGCCTATATGTCAATACATCAAGGTCAAACGCTGCCGACAATCTTGAGCAACAACGTCTGGTCATCAACTAAAGGCAACTCATATACCGTTTTCAGTGGCATATCAACACATGACCAAGGGAGCAACACCGTCGCAGATCCACCATATCTTCCAAAAACAAATAGCAACTACATAGCAGAACTATCAGCAATTCAAAGACATCATTCAATTTCATTCAATAGACATCAAGAATCTGCCAGAACCACCGCAAACAAATCAGCATCATCACAGCTTGATCATTGCTTATGTAGCACTAGTGTTTATAGCAGTCCTATTAATTATTGCCTGAAATCGCAACGATTTGCACCGAAACCAAGGCCCAGAACAAGGACAACACCAGAGAACGATCAACAGTTTAACACTACATTTACACCAGAGATACAAGCCGACCAATTTGACCATTTGAGCCGACTAGTCGCATGTTTCCGCAAGAGCCGCGCCGCCGCCGATTTCATCGCCTCACGTCGTCTTCAACCAAGAAGCCGATATTTTTTTCTACTTTCAAAATAGACAACCACCAACCTGTATATATTTATATTCTTATTTAAAACACACATACATATTGTGTAACAGACATACATATTTTGGTCTCGTAAGAGTAAGTCGCCCGCGTCCATGTTCTTATGGAATAGATTTAGTAGAACGTATGAGATTTGAATGTAATATCTGCAAGCGTCAATTTAAAATGAAAACATCCCTAAAACAACATTTTGGCCGGAAACATCCAAGGGAGAAATTATCCACCACTGGTGATGATCATGATGAATAGTGAAACGGGACCTGCTGTACAAGACGAAAGGAATAGGAATAACCGATAAACCCTTGCATTATTATGAAAAACAGATATTGATCAAAAATGGAAATGAAGACAGTTATGAAATAGTGGAAAAGTATAATAAAAAGAGGCATGAATTCACTTACAAGGATGATGATGAAATAATTCAGAAGGTAGTGAATATTATACAGAATGAGGAAGCTGTAACAATTTATTGCGACAATGAGGATTCAGGATTTATCTGAGGATTCAGGGTGAAGTAATAAAAATTAAAAACGTAAAAATTTCAGGGTTCTTCGAACTTGTAAGCTAGTAAAGGATATTAGCATCGAAGATCTTATGGAGATTATCATAAGACACCATAAATATGAAAACAATCACCCTGGGATAGAGAAAATCTACCAGGAGTTGAAAAGTTTGTATTATTATCCAAATTTGAAACGCGAAATAACAAAAATAATTAACAACTGTGAAATATGTAATTTCAAGATTGAACGAAGCCCGATTAAGTTACCTTAGGAGAAGACAGACACGCCGAAGGCTCCTCATGAAATTTACCACGCTGACATTTGGTATATGAGTAGAGACCGGATGTATTAAACTATAATTGATAAATTTTCTAAATACGCCCTAGTGCAGGAAAGAGATGAGAGAACACCCCTATGCTTAATCAGAGCTTTTACCATTGCTTTTAATTTAATGAAAGCTCCGAAATTATTAATAACGGACAATGAGACAGCGTTAACTACAGCAATATTCAAAGATTTTCTGGATAAGAAAAATATCCGATTGCATTTAACAACTCCAAACAGACATACTGGGAACCCTGATATTGAGAGATTTCACAGTAGTGTGAACGAAAATATTTGGTTGTATAAAAAACGTGAAGAGGAAAACGATATTGTTATAATATTGATTTAGTCATCCAATCAAATTATGCTTATAATAATACGATTCATCTCACTACAAAGAGAAAACCCATATATATTCACTTTTCGACGAATGATATTGACTTACAAGACGTTTATAGACAAATCGAACAGGCTATGGAAAATACATTGGAATACAGAAACAAGGACAGAAAACACGAAGAGATTGATAGCAGGTTTAAGAAAACGCCTAACGTGCAGAAAATGGAAACTCGACAAGAAAAGGTTGACGTTGAACGGGTTGATGACCGACACTACAAGACTAGAAATAAACATTTGAATATTTATAAGGATCAACTCCTAAAACGAAAAACTTTTTTCAGGTCTACAGACGTATTGGTGGATGATAGTGATTTTGCTAATGACAAACCCGGTACTAGCAAAGAAGCTGGAAATCACTGACCATAACAACGGGAATGGCTTTACCCCGATCGAACTTGGACAGAAGAAACTTGTTTCTGGATATAAAAACATTCTCCACATATTCAACGTGACAAAATATGAAGCATTGAAAAGGATGTAGCAAATTTGGACAATTCATATTTGAAACACCAGATGTGGTCTACATTCGTACGGAACTTTAATTCCACATGCTCTCGAGAAACGAGGACTACTGAACATTTTGGGTACAGGATTGAAATACTTATACGGAACAATGGATGACGATGATACAGTAGAAATAGAAGTTAAATTAAGTACACTCGAGACTAATACCCATAATACCATAACCCAAAGCAATAATCAAATTCAAATAAATAAGCAGTACGATGAACAATTGGAGAAGCTAACCACACTTTTTAAAGTGATTGGACAATATTTAGAAATGAGAAATACTTCGGCTCGACAGTCGAAGTAGATAAAATAAGAACAAATCAGGTATCATTTGACACATTTGGAAACAATTATTGATAATGTAGAAGGAATTATGTTAACATCAATTTTAGGTTTTGATTTTCACAGATGAGGAAATTCGAATGAGTAATATGACTTTTGAGAAATTACAAGATATTAGGCTGGCCGTAGCGACTTCTGGCAGAAACATATTCATAATTCGTATCCCAATTATGTCCAATGAAATTTATAATAAAATATACATTCAACCAGTTCCTAATAAACACGGAATGGAAATTAATTTACAATATAAAGAATATTTAACCCACAATAATGTTGTATACTTTGATGCAAATGAAACAAATAAAATAATGAGCGTAAAAGATAATTGTATAGAGAATCTTTTTAAAGAAAACAAGTAAGGAAAGGCTAAAGTCGGGCGGGGCCGACTATATAATACCCTACACCACTCCCTGCGTATGTACCTCGCTTTGATTACTAAACGCAGGTATTTCATGGGAACAATTTTATGTAGTTCATACAAATTATACAAATTATATTCATATAATTTATATGCTATAAATTCATCTTCAGTCAAATTTAACGATTATGGTAAATAATATGGTAATTGATCTAATTGTCCGACAGACAAATACAAATTATACAGTAGTATACCAGTCATTTTAAAGTATGGACATATGGACATCACCCAAACAATTCTCATTGCAATTAAATTTGGTAAAAAAGTGAAATCGGGAAGGATTTTTGCATCCTGTAAATGTATGTGTTTGACAAAAAATGTTAAATCGGAAAGGACATTTGTATGGGGGTATATTGAAACCTGGAACGATGTGACCCGCTTTCACCATGTCTGTTTATTGGTGTAATATAATATGTAAAATTTGGCCAAAATCGGTTAAACATTCTTGAGCAACATTTGTATGAGGGCTATATCTAAATCTGAACCTATCTTACCCACTTTCACCATAGATGTTTCTAGTTCGATTATAAGATGTTGTGCCAATTTTAAAGAAAAACGGGTACAATGTGTGGATTTTAGAGCGGAAAAAGTGAAATCGGGAGCGACATTTGTATGGGGGCTATATCTAAATCTGAACCGATCTTACCCAATTTTTGCATACGTATTTCTAGTTGGATTATAAGATGTTCTGCAATATTTAAAGAAAATCGGTTACAATATGTCGTTTCTAAAGCGGAAAAAGTGAAATCGGAGGCGACATTTGTATGGGGGCTATATCTAAATCTGAACCGATCTTACCCAATTTTTGCATCAGTGTTTCTAGTTGGATTATAAGATGTTCTGAAAAATTTAAAGAAAATCGGTTACATTATGTCGTTTCTAGAGCGGAAAATGTCAAATCGAGAGCGACATTTGTATGGGGGCTATATCTAAATCTGAACCGATCTTACCCAATTTTTGCACACGTGTTTCCAGTTGGATTATAAGATGTTCTGCCAAATTTAAAGAAAATTGGGTACAATATGTCGTTTCTAGAGCGGTCAAATCGGGAGCGACATTTGTATGGGGGCTATATCTAAATCTGAACCGATCTTACCCAATTTTTGCATACGTGTTTCTAGTTGGATTAGAAGATGTTCTGCAAAATTTAAAGAAAACCGAGTACAATATGTCGTTTCTAGAGCGAAAAATGTCAAATCGGGAGCGACATTTGTATGAGGGCTATATCTAAATCTGAACCGATCTTACCCAATTTTTGCATACGTGTTTCTAGTTCGATTATAAGATGTTCTGCAAAATTTAAAGAAAACCGAGTACAATATGTCGTTTCTAGAGCGGAAAATGTCAAATCGGGAGCGACATTTGTATGGGGGCTATATCTAAATCTGAACCGATCTTACCCAATTTTTGCATACGTGTTTCTAGTTCGATTATAAGACGTTCTGCAAAATTTAAAGAAAATCGGGTACAATATGTCGTTTCTAGAGCAGAAAATGTCAAATCGGGAGCGACATTTGTATGGGGGCTATATCTAAATCTGAACCGATCGTACCCAATTTTTGCATACGTGTTTCTAGTTTCATTATAAGATGTTCTGCCAAATTTAAAGAAAATCGGGTACAATATGTCGTTTCTAGAGCAGAAAATGTCAAATCGGGAGCGACATTTGTATGGGGGCTATATCTAAATCTGAACCGATCGTACCCAATTTTTGCATACGTGTTTCTAGTTGCATTATAAAATGTTCTGCCAAATTTAAAGAAAATCGGGTACAATATGTCGTTTCTAGAGCAGAAAATGTCAAATCGGGACCGACATTTGTATGGGGGCTATATCTAAATCTGAACCGATTTCCTCCAAATTCAATACCGATGGTCCTTGGCCATAAAAAGTAACTTCTGCCAAGTTTCATGACAATCAGACAACAATTGCGTCCTGTAGAGTGCGAACAAGCTTAGATGGACAGCAGACGGACAGACGGACGGAGGGACAGACAGACATCGTTAAATCGACTCAGCTGGTGATTCTAAGCCGATCGGTATACTTAAAGGTGGGTCTAGCTCGATTATTTCTTGGTGTTACAAACATTTGGCGCGAAACTAACTTATAATACCCTAGACCACGAAGTGGTGTAGGGTATAATAAAATGCATTGTACCTACAGGAAAAACAATAGAAAATTTGTAGTTGAACTAAATGCTCACATATTTTTGCTATTAATGTGATAAAAGAAACTATTGAACAGGATTGTGACCAAATTCCGATATCATTAACTGGAAATTATTTGTTGAAAATTGAAAACTAAAGTAAAAATAATGAACAAATGGTACGATAGAAATTTGTATGGCGAAGACATTATTTTACCTAATCCATTAAGAACTATAAATGTAAAAGAGGAGAAAGATATCTCCCTTCAGGATCTTAAGATTCACCATGTTAAAAACTTAGAACATATTGATGAACTAGAAATGACACAAAGAACAACCAATATTGTAATGTATGTAGTAATGTCCACAATTATCGTAATAATAATAACTTACCTTTATGTCAGATTGAAATCTATGAAAACTGTCACTAAGACGGTTATTTCTTTAGCCCCCATTCCTTCAGAATATGGGCAAAGATCCCCGTGTGGGGGAGTTATGGCAAAGACAAGCAAACCCAACAGAAATATGCCATTCGATCCGTAATGGAACGACTGCATTCCGTTGTGGGTTGTTTGTTGAAAATTGTGCTTGCTATGCACAATCTCACACTTTGCTTAGTTATGACAAAGTCAAACAAACCCAACGGAAAAATGCCGTTCGTCCGTAATGGACCGACTCTACTCCGTTGTGGGTTGTTTTGTGAGAATTGTGCTTGCTGTGCACAATCTCACACTTTGCCTCCAACTCCATCCAACATCCAAATAGTATACATAGAGCACGTCTTTTTTCAGCAGTGTCGAGCAAAGGCGATCATATTGCAAATAATATTATGTAAACAACCGTACAACGGTTGATGAACAAATATTATGAAATAAAACGGCAGACTTAATTTACTACTCAAAAGTAAAGAAGTGTTATTCATTTCTTCTCGGTCCGAAATAAACGAAAATTATTTCAGGAGTTTATTCTAAAATTATATATATATATATTGATAAAAAGCTAAAAGCATTTGTTCATTACCTATGGAATGGCTAAGCGTGTCGTAGAAAATTTTAGCCACTGTCGGATATGCCCATCTAGAGAAAAAATAGTTATAAAAATAAACATTACGAAACATTATTCATTCTTCGACATACGCGTCATGTGAATCCGAATTCTTATAAATTACTTCTGGGGCAACTCTATTACGTTGATAAATTTTTAAAACGTTTTCAAACCAATTATCCGATGAAATTTCAATTGATTCTATACTACTAATTATAGCTGTTATATTTGAAAATCCACTCCATGGTTCTGACTGTATTTTTAAAGCAGATAATTTGACCAATGCTGCGCCTTTTAGTGATGGAGCCCTCTTCAAATGTGCCTTAAGAGATTTAAACATTAACTCCGTCTGTAAGAAAATTTACTTGATTAATACAGTACTTTTTCTATTCAACGAAGAATTTAATATTACTATTATATATGTGCCATAAAAATGTTTTGCGTTTTGATGGTTTATGTAAATGTGTATTCTATATATAAACTAATCTTTATGACACCAAACTTTGGAAAGAAATTAGACAAATGAAATATTGGGTAATACTGGTGCTTATGACTCGATCTCACAAACTTAAATATGCTTGCGACACTACAATTGTCAACCGATCGATCTCATATCCACATTAATGTGGATCGATGTGATAGCTTCCTGATCATCAGTCTCGAGTGATGCATATAGATCGGTTAGATCTTGAAAATGTTAATCGTTCATAAAGATACATTGGTTCATTTGTGTATATTATTTTGTGAAATAGTGTAAGGATTTTACAAGTTACTAGTTGCCCACAGCTTGAAAAATATTCAAAATTAATGAATACCGTGATTGACTTAAAGTGTGTATATTGAAGTAGAGTTGGCGAACTTCAGAAGTATCCGCGTTGACAGTGTTCGATGCATTAGTGTTTACGGGTCAATCGTTCTCCAAAAGCAGCAACCAAGACGGACTATCAAGTCATTCTCCATAGTTATTAGTTGCTAGCCTATACTTGGTAGACAAGTCTACGACATTTGTTACCAAACCCTCAAGTTCTTCGGTGTGGATACCCAACCAACCAATAAAACATTAACATTGGTCAATGTAAAAATAAAACTGCAAACTTTTCAAAACGTAAACCTTTTCAAAATAACTTGAAAATCACTGAATTAGTTTTTACCATGATTGATTGATTGATGACACCCATTTAAGTACACCAACAAGTCACCTTTTATATAATTAAATTTTCTTCACGCCATGGTGCGTCATATCCCTGCGACCAACCTTACCTGAAATCCCTATACCAACTTTTAGCACAAGAAAATATTAAACTTTCAAGATCAATACACATTTATTAAAAAACGTATGCACAAACTGACATAAAATCTTAAAGTATATTGAAAATCTACATTGTGGCAAAAGAAATAATATATATATATATAGGTACACTATACCGCTTATAGCATATGAGGAAAAAAGTGAAAGTTGCTGCGACCCTTGATTCCCGGGCACAAAAAGTTTCCATTTAGCCTACAAACCTGCCATAAAAAAATTGATGCCGATCCGATAACGCTTGGGTCTGCCCAAAATTAATTGAAATTTTATATGAGAAAACACATTTTATATGAGAAAATAATTGTATTTCCATAACTAGAAATTGTTTTTAAATACAATTTCCATTCTAACTAGTCATACATGATCAAAAAAACAGTACATGTACATTAAAGTGCTAATATTGCTATTTGTTAATACTTTTAAAATAAATTGGCATACAATTTGAAATCTTTGGAACAAATTGGACAAATTTAAAATCGGGTGACATTTACCCGAGATTAAACAGCTCACTTTGGACAAAAAGAAAAATTAATTTAAAAAAGCGCCAAAAATTCGAATTTGAGATAATCTAAACTTTATGAGAATTGTGAATTACAAATTTTGAATAGAGAAAACAATTTGGAGGAGTTCATTTATAGATCCCCTCGATAAGTCTGGTAGTCTTATTGACGTGTCAAACTATATGTGGATAGCTAACTTGAGTACTATTCCGAAGCTATTTGAGAAATTGGTTGCTGAGGTAGTATCTCATAGGGTTTCTTCTATATTGTTTCCTTGGCAATATGGATTTCGTAAGGACTTCTCTACTATGACAAATTTGATTCAGTTTCTTCGCACGTTATTGATCAATTTGTTTTGGATAATCGAACTGACGTCATCTATACAGATATTAGTAAGGCTTTTGATAAAGTGATCCATGAACTTTTGTTGTATAAATTACATCGTGCAGGTTTCAGCTCTAATTTCTTGAAGTGGATATATTCGTGTCTTTCGAATCGCTCTCAGATTGTCAAGATTGGTAATTCTAATCCTGTTTTGAATTTCGTTATTGGCGGGAAAGATCTGTGCCTGAAGTCCATTCTACATACAGATAGTACGGGCGAAGAACGAATTCATTCTGTAATGTGTAGTGCGGCCGGTTGTCCAATCGACAACAAATGGGTGAGAGTTCCTGGAAAGTCGCGTATCTCTACCGAAAGTTCTCACGGGCGGTATAAGATCTCGAATATCCGAAGAACGAACACCATGAAAATATCGACAGAACAAGGACACACAACCCATATTACGACGGTGTTCAAGGGAAAAAATGGAATGGAAGGGAAAGAATGGAATGGAAGGGAAAAAATGGAATGGCACTATCAACACCATCGTCTCCTCTGCACTCGGTCAAGTAGCTCCAGTGAATAACCAGGAGCACCCGACCATATATGGTCGGTTATATTCCAAGAATATCTGATCGTTCATTGAAATCGACGACACCGTAGGATCAGTGAATCGCATGTGAGACAACAAGGAACACTGGGTCGTAGGTGCATTAAAACCTACTCTTTTCACTTGACCCCATTCGGAAATGGCCAGTAAATCTTGACTGAGTGACTCAGCCATCAATTGCCTTTTGTCTTCAATTTCTTGATGACTTGGTCTATGATCGAATGAGTATGAATGATGAGTTGCTGTCATCCGCGAATGAGTAGGTTGGATTTTAATTCCGATCCAGGAGGTCGTTGATGAAAATAAGAAAAAGGGAGGGGGAAAGGACAGAGCCCTGTGGTACTTCTGCGATTAACCTATGCTCGTCGGATGAGAAGCCATCTACAACAACACGTAGTTCTATCTCTGAGGAAACTCGATATTAATCGAGAGAAGTCACTACCAACACCAAAAGCGATAAGCTTTGATATGAGTGCGCCGTGCCAGACTCAGTCAAAGGCTTTGGAGATGTCTAGGGCAACAACATTAATCTCACCAAACTGGTGGATGGATCGATTCCTACGGAAGCCATATTATCGATCATTAAGTAAGTCATTGGTCTCTAAAAACCTCGCAAGATGGTGTTAACCATACTCTCCATAAACTTCTAAAGCACATAGCAAATCGCAATCGGGCGGTAGTCAGCAGGGTTAGTAGCCTCACCTTTTTATACACTCCACGAGAGTATTATGTCCATGTGCATTTGTTTGTAACACCCAAAAGGAAGCGAGATAGACCCATTGTTAAGTATACCGATCGACTTAGAATCACTTTTTGAATCGATTTAGCAATGTCCGTCTGTCTGTCTGTCCGTCCATCTATTTTTGTAATCACGATACAGGTCGCAATTATAGACAGAACCAATTTTCGGTTCAAGGACGAGTGCTATTTAATTTGAAGAAAATTGGTTGTGATTTAGATATAGCTACCATTCGAATTTCCCTCCCGATTTGACTCTTTTCACGCTAGATATCACTTATTTTAACACATTTTCTTCAAATTTGGCAAAATATCTTATATTTCCACTAGAAACATCCATGGTGAAAATGGGTCAGATCGGTTCAGATTTATATATAGCTCCCATACGAATTTCGTTCCCAATTTGACTTTTTCCGCTCTAGAAACCACATATTTATTAGATTGTCTTCAAAACTGACAAAACATCTTATATTTAAACTAGGAACACCTATGGTGAAAATAGGTCAGATCGGTTTAGATTTATATATAACACCCATTCAAATTTCGCTCTCGACTTGACTTTTTCTGTTCTAGAAGGCATATACTTTAACAGATCTTCTTCAAATTTTGCAAAATATATTATGTTTCCACTAGAAACACCAATAGTGAAAATGGGTCAGATGGGTTCAGATTTATATATAGCTTCCATACAAATTTCGCTCCCAATTTTTCCGCTCTAGAAACCACATATTTTATCAGATTGTTTTCAAATTTTCAAAACATTAAACTAGGAACGCCTGTGATGAAAATAGGTCAGATCGGTTCAGATTTGCTCTCATTCAAATTTCGCACCCGATTTGACTTTTTCTGCTCTAGAAACTACATATTTTAACAGATCTTCTTCAATTTGGCAAAATATCTTATGTTTACACTAGAAATATCCATGGTGAAAATGGGTCAGAGTTATATATAGCTCCCAAAGAAATGTCGCTCCCGGCTTGACTTTTTCCGCCCCAGAAACCACGTATTTTCAGAGAATTTCTTCAAATTGAGCATAACACGTTATACTTGAATTAGAAGAACCTATTGTCTAAGTGGGACACATCATTCCATGTTTGGATATAGCCCTGATACATATATTCTTCTCGATTTGACAAATTGGGTCAGGTCATATTAGCCTATGATTAGGAAGCATACAAAAATCCTTCCCGCTTTCATTTTTTTTATCGAATTGAATTGTCTTCGGATAGAAAGTGGAGTGTATCATATAGTTCTTCCTTTTTATAGACTTTCCTTACTTGCTTAGGGATGGGCTGGATGTTCGCAATCTCCAAAGCGCAAGGAAAATCTCAAATTGAGAAGATTGCGTAGTGGACAATTTTGATCACGGGGAGAGGTTGATTGCTTTCCGGCAAGGATGAATGCTTTGCAAACTTTTCAGCCAATAGGTTGGTTTTGGCAACCAGGTTAGTGTATACTTGGTCATCTTTAACAAGAGTTGGGATAGATGAGGAGTTATCCTTCACTCTATCTATCTATCTATCTTCATCTTCACAATGACCAAAAACTCTTACTTTTTCTGGGAGAAGAAAGAACTTTGGCACGAAGACGTTGTTCGCACGTCCAACTACCCTGGAAAACATGGTTCGAAAAGAATGCTGCAACAATACAACGATCCGAATTACCAAGAGGTGCTAGAACATTAACTTCATACTTTTGAGGGTGTGAAGGTTGGAAAAGATCAAGAGTATTTAGATATTCCTCTTGGACACACGGAATGTGAGTCGGTTCATTCGCTAATTGCGCCAAATCAGTATGCGCGGCAAAAACCTCGGCGTATTGGCCATCTGTAGTTGTGTGACTGGGCAAGCCAAGAGCAGAGCTTCAACCCGACCCAGAATTATCGGCGGCAACGGCGCTACCCATAATGGGTCGACGGCGGCAACTTTCAGCTGATTTGTCGGCTCGTTCTGTCGCTCGATCACTCCTATTACGAAATTTATTTGGGAAAAGGGAAGGAACAATTTTTATTTGTTTTAAATACTTTTTATTTCATTTTTTGGCAAATAGTTCAATATTCGATTATATTAGCCATTGTTCCCAAAAGTTTCTTTCAAAGAATGGTAAAGCTCTACCTACTTTGACACATTAAAGAAGCACAATAATAAGGTTCAACCTCCAAAAGTGTCCGAACAGTGCAAATGGCATTGTAGTCGGAGTACAGTGCATCTTCATGCCCTAAATATACATGTGGTTTTGTGTCTTACACAAGAGAAACATCTTCAGCTTAAATATAACCAAAGCCTTCCAAACACCCACTTTGCTTAGAGTAGCTGGAATTGACATATATAATATATATATATATATAATCAAATCTTATTATAGACATCATCATATAGTGGGATACCAAATCCAAAGAAAGATCCATATATTTCACAGTAAGTAGGTTGTCTAAGTTGACAGTTATATTTTCTTTTGTAATTTTAAGTGGGTTGTCTATTTTGCTCGTAAGATTTGACGGAGTTAAACAAAATTATCGGCGGCTCGTACAGAAACATGCGGCGGCTTGTCGGATAAAAATCGGTTGATTTGTATCTCTGGCCAGGAGGAATTATGGACATTGAAATCGTCAGCAACCACAATTTTGCTGTCCGGACATACTCTAAAATTTTTGTTATTGAATCGGAAAGTGCGTCGAAGCCATTTGCGGATGCCTCCCTTTCCGCGTTTGGACTTCTATACACAAATCCGAAATGCAGTACGCGTGTTCCAATCCTGAATTTAACATAAAGAGAGTTAAATTCTGAATTTTCTGCTGGCTCTGGAACGCTATATCGCTACGTACGTAGACCACAAGACCTCTCTGGGAGATAAAAAGAGACAGGATGTGATACCCAGGTATGTGAAAATCCTGTGGATCAGAATCCTCACACACCTGAGTCTCACAAAGAGCCAAAACATCAGACCAATGGATGTGTACATGTGCGTACACGGCAAAAAATTCGCTCTCAGCCCTCGTATATACCAAATTGTTCTTTAAATTATTACAACAGAATCAATTGACAAACCCCTCTCCCCGACGTTGATGTGTTCACACAATGCTCAGAGCATTGCTCTTGAGAATTGGGCGAATAACGACTAGAAGGAAAGAGTGTCAACTGAACTACACGAAAGGAAAGGGGACAACGCACACAATACTTAATGGTCATAAAATGTGCTCGGCTGCTGTGATGTTGTTGTTGCTGCCGATGCTGCTGTTGTTGTTGCCATTGTTAGGTTGTTGCTTTGATTTTCTGTTCATTACGCTTCGCGGTTTTTGTTTGTTATTCTGTTTGATGTTTTCCATGTTCATTATTTCTGTCTTGATTTTATTGCTGTTTAGTGCATTTGAGATATTAGATTTTGTAACAGAAACTGGACGGCACACAACACGGGCAACGAACCCTTAAAAGTAGACATGTTATGTTGAATACTGTGATGGTATATCTTATTCTAGGATTAAGTTTAACGTGCCACTTAGATCATCTAAATCAGGGTTGGCCAAATAGGTACAATTCATCCAATTATGGGTTGGCCAATTTTGTGACCCGCAGTGCTATTTGGATTTAACATAAATGGTAACATTATTCTATAAAAATATCACGAACATAACAACATAGTTAAGAAATTTTTTAAAACTTTATTGGTTTTAATCTAATTTAAATATTCCGCATTACCGAAAAAAATGTTTGATATATCAAATAGAACGGTAGGTACGTGAAGCCAGAGCTATTTAAATGAGAAAAACGGTCATAACAGTTTCCTTTCCAGTTAGCATCAGCGTGTTTCTAGCTGTTCTAACTGGATGTTGCTTATATCTAAAGCCCTTGAATTGGTAGTTACAAGCAGTAAACTAAGGGATCATATTAATAAGTTTTATTTTCAACATATGTACGTGTGGGATTTTAATATAATATAAAATAAGTAAGGAAAGGCTAAAGTCGGGCGGGGCCGACTATATGATTCACTCCACTTTCTATCCGAATACAATTCAATTCGGTAAAATATTGAAAACGGGAAGGATTTTTGTATGCTTCCTAATCAGAGGCTAATATGACCTGACCCAATGCTAACATTGAATGATGTGACCCACTTAGACAATAGGTTCTTCTAATTCAAGTATAACGTGTTATGCTCAATTTGAAGAAATTCTCTGAAAATACGAGCGAAATTTCTATGGGAGCTATATATAAATCTGACCCATTTTCACCATGGGTGTTTCTAGTGGAAACATAATGTATTTTGCAAAATTTGAATGAGATCTGTAAAAATATTTGGTTTCTAGAGCAGATAAAGTCAAATCGGGAGCGAAATTTGAATGGGAGCTATATATAAATCTGAACCGATCTGACCTATTTTCACCATAAGTGTTCCTAGTTTAAATATAAGATGTTTTGCCAGTTTTGAAGATAATTTAATAAATATGTGGTTTCTAGAGCGGAATAAGTCAAATTGGGAGCAAAATTCGTATGGGAGCTATATATAAATTTGAACCGATCTGACACATGGATGTTTCTATTGGAAATATAAGATATTTTGCCAAATTTGAAGAAAGTTTTTTAAAATAAGTGGTATCTAGAGTGAAAAGAGTCAAATCGGGAGTGAAATTCGTATGGGAGCTATATCTAAATCTGATCCGATTTTCTTCAAATTAAATAGCGTTCGTCCTTGTACAGAAAAACTTCGTAGGGCAAAGTTTCATTTGGTTCTGTCTACAATTGCTATCTGTATCGTGATTACAACAAGTAAGGAAAGGCTAAAGTCGGGAGGGGCCGACTATATAATACCATACACCATTACCTGCGTATATACCTCGCTCTGATTACTAAACCCAGGTGTTTCATGGGTGCAATTTTATGTAGTTCGTATAAATTATACAGTATACTATAAATTAATCTTTAGTCAAATTTAACGAATATAGTAAATTTGATGAAAATAATTTACTCATTCATATGATGGGCCCATATACAAGCAAAATCGGTGTCATGCCATCTCATTTTAGCTGCGACTAGTGAAAAATATAACAATTATTTTCATCAAGAGTGGCTGTAATAAGTGAATCCAGAGTGTTATCAATAAATCGGAAGATATATATGAACGGTGATAATATATTTACGTAATGGTCCACTTATATGGTCCATGGTAATATGAACCAAGCAAAAAAAAATTGGAAGTTCCGTAGGAATAACATTTTAATCGCATCTTATCCTCTCGCATCCAAATGTGCATTTCTCCCCGTTTTTTTTTTTTGTTGGGAAGGTTTTTTGCAGTGAATGTTTTATTGAAAATTGGCGGCAGGTCTATCACAAAATTTGGGGCCTGTGCCAAAAACATGGGCCTATATAGTTCTGATTCACGGTAGGTATTCCTAGTTGAAATATATCATGATCTGCAACATTTGATCAGGACCCGATGTGAGGTGTAGAGTAAAACGAGGCCCCATTTGTATGGGGATATACCCATATATGGACCCATATATCTGACTTTCATAGTAGCTGTTTCTAGTTGAAATATAAAATGATCTGCAAGATTTGATAAACGTCTGATGTAAACTCTGGATTCTGGAGTGGTAAAAATATAAAATCGGGGTCATTTGTAAGGGCGTTATATTAAAAAGTGGAACCTTATAGATCACTTTCAAAGTAAGTATTCTTATTTGATGATCTGCAAAATATTATCAAGATCCAATGTAATATGTGTGTTCTAGGGCTGTAATAATAAAAATTGGGGCCCATGTGTAAGGGCGCTGCATTAAAAAGGGCCCTTATAGATTACTTTCACAGTAAGAGTTCTTAGTTGAAATATAAAATTTACAAAATTTTATCAAGATCCAATGTAAGGTGTGGGTTATAGAGCGATAATTGTGTAAATTGGGAGCCCAGTTGTAAGGGGCTATACCATATGCTTTCAAAGTAAGTGTTTCTCATCCAAATATAACATTGTGTGGGAAATTTGATCAATATCTGATGTAAAATGTGTATTCTAGAGCAATAATAGTGTAAATCTGAGGTACATTTGTATGGGGGATATATCGAAACATGGACCCATGTAACCCACTTTCATGTTAGCTATTTCTTGTCCGAATAAACAATGTGTATTCTAGAGCAGTAATAGGGTAACTTGGGGGATATTTGTATGGAGGCTATGTCTGAATCTGGACCGATTTCCGCCAAATTCAATACCGATTGTCGTTGGTAAATAATTGATCCAATTTTACGGCAGACAAATACAAATATATACAGTAGTAATAGGATGAATCGGACCGACATTACAAAGGAGGCCTATAACAACACTTGGGCCTGATCCAAAACATGGGCCTATATATTTCTCATTCACGGTAAGTATTCCTACTTAAAATATATCATGATCCGATGTAAGACGTAGTTTTTAGAGGTGTAGTAGAGTAGAATGGGGCCGATTTGGGACACATATTTGACTTTCATAGTATGTATTCTTAGTTGAAATATAATATAATCTGCAAAATTTGAAAAAAATCCGATCTAAAATGAGCGTCCTTGAGGGATAAAAATTAAAATGGGGCCATTGGTAAGGGCACAACATTAAAAAGTGGTTCCTTATAGATCACTTTCAAAGTAAGAGTTCTTAGTTGAAATATGACATGATATGCAAAATTATATCGGGATCCAATGCACGATGTGGGTTCTAGAGATGTAATAGAGTAGAATGGGGCCCATTTGTATGGAGGTTATACCAAAATGTGGACCCATATATTTGACTTTTATAGTATGTATTCTTAGTTGACATATAATATAATCTGCAAAATTTGAAAAACTTCCGATGTAAAATGTTAGACCTAGAGAGGTAATAATAAAAATGGGGGCCCATTTGTAAGGACGCTACATTTAAAAGTGGGCCTTTATAGATCACTTTCAAAGTAGGTATCCTTTGATGAAATATAACATGATCTGCAAAATTTTATCAAGATCCAAAGTAAGATGTGGGTTCTAGAGCGATAATAGTGTAAACTGGGGGCCATTTGTATGGGGGCTATACAAAAACAAATATAACACGATCCTGAAAATTTGGTCATGATCCCATGTCAGTCTTTGTTTGACTGCGGTAGTTGAAACACGTACAGTGCGCTTTGTTATAGTTCTCTACGAAATAACTTAAAAACAACAATTTCCACATATTTCAAATTTTTCAAAAACAAAGGAATTAAAGCAGTCATAAACGGATTAGCGATTCGCACAAACGACAAATAAGCACACGCACCAAGTGTACGCACATTTGGTGCGTACAAAACAACAACAACATATCAGACTCAAGAATCAAAAGCAAACAATTACTGCAACGAACACTGAGTCTGTGAATCTAAGTGACGACAGTGATGAAGATGACCACAACTGGCAGCAGGTAGCAGCAAAGAGAAAAAATACAGGGTCACCTAATATTTTTCGCCAAAAACGACCTCATGCACCATGCACCATCAACCTCCAACCGGTACGCAACTCTTGCCACTAATGATTTAGATGACAATGATATGAACGAAGCCTCTACAACTGTTCCGAAGCCGCCTCCAATATTTATCCCCAATGTTGCTAACATTGGTAAAATGGTAGTAAATATAAATAAAGTTATTTCTAATACTGATTATCATTATAAACAGAGATACAAGCCGACCGATTTTAAGCCGACAAGCCGCCGCCGCCGCATGTTTCTGCACGAGCCGCGCCGCCGCCGATTTCATCGGCTCATATCGACTTCAACCACGCAGCCGAGATTTGGCGGAGTTCTAACTGCGTCAAATCTTACTACCAAAATAGACAACACACTTAAAAATACAAAAAAATATAACTGTCGACTTAGACAACCTACTACTGTGACATATATGTATCTTTCTTTGAATTTGGTATCCCACTGTATGATGACGTTGAATGTTGAGTGGTTGTATTTTGATTTGCATTTATATAAATCAATTCCTATAAAAAACAATAAACAACAGCTACTCTAAGTAAAGTAGGAGATTGGAAGGCTTTATGGTCATGATGCAGTTATGGTTCCTTCCTCTTTGGACACTCTTGTGTCCTACACAAAGCCACAAATCTCGCAACGATGATCGTCGTTGTATATGTCATGTATATTTAGGACATGAAGTTGCACTGTCCTATTTGCACTGTTCGGACACTTTTGGAACATTAATGTTTTTATTTTGCTTCTTTAGTGTGTCAAAGTATATAAGGTATAGCCTTACCATTCTTTGGAAAGATTATGATATTCAAAATGTGTGATCAAATATGCCTCATATGAAAAGCAGTAATTACAAAAAAAAAATATTAAATTCATCCATATTAAAAATTTTGGGAATACATTCCACTCCCAAAAAATAATTGTATTGGATACTAATATGACATTATGGGAACATTGGCTAATATTAAGGAATATTGAACTTGTTTAATTACAAATGTTCTCCTTCTCAGTTTCCACCTTTTCTTGGTGTGCGGCCTACGGTCAAATGGTATTCCTTTATTTATTCCCCTACGTTAGATTTTGTCTACTACTTTCTTCATACGACTTTGTGATATTACGCACAAAAAGAGTAGTAACACCTTCTAACGAGTAGCGAATGCACTGAGAGCCGCCTTTCTCCATCTAAGCTTTGCTCTAGTTTTTACTCGTTATTGTAAATCTCTTGTTCTTTTGGATTTCGTCCAGACAACACCCTCACAAACTTTTGTACAAAAGGTAATATTGTTTACGACAATAAATTGACTTGAGTTTTATTTGAAAATACTAAATTTTCGTATTTTTATTTATTTTCATCCTTGCTACGCAAACATTGTTTCACACGAGCCGGATACTTGCTTCCAGCAATTAATTGGTTTTTTATATTTTTCTTCAAAAGGCAAACCTGACTCCGTCAGCAACAACAACACCCACATAAATCAGCCATCTTCTTTCACCCATCTTCACAGATATATTATTAACAAAAGGTGCGTATTGTCAGTTTTATTTAAAAGTGAGCATATCGCGTTTTGTTTATTTATAAAGAGATATATTTCCGAAAAAAAAAAAATAATAATAAAACGGTCGTTTTACAACATCGGTACCGCGTCGGTTTGTGTCTTTGTGTGATTCTCATACATCCAGACGGACGGACATACATCCGTACATTAGAACATATTTTCGTTACGCGAAAATAAAGATAAATATTAAAATATTGCCGTCGCATATTCAAAATATTTATCAGTGAGTGAAATAAGAGAAAAGTGTGCTGTTAATAATTATTGAAACAGATAAATAAAGTGCTGTGTTTTCAACGTTGATCGGTGGTGGTTTTTTGCAACAACAAAACATATGTATTCAAACGAGTAATTGCATTACTCTCGGTTAAAAGAAGAATAAACAAAACAACAACAACATACATTTGCTTACCATACGGCTCGACGTTGCAAAACAACATCATCATACCCAACGGGCAGCGTATGAAAGAGTACATACGTACGTCAATACACACACAGCCATACATATATTTTCTCTTATTTATTAGCGCGGGTCGTTCTCGGTGAGATTTGAAATTTATTAGCGTGGGTCGTTCTTGGTGACATTTGAAATTTTTTATCGAATTTTTTTTCGTTTCGTATCTCGGGTAGTATTATTGTTGGACTATCCGGATATAGTAAAAATTTTGGTTTCGCGACACCGTGTACCCTACAGTCGGTCTTCTACACTGTCAGAAAAATATTTTAAAAAATTTTCGGTTTTCGGTTTATTTTTGATTTGTTGTTTTTGCTTTTTGCTTGATACGAGCGTACATTTATTGCGTGCATCATACAGTCCGTGCACCCTACTCTCGGTCAAGTGAACATACATAGGAATTTATATTTTTTTTCGATTTTTTCCATTGACTTTCTTTTACAGAGAAATATTTTGGGGCATTTTCGTGCTTCTCAATAAAATTTCGTGTATTTTTCGATACACTGTTAAAAAAAATCTGTGAGGTTTAATAATTTTTAATTAAAATTTTGGTTAAATTTAATAGCAATTTGGCCAAAGTTCGTGACTGAACTAAATTTCGTGTATTTTTCGATACATTTTGCGGAAATTTGGTTGGGCGTGTTCGAATTAACTCATTTTTTAGTATTTTTAACTGATTTGGGAAGATTTCGATTTTCGATACATTGGACTATTTTTGGGGTTTCGTTCTACCGTATTGCTAGACATTTTTCATTCATTTAGAATTTTCGTGCTTTTTCAAAATAATCAGGGAATTTTTCGGTACACTGTGAATGTTTTTGGATTTCATTCTGAAATATTTTTTGGATAACTTTGAATAGTTTTCATTTATTTGGCACTTACGTGTATTTTCCTGGTATTTTTTAATACATTTAGCAAAGTTTTTACTTTTTTTGGGTTTTACTTAATTCGCGCTTGGTTCAATATGCCTCTCACTCCACTCGACTTCTTTATCAGAGCAACTGATGCTTTAGTAAAATTTGATGCGAACTTCAGTACCCTACGGGATGAAGACCTCGACATATATTCCCTTGAAATACAGGGTTCAGAAGCGAGAACATTATGGAGTAATGTTAAGGACAGGTACGATAAGTGTCTTAGTCATCTCCAAACTGCTCAGGATGCGGAGAAGGAGGACATAGATTCTGCTGACAGCAAATATGATGTAGCGTATAGGGCATTTGTACGTGTCCTCGCTGCTATTAACAGGAAATTGGATGAACTTCGAGCTCCGCTGAAGTCATCCCCTCCGACTCCGCCCCGTACTTCTACGGATACAAATTCGATACATCACTTGGATTCTCCTTGTGATCGATCAGAATCTATAAGGGAGCAGCAGGAGCAATGTGGGGGCAGCAACAGTATGGCTCACGGCCTTTCGTTGCCGCCTTGAGATACTGACGTTTTCCATGGCGATTTCCTCTCATGGCCTACATTAAGGGATCTGTTTTCAGCGGTATACATTAATAACTCCCGCTTAAGTGACATTGAACGGCTATGTCATTTGATTAGGAAAACGAGCGGTGAGGCTCGCGAAATTGTATCCAAATTTCCACTCACCCATCGCAGTTTTATTCTAGCCTGGAAAGCCTTGAAAGATGTGTATGATAACACTCGCATCTTGGTGAACAACCAGCTCAAGATGCTTTTTGATCTTCCGATCCTTGATAGCGAAAGTAGCTTAGGTTTGAAAAATTTGCAACGCGGAATAAATGGATGTCTTTCTGCAATGTCCATTTATGACGTAGCCACGGATAGTTGGGATCCTATATTAGTTTTTTGTGTATTCAGCGATTGCCCAAAAGTAGTGTTACGTTATGGGAACAGAGTGTGAAGAATAAGTCGGCTTTGTCTTCGTGGAAAGATTTGGATCTCTTTCTTACGGAAAGAATACAAACTCTGACATGTCTTCGTGACATAAAGGGTATCGATTCCACGAAAAAGTCCGACGGTAGGAAGGTGGGTGCGCATTTTACAAATGCAGGCTCATCAGGATCTTCTCGTTCTCATCAGAACAAACTGTGTATTCTCTGTCCCAGACAATTTCATCAACTTCGTGATTGTCCACGATTTGGGGGCCTTTCGGTCTCCGACCGGTTTGACACCGTCAAACGTCATCACTGCTGTGTAAATTGCTTGATGCGTGGACACGAAGCTAGGAAGTGTGGAAGTATTCACAAATGTGGAAAATGCGAGAAGAGACATCATACTCTTTTGCATCGTGATACATCGAATTCTGAGGGTTCGGCTGTTGTAGCGAATCCTGCGGGGAGTTTGGTTCCGATCACACAGCATACTAATCCTCCATTTGTGAATCCTTCGCTGCCTTCTTCTATAGGTTCATCTGGTGCTATAAATAGACAGGTATATCATGCTTCGCAGGATAGAACTTTGTTATTAGGGACAGCGATGGTAAATATCGTACACCAAGGTACTTCGTACCCAGCTCGGGCTCTTATCGACCCGGCGTCAGAGGCTTCGTTCATTACGGAACGATTGCAAAATCGCCTCAACATTCCGGCCAGTTCCACTCAGGCTAGAATATCGGGTGTAAATCAGTCATTCTCGGCTACTTCTCGAAAAATATGTTCTTTGTGTATAGGGTCTATTTTGGATACGGCGCTGTTAATGGAAACTAATGCCTTAGTTCTTCCGCATATTTCGGGCAACTTGCCATCTTTTTCATCGAAATCAGATGTGACTTCTCGTTTGCCAAATATTCGTTTGGCCGATACGCATATTTTTGATTGTCGACCTGTGGACCTTTTACTGGGAGCAGATCTTTATCCGAGAATTCTCTGGGAAGGAACTCTTCAAAACGTATTAGGTTCATTGATCGCGCAAAACACGGTCTTTGGCTGGATCATTACTGGTCCCGTTTCCTCTTCTTACATTCGAGTTTTTTCTACCTCCATTGAGTTCGCCGAAGAGGATAATCTTAACAAGAATCTTCTTCGATTTTGGGAACTAGAGGAGACCCCGAGAAGGTCTATGTTTTCTCCTTCGGACAAATTTTGTGAAGACAATTATAAACTGACGACCCGTAGAGATTCGGAGGGGAGATATATTGTTACACTTCCCATTAAATCTGAATTCTGCGGACAACTGGACTTAGGACAATCAAGGGGAAATTGTTTACGACAATTTTTGCGTAACGAGGCCTCTCTCCTGAGAAAACCACATATCAAGACAGTTTATGACGGGGTGGTAAGGGAATATTTGGACTTGAACCATATGAGGCCAGTTTCAGCCCCTTCTTCGGCAACCCCCACAGTATGTTACTTGCCTCATCATCCGGTAATTAACCAGGATAAAAAGACTACCAAACTTCGAGTGGTTTTTAACGCCTCAAATAAAACATCAAATGGGAAGAGTCTTAACGATATTCTTCATATAGGTCCGACCTTACAATTAGATCTAGTTCTCCTCATTCTGAGGTGGAGACTATTTAGATTCGTTTTCAACTGCGATATTACGCAGATGTACCGCCAGATTAGAGTCGATTCGGCCCATACTCCTCTGCAGAGAATACTCTTTAGGGATTCTCCTCAAAAGATTGTTCAAGATTATGAGCTGCAGACGGCAACCTTTGGAGTTAACTGTGCTCCATATCTAGCCATACGGACGTTATTACAACTGGCCGATGACTCTGAAGACGAATTTCCCCATGCTGCACACATTCTACGAAAGTGCATGTACGTTGACGACGTTTTAACGGGTTACCATGATCTGGAGACTGCATGGACCTCTCGTGATCAATTAATTTCAGCTTTGTCTTCTGCGAAATTCGAATTGAGGAAATGGACGTCAAATGACCGGACTATTTTAGAATGTTTTCCTACGGAACATTTAGTCGATGCGAAGCTTCTCACTTTCGTGGAAGCTAGTAGTTCTAAGCCTTTAGGCATTCATTGGAATGCTCAGTTAGATGTATTCTATTTCAGTATGACTCCTCTCGAGCGAAAATCTAACTATACAAAACGGGAAGTGTTGTCCACTATTGCGAGATTGTTCGATCCTGTAGGTTGGTTAGGCCCGGTGATAGTACTGGCAAAGATAATTATGCAGCGAATTTGGCTGGACAATATTGGGTGGGATGATTCACTTCCGTCTACGACGGAACTTGAATGGCAGAGGTTTGTTGATAACTACCAGGAAGTGAATTCCATTCAGATTCCTCGGTGGGTTCGATATTCTCCCAGTTGTTCAGCTGAACTTCATGTTTTTTCTGATGCCTCAGAAAAGGCATACGCGGGGGTGGTCTACATTCTAATTGTAGCACCGAATGGGGATATTACTACTCATTTACTTTCGGGTAAAACGAAAGTTGCCCCACTTAAATCAATTTCTTTGCCACGTTTAGAACTTTGTGGCGCTGTGTTGGTGTCCGAGTTGTTGAAAACCATCATGAGGGAAATAGATATAGATCTTCAAAGAGTTTATTGTTGGACTGATTCTACGATCGTCCTTTCTTGGCTTAGGAAAACTCCCTACACGTGTACTACATTTGTTGCTAATCGTGTATGCAGGATTCAGGAGAATGTAGGTGGCCACAATTGGTATCACGTGCGGTCTGAGGATAACCCTGCTGATCTAGGTAGACGCGGGCTTTCGCCTGCAGAGCTAGCCACGTCTCAGATTTGGTGGCATGGACCACAATGGCTCCGCTTAGATAGCGCTCAATGGGATATTAGGGATTTAGCTCCTCTCGACACCGATATTGAATTACGTGCTGTCAAGAGTCATGCATCGTTCTTTACGAACTATGAGGATATCCTTGAAAGATTTTCGTCTTGGGATAGAGCTTTACGTGTTGTGGCATATATCTTTCGATATTTTTATAGAACTCATCCTTCTCATAGGGGTCATAATCTTTTCCGAGATTCGACTATTTCGAGTTCTGAGCTGAAAGCCGTCAGGCTACGTCTGGCTTCACTGGCGCAGAAGGCATTATTCGCGGATGAATATGATTGTTTGTTGCAAAAAAGACCATTAGATCGTAAGAGTTCGCTCTTGCCGCTAAATCCATTCCTGGATGAAGCGGGGGTCATGCGGCTACACGGGAGACTGGTTAGATCGCCCAGTCTGTCATATTCCGAGCAACATCCAATTATTTTGCCTTATGCTAGTAGATTTACTCAGCTCTTAGTACAGTTTGTTCATGTGATAACTATTCATGGTGGAAACCAATTAATGCTTCGCATCCTGCGTATTGAATATTGGATTCCACGTCTGACTTCTTTAGTCAGAACGACCATCAATCGTTGCAAACGTTGCTGGTTAGACAGAAGACGATCTTGCACTCAAATTATGGCCGCTCTTCCTCCGGAGAGAACTGTTATCACAAGGCCCTTTGTCAC
The DNA here is from genome assembly GCA_947397865.1 of Polietes domitor. Lineage (NCBI taxonomy): Eukaryota > Metazoa > Arthropoda > Insecta > Diptera > Muscidae > Polietes > Polietes domitor. Next base: position 92,109,125 of record OX377618.1, on the reverse strand, counting down.
TACTGGCGTAGATTTTGCGGGTCCTTTCGAAGTTAAATCTTTTACTGGTAAGGCATGTAGAATAACAAAAGGTTACGTTTGCGTCTTCGTTTGCTTTTCTACGAAAGCAATACACCTCGAGGCTACTTCAGATTTGTCAACGACAACCTTTTTAGCCGCATTTCATAGATTTATTTCTCGTCGTGGTTGTCCAAAATCTATATTTTCGGACAACGGCACTAATTTCGTTGGTGCTTCTAGGGAATTGGAACGGGATTTCAAGTGTGTGCTTCGTGAGAGTCGAGATCAGGTTTGTTCCGCATTCCAGTATCAAGAACTTTCATGGCAGTTCATTCCTGCCGGAGCCCCTCATATGGGTGGGCTTTGGGAAGCTGCGGTGAAAAGCTTTAAGCTGCATTTCCGCAAGCAAGCACAAAACTTCAAATATACGTTTGAAGAATTTTCAACGGTTCTTTCCAGAATCGAAGCTTGTTTGAATTCCCGTCCTCTGTGTCCTATGTCTGACAATCCACATGATCCGGTGGCGCTTACGCCGGGTCACTTTCTGATAGGGTCGCCGATCCTGGCTCCACCGGAGCCGGTCATAGAAGAAGCACATCGTAAATCGATTTAGGAAAATTAAGGCTTTAACTCAGCAATTCTGCCTACGGTGGAAAGATGAGTATCTAAAAAATTTGCATAAAAGATATAAATGGAAATTTCCGCAGCGCGATGTTCAAATAGGCGATTTAGTTGTTATTCGAGACGAACAACTGCCTCCCACTTCGTGGAAATTAGGTCGGGTAAATGACGTCCATCCGGGTATCGACGGTCGCGTTAGAGTCGCGGATATTCGAACGGGAAACGGTGTTGTAAGACGACCTATAGTAAAGCTGGTCACTTTGACCCAGTAATTTAAAGTTTTTTTTGTAATACTATCGCGCCATTTCTATTTTCGTAGTACAATGGAAAGCATAGTGAAGGTAGTAGTAGGACCACATCAAGGCTCCGCCGAAGTTCAGTTAGACGTGGTAACGGCTCCGAATGAGTCGGTTCCAGCTGTCGAGCAGGCCCCTGACGTCGGGATAACCCCAGTCGTCGCGCCCTTTCAGGGTGTCGTACCGGCGCTCTCAGTTGTCCCGCCGCCGGGGGTTGATTCAGCTCCTGCTGATGTCACGGCGTCTAACGTTCCGGGCTCGAATAGTCGACGTCTATGGTGTGGTCAGCAGTACTTATGGTCTCTACGAGCTGTGGTACTGCGAATCTGGGCTCTACGAGCTATATAGGGTTTTTGTTAATTAGTATGTAAGAAAAATTAAATCGAAAATAAATGCTCATAAAACTGACAACTACCCCTTTTATTTGCCTTATCAATAGGTGTATATACATATTTATATTACATTAGGGTTTGATTGAAATTGTTTAACTTTCTTTACAACATAGCGGGATGTTGCAAGGCGGGCGACAATGTTTAATTACAAATGTTCTCCTTCTCAGTTTCCACCTTTTCTTGGTGTGCGGCCTACGGTCAAATGGTATTCCTTTATTTATTCCCCTACGTTAGATTTTGTCTGCTACTTTCTTCATACGACTTTGTGATATTACGCACAAAAAGAGTAGTAACACCTTCTAACGAGTAGCGAATGCACTGAGAGCCGCCTTTCTCCATCTAAGCTTTGCTCTAGTTTTTACTCGTTATTGTAAATCTCTTGTTCTTTTGGATTTCGTCCAGACAACACCCTCACAAACTTTTGTACAAAAGGTAATATTGTTTACGACAATAAATTGACTTGAGTTTTATTTGAAAATACTAAATTTTCGTATTTTTATTTATTTTCATCCTTGCTACGCAAACAGAACTACTTGCTAAAAAATAAAAGAAAATGTATTAAAAAACAATACAAATTGTTCCTTCCATTTTCTCAAGATTGTCAAATAAATATGGGTGATCGAATTACAGAACGAGTCGGCAAATCAGCCGAAAGCCGCCGCCGCCGACCGATTTTGGGTAGCGCCGCCGCCGCCGATAATTGTAGTTCGGCTTGTAATTCTGATTATAAATCGTTGCGACTAGTTATTAATAATGTAGAGTCTTATAGAAAACTTATAAAACATTTTGATATATTTAAGATTAATTATCATACTTTTCAATTGAAGCAAGAAAGGGCATTTAGGGTGGTAATAAAGGGACTTCATCATACGACTTCTATTTCGGATATAAAAGTAATGCTGTTAAGCTTAGGTCACCAGGTTAGAAGCGTGAGGAATGATATAAGTCAGGTGTGAAAAGAACCACTACCTATGTTTTTCGTTGACATAGACCCAAAGGATAATAATAAAGATATTTATGATATTCGGTCTTTTGATAACGCAAGAATCTCAATTGAAGCTCCTAAAAAATTTGACGACATTGTACAATGTTGTAGATGTCAGCATTATGGGCATACCAAAACATACTGCAGGAGAAATTTTCGATGCGTCAAATGTGGATTAGGTCATGCGACAGCAGAATGTACAAAGGCAGCCAATATCCCTCCTAAATGTGTTCACTGTTCGAATAGTCACACTGCCAATTACAGAGGATGTACAGCTTATCAAAACCTAATTCACAATAGATCGACCGAAACGAATATAAACCAAAACACTCAAGACTTAAACTATCCCAATTTTTCACAACCAACAAACAAACAATGCATCAATACTCCACAAGTACAAAATACAAACTCATGGACATATTCGCAAGCAGTCAAAGGTGAGCAACCCGGTATCAATAATGTTTTAGACAAGATAGAAGCAATGCTTGCTAAACAAATTGAATTGACGAACACGTTGATGAACATGATGTCGATGCTAATGACAAAACTATGTAAGTAGATCTTGTAATTGCGGAAAGGAATGCGAATGGCATTCTAAATCATATAAATGAAATAAACATTTTCCTCAAAAATTATTGTATTGATATATTGCTAGTGTCAGAAACACACTTGACTAATAAATCGTTTTTTCGGCTAAATGGTTATGATATCATTATGGCTAATCACCCAGTTAATGGAGCTCATGGCGGGGCGGCAATTGTAATAAAGTGCAATATAAAATATGAAGTAGCAGAATCTATATCGAAACCGTTTCTACAAGCAGCAGGAGTTAAAAAAACATGTGAAAATGCCTGTGTTTCTGTTTACTCAGTGTACTTTCCACCTCGATTCAAGATTACGTGCAACCAGTTTGAATCATTTTTTAACGGTCTTGGCACAGCTCCATTTTAGGAGCTACTGAATCATACGGGAGGCTAGATAAAAATTCAGATTTTCTCAAGCCCAGTATGCACCTACATAAGAACTTCAAACTGGAAATACCCACCAGAGAAGAATGGGCATCCAACATGGTCATGACCGACGAGGAAAACTCAATCTTCACTGATGGCTCGAAAATGCAGACAGGTACGGGATCGGGAGTCTTTTCTGAACCTTTAAACCTTAAAATATCCGTCCGACTACCAACTACTTGCACAGTCTTTCAGGCAGAAGTATATGCCATCAACATAGCCGCGAAAAATATTCTGGAACGGGTCTTCGATCTGTCAAAATTCAGAATTTACGTGGACAGTATGGCAGCCCTTAAAGCCTTAAACTCCAAGACTATAAGATCAAGATGCGTACATGACTGCTTAGAGTCTCTGGACCGACTCCAAATGCATGACGTCACACTTGTATGGGTACCGGGTCATACAGATGTACCTGGAAACGAAATGGCAGACGAATGTGCACGGAAAGGCTCCAAAGCGACGGAAGTTCCATGTAATACGAACATACGCACGCCTTTCATCGAAATACTCAATCAAATAGACGAAATAGCAGACCGAGAAACAAAGTTGCGATGGGACTCCGGTCATAACTGCAGAATAACACGTAACTTATGGCCGAAAATCAACCCTAGTAGAACAAAGGAACTACTGACACTCGGCAAAAGAAATACAAGCATCCTCATGGGAGTCCTTACAGGGCACTGCACAATAGGCCGTATGGCAGAGCGTATGGGAATCCCTCATATGGACTACTGCAGAAGCTGCCTCGACGAAGAAGAAGAGGAGTCGGTGGAGCATCTGCTATGCTCATGCCACAGACTGCAGGAGCTCAGGCTACATTATCTTGGAAGCAGGTTCTTTAACAGTCTGGCAGAAATAGCAAATGTTCCTCTGAACCACCTATATAAATTTATAGACAAGGCCAGCTGGTTCTCCAGTAGAAACAACAGGCAATCTAATAACGACTGACACAACGAACCCTTCGAACTTTCCTTACTATCAACTTCTCTTCTCTCACTATAATCCTCCTCCTCTATTCACTAACACATCTCTTCCATAATCATCTATCAAGGGTAGCACAATGGACAAATAGTCTCCGAGTGAACTCGCTTGGTTGCGTATACACATGATGTTGTATACACTACCAGCGGGCAACCCTCTCAACCTAACCTAACCTGGAAATAAATTTTCTTGTTGGTGGTGACTTCAACGCCAAACATTATAATGTTTTATCAACCGGAAGTCCTACTTATTGGCCTACCAATACAAACTTAATTCCAGATCTTTTGGATTATTTTATTTACAAAGGAATACCTCCATCGTCTCTGGAAATTGCTGCAAACGATGATCTTAGCTCAGACCATAGCCCAATTATAGTCAATTTTAGCTCACATTTTTGCAAACGGTCGAAAAATCCAAAATTGTTTTCATCTAAAACTGACATTAATTCGTTTCAACACTGGATTGAAAGAAATATAAACTTAAACGTTTCCATCAAAAACGTAACTGAGTTAGATGATGCAGTTGAATCTTTTACGAACTTGATCCACGAGTCTGCTTTTTTATCCACTCCGCAAGAAGTCGAAAACAATATCTCAAGATTCCGAGTATCTCTGGAAATTAGACAACTTATAAGTAAGAAACGCAGATTACGCAAAATTTGGCAAACAACAAGGCGTCGTGAAGATAAAACTAATTTCAACAGAGCTGCTAACTTTCTTAAGATTCAACTAAAGAATTTAAAAAATAATTCGTTAAATAATTTTCTAAGGAATTTGAGTCCAAATAAGAATAATGAATGTAGCCTCTGGAAGGCTACGAAACACCTAAAAGGACCACAAAAACGAAATATTACTATTAAAGATTCTTCCGGTGTTTGGTGCAAATCGGATAAGGCCAAGGTATCTGCTTTTAAATCATTCCTAGAAGAAACATTCACCCCATTTTCATTTTGCGATTCATGGGAGGAAGAGAAAATCAGAGACTTTCTTGATGTGTCTTGTCAAATGTATCGTCCTATTAAACACTTTACTGTAAGAGAGGTTGAAAGTGAAGTAAAGAAACTTAATTAAAAAAATCGCCTGGTTACGACCTCATAGACGCCAAAGTGATAAAATCTTTGCCCAAAAAAGGTCTTATATTTCTTACTGTTATATTTTAATTCAGTTCTAAGATTGTCTCACTTTCCTATGCAATGGAAATTCGCGAAAATTATTATGGTACTCAAGCCTAATAAACAAGTTTATTACCCATAATTTCCAAGCTTTTCGAAAGACTTTTCCAGAAAAGACTCTCTCCCGTCCTAGAAACTCTGAATATCATCCCTGACCACCAATTCGGATTTAGACATGGCCATGGAACAATACCATAGAATAGTCAAGACTATCAGGGAGTGTTTTGAAAATAAACAGTACTGCTCGTCAATTTTCTTAGATGTCAAACAAGCTTTCGACAGAGTTTGGCACCTTGGATTGTTATATAAACTGAAATCACTCTTACCCACACCTTTTTACCTGCTGATGAAATAATATTTAGATGAAAGAAGATTTTACGTGAACATAAATGACGAAGATTCGGAAATTGGTTTCATAAAATCTGGAGTTCCACAAGGCAGTGTGTTGGGCCCAGTTTTATATACAATATTTACATCTGACTTTCCTACCAATCACGATGTAACAGTAGCAACGTATGCTGATGATACTGCCATACTAGCCGTTAACAAGTCACCTGTGGAAGCTTCCAATATAATAAAAAAATAACTTGACTTGACTCAATCTTGGTTGAAGATGTGAAACATTAAAGTTAATGCTGAAAAATCTACACATGTAACATGCCCAGAGGTAATGCTGGATGGAGTCACTATCCCTTCATCGACTTATGTGAAATACCTAGGTCTGAATATAGACAGACGATTAACATGGGAACGTCACATAAAAGCAAAAAGAAAACAGCTAGAGATTAAGACAAAGCGAATGTTTTGGCTTTTAGGCCCAAAATCCCAATTATGTTTGGAGAACAAAGTTGTCCGATATAAAACAATATTAAAACCGATCTGGACATACGGAATCGAGCTTTGGGGAACAGCAAGCAATTCAAATGTTGAAATTCTGCAAACATATCAATCTAAAACACTGAGGCTAATCTCTAATTCACCCTGGTTTGTGAGAAATTAAAACATTCATAAAGATCTGAATATCTCCAAAGTTAAAAACGAGATTAGAAGATATAACAGTAATAATTAGAATTCAAATAATTTCTATTTAATTTTTTGTGTTATTTACCAACGGAATAATGTAAACTTTTGATAAGTTCGCTGGAGCTTATCAAAAACTGTTATTTGTAAGTTTTTATACAATTTGCTTAATATTTTCTCTGTAAATAGATTGCAAATAAAGATACTTGAAAAAAAATGATCCCATGTAAAATGTGTATTATACAGCAGTAATAGTGTAAATTATAGGGATATTTGTATGGAGGCTATATCTAAATCTGAACCGATTTTCCCCAAACTCAATACAGTCCTTGGCTAAAAAAAGTAACCTCTGCCAAATTTCATGACAATCGGAACACGATTGCGACCTGTAGAGTGCGAACAAACTTAGATGGACAGCAGACGGTGATTCTAAGCCGATCCGTATACTTAAATGTGGGTCTATCTCGATTATTTCTTGGTGTTACAAACATTTGGAGTGAAAATAATATCCTAGTCCACGATGTGGTGTAGGGTGTAACAACTAGTCGGACGGGCAGGGCCGTGCGCAGGGGGGGGGGGGTTTTGGGGGGTTCAAACCCCCCCCCCCCAGAGAGGTTTCGAAGATATACTTTTTAAAACCTTCTAGACTTTCTGAAGCAATAAAATATAGAATTTTTAAAGTCTTTTTAAAATAACTCGTCTGAAATGGTAATTTTGCAGTAAAATCATGTAAATTACATAAAAAATCGTGGACATTTTCTTGAATTTCGGACAAAGGTTATGAAAATACAAACAAACTAAACGAATTGTGCCAATTTAAAGATTGTATAGTGCTAATTTCGCTAATGGACACCAAATTGTTCGGAAAATTCTCATTTTTATTAACCGATACCACTTCTTGACATTCGACTAGAGATATATCTTATGAACTTTTAATTGTGTACTGTAATAAAAGTTTGGAAATTTAATAACAAAATCGTTTAGTAATTTTAAAAAAAGTGTAGATAAGAATCACTATGATATCATATTGAAATCTAAAATATTCTTAATAAAAGCAAATAATTTGCTTGATGCTGTAGAGCGCTAAGATGTAACATTTGCGATTGGACATTTTTATGGAGCTGTATCTAAATCTGAACCGATGTGTCCTATTTTCATCACAGATGCAACAAGAACGGTTTCTGTTACTTCCAATGTTTTGGGAGTGTGCAATTATAATACAAATCCATTTCGACAAACGAAGAAAACTTTTTGATATACATAAACTTATTTCTCTTTGTTCATTTACAATAACTGATGACATGTTTACCGCAAACAAAATAATTTTTCCCACAAAAGAAACTCAAAAACGATGTTAACGTGTTTAAAATTTCGTTTCTACGAAATGCATTTTTTCTCTGCATGTAGGTCTCTATTTTAAAATCTACTTTAAAGTTGCGAAACAGTAAGAAATGAGTTTTAACTTACTAAAATATTTGTTATATTTATCACTTATGTCAAATATTTTTCAGAGTTAGTATTTTTTTGTATATATGTAACAAGTATTATTCAAAAGAGAATCAACAAATTCAGCAACTTGGATCTACGTAGGAAAACGAAACTCTAAAATACCAATTATTTGTTTTTTTTTGGAATTAAAATTTATATTTGTTTCTTCTTGCATGCCATCGAATACAAAAAAACTGAAAAATTCAAATAACAAGAATTTATACACATTTAAGTTTATAATAATGAAGAAACATTTCAATTTTTTTTTTATTTAATCGGAATATGCGTATAAAGATTTTGAGTAAACATCCTGTTACTCATGTCCTATATAAATTAAAAACCCCAAAACTCTTTAGACATCCTATTTAGACCCATACTTTGTCAAAAAGCATATGGAATTTTCTGCATTTAGACATCCTATTTAGACCCATACTTTGTCAAAAAGCATATGGAATTTTCTGCATTTATCACAGAAAAAATTCGGGACTGAAGGGTTTACCGCCGAGGAATTTGACCGTTTTTTGTGTAATATTTTCAATATTTTTTTGTGTAATATATTCAAAATATATATCGAGGGCTTATATTCAAAAGTTGCTATGAACCATTTTCTCGAAAATGAGTTTTTGATGCCAAACTATTCTCAGATTTGGATGTCATCTGTCATATAAATTTGGAAAAGATTTTTTTCTAAAGCCATTTTTTTAATTTTATGATTTGGCTATCCCCTCGCACGTTAGTTTGTGACTGCATAAGTGGCTATGAACATAAAAATAACAGAAATAAAATAGTTCAACAATGGAGCAGCATAAAACCGAAGGTTATAATTCGCTACAACGATTTTGTATAAAACATTTTTCTAGATTTAGGGCATATCGTACTATCAAATTCCATCATTTCGCGTTAATAGCATTCTGATTCCCCAGTTATCAGGATAAAATAGGAAAAATGGTGGCTGTAAAGTCAAAAATTGTGAAAAGTATATTTAGAAAAACCGGCGTAACTTTTTCTTATATTGAGAATACCAAAATATTTCATTGGCATGTGATTGCTGACTTCATGGGGAATATTTGAGTATGAAAAGTTTCAGAATTATGAATGAAGAAAGTTAAAATATAAGGAATTGCAACGGCGAATTTTGGATTTTTCATCAATTGCAGCGATTTTCGCGACTGGCTACATATATGTTACATGCGACCAATCTGACGGATGAAGCTGGAATCTTTAAATTCGCAGTGTACATCACAGAAAATGCGTTTTCTATACAACATTGCCAAGATTTCATGAAAAAAGTTATGGAGTTTACAATAAATCTTATTCTTATTTCAACATTCATAGTGAAACCGCGAATAATAGGAAATTTCGAAAACTTTTTAATCGTATTAGTAATCCTTTTTTGGATTAAACTGTAGAAGAACGATTAATAATTTATCTTCAAATTAAGGAGAAAATCAGTTTTTCGCTCTCCTGAAAAGTTATGTTTTTGTTCACAGGCACTTCGATATGTATGTATGTAATTTCAAGCAACTATTTAAAAAAAGTTCTACACTTAGAGGACAAGTCTGTTAATAAAAACAGCGATTGTCTGCTGTCTATCAACAGACACTTTTCTGCTATTACAGCTGTTTTTTGGCATAACAGCAGTTTTCTGCAATCTTACATCACCATTCACACAGGCAGGGCCGTGCGCAGGGGGGGGGGGGGGGGGGGGGTTTGGGGGTTCAAACCCCCCCCAGAGAGGTTTCGAACATATACTTTTTAATACCTTCTAGACTTTCTGAAGCAATAAAATATAGAATGTTTAAGGTCTTTTTAAAATAACTCATCTGAAATGGTAATTTTGCAGTAAAACCATGTAAATTACATAAAAAATCTTGGACACGAATTGTGCCAATTTTGCTAATGGACACCAAATTGTTCGGAAAATTTTTATTTTATTAATCGATACCACTTCTTGACATTCGACTAGAGCTATTTCTTATGAACTTATAATTGTGTACTGCAATAATAGTTTGGAAATTTAATAACAAAAACGTTTAGTAATTTTAAAAAAGTGTAGATAAGAATCACTATGATATCATAATGAAATCTAAATCTAAATCTAAGATGTAAAATTTGCGATTGGACATTTTTATGGAGCTGTATCTAACTCTGAACCGATGTGTCCTATTTTCACCACAGATACAACAACAACAGTTTCTGTTACTTCCAATGTTTTGGGAGTTTGCATTATAATACAAATCTATTTTGACAAACGAAGAACACTGTTTGATATACATAAACGTATTTCTCTTTGTTCATTTACAACAACTGATGACATGTTTACCGCAAACTAACTAATTTTTCCCCAAAAAAACGATGTTCACGTGTCTAAAATTTCGTTTCTACGAAATGCATTTTTTCTCTGCGTGTAGGTCTCTATTTTAAAATCTACTTTAAATTTGCGAAACAATAAGAAATGAGTTTTAACTTACTAATATTTTTGTTATATTTATCACTTATGTCAAGTATTTTTCAAAGTAAGTATTTTTTGTACATATGTAACAAGTATTATTCAAAAGAGAAGCAACAAATTCAGTAACTTGGATCTACGTAGGAAATCGAAATTCTAAAATACCAATTATTTGGTTTTTTGGAATTAAAATTTCTAGTTGTTTCTACTTGCATTTCATCAAATACAAAAAACTGTATTTGTTATTCGAATACATATTTAATATTATAAAAATGAAGAAACATTTCCAAATATTTTTTATTTAATCGGAATATGCGTATAAAGATTTTGAGTAAACATCCTGTTACTCATGCCCTATATAAATTAAAAACCCCAAACTCTTTAGACATTCTATTTAGACCCATACTTTGTCAAAAAACATATCCAATCATAGAAAAAATGCGGGACTGAAGGGTTAAGCGCCGAGGAATTTGATCGTTTTTTGGGTAATATTTCTTCAAAATATGTATCGAGGGCTTATATTCAAAAGTGGCTATGAACCATTTTCTCGAAAATGAGTTTCTGATGACAAACTATTCTCAGATTTGGATGTCATCTGTCATATAAATTTGGAAAAGATTTTTTTCTAAAGTCATTTTTTTAATTTTCTGATTTGGCTATCCCCTCGCACGTAAGTTTGTGACTGCATAAGTGGCTATGAACATAAAACTAATAGAAATAAAATAGTTCAACAATGGAGCAGCATAAAACCGAAGGTTATAAATCGCTACAACGATTTTGTTTAAAACATTTTTCCAGATTTAGGGCATATCATACTATCAAATTCCATCATTTCGCGTTAATAACATTTTGATTCCCCAGTTATCAGGCTAAAATAGGAAAAATGGTGGCTGTAAAATCAAAAATTGTGAAAAGTATATTTAGAAAAAAACCGGCGTAACTTTTTATTATATTGAGAATACCGAAACATTTCTTTGGCATGTGATCTGTAGAAGAATGATTAATAATTTCTCTTCAAATTAAGGAGAAAATCAGTTTTTCGCTTTCCTGAAAACTTATGTTTTTGTTCATAGCCACTTATAAATATAAGCTCTCGATATGTATGAATGCAATTTCAAGTAACTATTTAAAAAAGTTCTACACTTAGAGAACAAGTCTGTTAATAAAAACAGCGATTGTCTGCTGTCTATCAACAGACACTTTTCTGCTATTACAGCTTGTTAATGCCAAATATTCGTGGTCCATAACCGCAGGCCACCCTAATATTCTCCCGCCGAAACTTTGTCACAGCTTGGCTGTGTAGCGTCCACACATGCGCAAGTTCTAATTGTTTTGATTGTGTTCGTTATTCTCTAGTTCTAAATATGGCTACAATCCGTCCTATGTACTCTCTCCTTTCACTTTCTTCCTACAACATTGTAAAATAAAACTTCACTTGTTATCCGAAGCTCAACACAGCCTGTTTATCTTGGTAAGACTCCTGCCAAAAATTGTTCAAATTCCAATAAAGGAAGAATACTTTCAATTCAAAATTCTAATTCCTTGGTGTTTTTTCTTTTATTTCCTATTTTCGGTGAACAATTTTTGTGAGAAAATATTCCCACGTCCCTGGTAATATTTTCTGACTCACAGCGTAACACCTACCAATTTCTCCAGGAAACAACAAACAACAAACCTTTGGCGTTTTCATTTTGGTCCTATTCGAACCGGATTTGTGCTACAGTTGTGAGGATTTTCAAAGCTCCAATCCATCAAATCAATTTCATCCTTCATCTAAATCATCCACGGAAATACAAGGTCAGTTTGTGTTTTGTTTATTTCTAAAAAGTGAAACGATAGTGCATTCATACGAGCTACCTTCTGTAGCGTTCAAAGTCCGATAGTTCATGAGTGTTTTGCCGACGGCAAATTGAAATTTTTCAAATTCAAAAATACCTGCACAGTGTTCTAGAAAGTTATTCGGGTATTTTTTATATGGTGATCGGTGTGAAATTGGTGGAGATTTTCGTTCTATTTTTTAACCATTAGTTTCGTGAAAAAGAAGATTAATATTCTCATTAGTTCTCGGTAATTTTGGAATTTTTTAACCAAATTATATCGTTTTCATTTTTTTGTTCGGTCGCGAAACAGTGTGTTTTTTCTTTTATTTATTCTTCTTCTTGCTGTCGCGTTGGTGGTGCATCGTAAAGAGATTGCTCTATTCCCTTTTTTTCGTACAATCGCACACATACGACATACATTATTATTATCCACCAAGTATTCACAGCCATCCACATACGTATTAACATACATTTGCATGAGTACTAACATACATACATACATACAAACATTCATTGCCTACCTACATTGCTCCACATCATTCCGCTCCAGTCGTGACGTCGCTATAAGAGTGTGGCTTATTAAGAGAGTTTTAAGAGTAAGCCAGGTCGCTCTTTAGTTCTCTTAAAAGGTACCCCTACAGTCCGGTCGAGTCGGGACTCAAGTGGTTGGTAACATATTTACGCTATTTGTTCAGATAGTGGAAATATATTCGGGGTTATCTCGGTAGTACTCCAACTCGACCTGTAGTGTACCCTACACTCGGTACAAGCCGATATTCAGACATTTTAAACTGTTTTTCTCATTTTTCTTCCGATTTTTTTTGGGAAAAAAGCTGGTTTTTTGTTTCACGGATATTTTTGTTTTCATTTAGCGACAAAATTGGATTTGCACCCTACAGTCCGTTATAGTCGCCATATTAGAACAGTTGTAAAAAATCACTTTTTTTTGTTATTTTCCTTTCTTTTTCGCACAAATTGTCCTTTCGTGAGTATTTCTTGATCTTGGGGAACATTTTCTGCATTTTTTTGCACCCTACGTTCTATCTTTTAGAACTATTTTTCTGATATTTGAACTTTTTTCTGATATTTAGGGTTGATTTTTTAATATATAAATATTTTGTCTGATAGATAAAATCTATTCTATTGAAATCTAGTTCAGATTCCAGTTGTTCCGCTTGTATTAAATATTAATACATCGTTTTCCCGCTCACACGTGGTCAGTTTTTTCGTCTCATTATTAGTTTTTTCCTATTATCTTCAATTTCCGTCAGATTATTCACATTCTTTCGCACAAAATGTCTTTGGATTCGTTCATTCGTCTAGCTGATCGTCTCGTTGAATTTAATGCAGACATCAGCGATAACAAAGTTCCGCTATCTTCCTCTCATTTTATACATGTTCATCAGGAGGAGTTGAAGTCCATCTGGTTAGGAATTAAGTCTTCATTCGACAAATATCTGCATGAGCGGGATAGTGAAGAAGACGATGGTGAGGAGGAGGTGGACGGGGAAGGGGGAGAAGCTTCAGAGCTGGAAACACTTCGTGCCAAGTACAAGAGTACATACGTTACGTACTGCAGTTGTCTGGCCAAGCTGACCCAGCTTTCGGAAGACTTTACAAATAGAGTGGTACAGAAAGAGTCTCCTGCCCATCGCCCCGTCCCTGCTTCTCAGCCTGAGTCTTCTGATAGTCATTCCAGCTATTCTTTCAATCTTCCGCCGTGTGATACCGAGATTTTCAAAGGCGATTACATGTCATGGCCCACATTTAGGGATATGTTTACTGCGGTTTACATAAACAATTCTCGCCTCAGTCCAGTTGAACGCTTATTCCATTTAACCCAGAAGACCCAGGGTGAAGCACGCGACATAGTCAAGATGAGTCCTTTGACAAATCAAGGTTTTCAGTTGGCGTGGAAAAACCTTTGCGATCGTTATGAAAATAGGAGAATCTTAGTTAATGGTCAGTTAAAGGTTCTTTTGAGTCTTAGCTCCTTTTCCTCCGAATCCGGGCAAGCTATTAAGCAATTGCAGCGGGATATCAATTCGTGTATCTCAGCATTACAGTTGTACGATATTGATGTCAAAAGTTGGGATCCCCTATTTGTTTTCCTTTGTTCAAATCGACTTCCAGATTCAACTTTGACTTTGTGGGAGCTTAGCTGACAAAACTTCAATTCCGAAGTGGTCAGACCTTGACTCCTTTCTCACAAATCGATATCGTACGTTGGAATCCGTTTCAGAAATTCGCAGCCAGTCTATGTCTATCGATCGCAAAGGAGTGTCATCTAGTCAGAATTCCAAAAATTCCAAGAAGATTAGTTCGTTTCGGAACAAAGTTTCAGGACCGAAATGTCCGTTATGTCCTAATGAGTCTCACATCATCCGAACGTGTCCTAAGTTTCTAGATATGGATATAAACGGACGGTATTCAGAAATTAAGAAGCTTGGGCTTTGTTTAAATTGTTTCTCAAAGACTCATGGCGTTAAGGGGTGTCCCAGCCATCGCTGTTTCGACTGCAACAAGCCGCACCACACTCTGCTGCATAGAGGTTCTGAAGATTCCCGTCGCAATAATTTGCCGGTGCGATCATCAAATACCAATTCTTCTCTAAATCCTAATTCCGCTCCTTTCTCTTCCAATCCAATACAGTCCACTAGTTCAGGTGCTGGAGTTATTCAGACGTGTTTTTCGACCAATTCTCGGGGTGTTCTGCTAGGGACGGCACTGGTGAATGTGTTACACCTAGGGGTAACTTATCAGGCCCGTGCGCTTCTTGACTCAGGTTCAGAAGGAACTTTTATTTCGGAGAGATTGTTCAATGTTTTGAAGCTTCCTTTTAATCGCACGAGTGCTCGAATTTCCGGCCTGAACAATTCCGTGTCCGCAGTAGTTCAGAAAGAGTGCACGTTCGCGCTTGGCTCACGATTTGATCCGAATATTTCCTATTCAGTCGATGCGCTTGTGGTACCTCATTTGTCGGGCAATCTTCCATCGCACACCGTGTCTGCTGACTCCTTTTCAAGCCTTCCGCAAATTCAATTGGCAGACCCGCAATTCTACACTAGTTCGAAGATAGATATTCTTATCGGCGGGGACTTTCTACCATCGATAATGCTATCTGGTGTAAGACGCGAGGTTTGCGGTTCACTGATGGCCCAAGAAACAATTTTCGGATGGATTCTGACGGGTCCGATTTCACTTCGTTCCTCATCTCCACGGTCCACAGTTGTTTCGAATTTCTGCGAAATCTCTTTGGATAAAGAGATTTCTCGATTTTGGGAGGTGGAGAATCTTCCAAGGAAGAACTTTACGTCGGCTTCGGATAAATTCTGTGAGGAGTTGTTCGTTGCGACTACGAGGAGGAACGAAGATGGAAAATACATTGTTCATCTTCCCTTCAAAGAAGGATATCCTAACGATCTTCAAATAGGTCAATCCAGGATAAGTGCAATGGCGCAATTCCTTCGAAATGAAGTTCGCCTTTTGCGAAATCCTGATTTCAAGAGAGAGTATGATCAAGTTGTTCAAGAATACGTTCAGTTGAAGCATATGTCCTCAGTCCAGCCTCCGAGTTTTAGCAAAAATCCTCTTCATTATTACTTGCCACACCATGCAGTTATAAAACCGGAGAGTACGACCACTAAAGTTCGAGTGGTCTTCAACGCTTCTTCTGCGACCTCCAACGGGTTAAGTCTTAACGACATTTTGCATACTGGCCCTGTTCTTCAAAATGACTTAACGGTTCTGATTCTGAAATGGAGGTTCTTTCGATTCGTGTTTAACGCCGACATCCAGAAGATGTATCGGCAAATATTGGTTCATTCCGATCATACTTCATTTCAAAGAATTCTATTCCGCAACCGCCCAGATGAGAATGTTCAAGATTTCGAGTTGAAGACAGTGACCTTTGGGGTCAATTGTGCTCCGTACCTAGCTATTCGTACTTTGCTCCAACTAGCTGATGATGTTCAGTCCAGCCATCCAATTGCCAGTAAAATCCTGCGCAACTCCATGTATGTGGACGATGCACTTGCTGGTGCACATTCAATTCCTATGGCAATTCACGCAAAAAATGAGCTAAAATCCGCTCTTGAATCAGCTGGTTTCTCATTGAGAAAATGGACAGCAAATTCAAAGGATATCCTAGCGGATCTTCCATCCGATCATTTGCTGTGTGAAGATTTCTTGAATTTCGATGACAGTAGCACAGCAAAAACGCTAGGAATTCGTTGGAATGCTCGTTCCGATTCATTTTATTTCACTACAAAGCCCTTCCCAGACTTCTGCAAAAATACAAAAAGGGAAGTTCTCTCCCAAATTTCGAAACTTTTTGATCCTGCAGGTTGGCTGTCGCCATGTATCGTCGTGGCCAAAGTTCTCATGCAGAAGATATGGTCTGAAGGCACGGGTTGGGATGAAGTCTTAAGTCCTGACACTCTTTCACAATGGAAGACGTTCCAATCCGATTATTCCACTCTTGACAACGTTCAGATTCCCAGGTGGATCAACTATGTTCCAAGTTCCGATATTCAATTCCATGGTTTCTGCGATGCTTCAGAGAAAGCATACGCAGCTGCTTTATACGTACGAATAGCTATAGGTAGTTCCGTTTCCACTCATCTGGTATATTCCAAAACAAGGGTTGCACCTATAAAGACACTATCCATTCCGAGGTTGGAATTATGTGGGGCGGTTCTTTTAGCAGAGATGATAGATACCTTGCTTCCAATGTTGGATATTTCGAAATATTCTCTTTTCTGCTGGACTGATTCCACCATTGTCCTTTCCTGGCTGTCCAAACCTCCGTGCTGTTGGATGACTTTCGTAGCCAACAGAGTGTCTAGTATCGTTCAGATGATTGATCCTTCGAAGTGGCGACATGTTCCATCCGAAACTAATCCTGCAGATCTCGCTAGTCGCGGACTTCTACCTCAGGATATAATCAGAAACGATTTCTGGTGGTTTGGGCCTTCATGGCTCCAAGAACCAGCTGATCGTTGGCCTGATTCCAGTCTTGCTACAATTTCCGAGACTGATTTGGAACGTAAGTCCATAAAATCTCATTTTTCCTACTTCCGGAACTTTGAGGACATTCTTGAACGATTCATTTCCTAGAGCGCTTCGGGTGGTCGCTTATGTGTATCGATTTTTCTATCGTACACATCCTAGATACCGTTCCAACTTCTCTAAAGAATCCACTTTGATCACGAGTGCTGAACTTACTATGGTCAGAGATGGATTAATTTCGATGAGTCAAAAGGCCTATTTTCCTAACGAGTACAACGTATTGTCATCCAAAAGTCCGATCCCTCCATCCAGTCCCATCTCCAACTTAAATCCTTTCTTGGACTCCGATGGTCTAATTCGCTCGTGTGGTCGTCTCGAATCATCTCCAGGCCTCTCGTACAGTGAGAGGCGCCCGATAATACTGCCATATAATTGTCAGTACTCCAGGCTCTTGATTCACTTCATTCACCAAATCACAATTCACGGTGGCAACCAACTTGTTCTTCGGATGGTACGATCTCAGTACTGGATTCCGAAAGTCAAGAACCTAGTAAAGACGACAATCAATAAATGTAAGACATGTATTCTATACAAGAAGCGTTATCAGAAGCAGCTCATGGCTGCTCTTCCTCCTGAGAGAACAGAGTTCTCGCGTCCATTCACTCGTACTGGATTGGACTTTGCGGGACCTTTTGACATCAAAAGCTATAGCGGACGAGCCTGTCGTCTAACGAAGAGTTACGTCTGTGTTTTCGTATGCTTTTCAACAAAAGCGATACACCTAGAAGCGACTTCCGACTTATCCACATCCACATTCCTGGCAGCTTTCAATCGGTTCGTCTCTCGACGAGGATGCCCATTACATTTATATTCCGATAATGGTACAACTTTCGTCGGGGCATCGAAAATTCTAGC
The DNA here is from genome assembly GCA_947397865.1 of Polietes domitor. Taxonomy (NCBI): domain Eukaryota; kingdom Metazoa; phylum Arthropoda; class Insecta; order Diptera; family Muscidae; genus Polietes; species Polietes domitor. The sequence goes on along the minus strand of OX377618.1, from coordinate 92,090,967 downwards.
GAGAGAGTTCCTTCAGACCTCACACGCTGCTGTAACTGCCAATTATTCACATTCCAACGTAAGCTGGCATTTCATTCCGCCAGGGGCGCCCCATATGGGTGGTCTATGGGAAGCTGGAGTAAAAAGCTTCAAAACCCATTTCCGTAAATTTGCTAGTTCCTTTAAATTCACATTCGAGGAATTTTCCACGCTCTTGACGCGAATTGAAGCTTGCCTTAATTCACGTCCTCTATCACCTATTTCTCAGGAGCCGACAGACTTTTCGGCCCTGACTCCGGGACATTTCTTAATCGGGTCTCCAATACTTACGCCAGTAGATCCTCGTGTGGAGGAAAGTCCTGCCTCCATTCTTAACAGATGGCAGAGACTTAAGGTGATTCATCAGAGTTTTTGTACCCGATGGAAAAACGAGTATCTGCGTGAGCTTCAAAAGCGTGTCAAGTGGCAAACTTCCGAAAAGAATATAGAAAAAAACACACTGGTTGTCGTGAAGGACGACAATCTTCCACCAAATTCTTGGCGTCTTGGCAGAATATCCAAGACGTATTTCGGTAACGATCACCGTGTTCGGGTTGCTGACAACCGTAGTCGCCAAATCGGATTCCGGTCGCGTCCTTATGGGCCAAGCTCGTTCCAGTGCCGGGTCTGTAAAGGGAGGCACGCGCTGAAAGACTGCAAAAAGTTCATCGATATGAACATGTCCGACCGAATGGAAGCAGTCCGCCAGCACAAATATTGTGTAAATTGCTTGGCCCATGACCATTCACATGGATCCTGCTTCAGCGATGATGGATGTCACCACTGCCACAAGTTCCATCACACACTGCTCCATGTTGACCCGAAGCTTCGCGACCAGATTCTGCCACGGCATTCTGGGGCACGTTTCCGTACGCGGTCTCGGTCCCTCTCCCCTAGGCCTTCAACGTCAAAGGGCTCAGCACCTAGAGTCCAAAGGCCCTTGGCTACGGCACCATCAACGTCGAAGGCAACAACGCTGTCCGCCATAATAAGACAGAATAGTGTCATACTGCTCCCCACAGCCTTGGTTAAGATTGAGGGAAAGAAGGATAAGGCTGTGGCACGTTGCCTTCTCGACTCTGGGTCGCCCTTTAGCCGTATTTCCAAGAAAATGGTCGAAAAGTTGGATTTACTAACGCTGACCCTGAAGGACGAGACCTTATGCCCCCTGACCCTTTGTTCCAGGTTCGACGCCAATACCAAAATCGAAGGCATCTTCCGTGTGGACAACCGCATTGCCCTGAAAACCCCTACGGAGTCCTTGCCGGAAACTTTTAAAGGCAATTTTCCGCACTTATTTTACGCAGACCCTAAATTCTACGCGTCTTCACAGGTGGACATCATAGTTGGCGTCGATCTGTATCCACGCGTCATAACCGAAGGGGTGTACACGAAAACTGGGTTACCGACGGCACAGAGCACCATCTTCGGGTGGGCTATTTACGGCTCCTGCACACCATAAATCGCTTTAAAATTATTTCTCGTTTCTTTTAATAACAGTAATGAATTAATAAATTGAATTGCTACAAAATGCACTATCGTATTCTCATTCCACAAACAAAACACAAACTTTCTTTTTCAGCTACATCCAGTTCGTTCCAAAGTTCGTTTTCATACTCCAACACATGAATTCCATAGCGAAGTTCCTTTCGTACATCCGTTGGGGTTTGAACCATACCTTTGGATCTTCATGAATTTATTTACTTTAAGTTATTAATTAATTTCATTCATTACTTTCCTAATTTCTATTATTCATTCATATTCTTTCTTGTATTCATATTGCTTCCTAATTTGTAACATACCATGTAATACAGATTTCTTTGTACGACAGGAGCAAGTATGTACGACGAGACTTTGTAGCGACTTTCATTGCAGCGGCACTGCAAGGCGGGCGGTGATGTTAATGCCAAATATTCGTGGTCCATAACCGCAGGCCACCCTAATATTCTCCCGCCGAAACTTTGTCACAGCTTGGCTGTGTAGCGTCCACACATGCGCAAGTTCTAATAGTTTTGATTGTGTTCGTTATTCTCTAGTTCTAAATATGGCTACAATCCGTCCTATGTACTCTCTCCTTTCACTTTCTTCCTACAACATTGTAAAATAAAACTTCACTTGTTATCCGAAGCTCAACACAGCCTGTTTATCTTGGTAAGACTCCTGCCAAAAATTGTTCAAATTCCAATAAAGGAAGAAAACTTTCAATTCAAAATTCTAATTCCTTGGTGTTTTTTCTTTTATTTCCTATTTTCGGTGAACAATTTTTGTGAGAAAATATTCCCACGTCCCTGGTAATATTTTCTGACTCACAGCGTAACACCTACCAATTTCTCCAGGAAACAACAAACAACAAACCTTTGGCGTTTTCACAGCTGTTTTTTTTTACATAACAGCAGTTTTCTGCAATCTTACATCACCGTTCACACTGCCAAATAGTTTGCAGTCTTGCGCTTATGAACTATATAAGCGTCCATAAGCGAGTTTAGCTCGAATTTTCTTTTATATTAGCTTGGGACAATATGCGTATCACATATATTGCTAAAAACAGCAAACAGTTGTTTACCATCTCCGCTGATACAAATCTGCTGTCTCTTTCTTAACAGCAGGAAATCTGTTCTTTCAGTAGACTTTCTCCTTTATTTTACTGTCATATTTCTTTGAGTGTACTGATAGATGGATTACTGAAATGCAATTTTGCCGACAATGTCTGTCGGACGAATGTATCAAAATATTTCTCGAATAAAAATATAAATAAAAATAAAAAGTTAAAATGTTTGCTGAAATTTATGCAAAGTTCTTCATACATTTAAGTATTAATGAACTTATAAAAAAACTTATTTATAAAGACTTATTTCTTAAATACTTTATGAATTATTCTAAACAACCACTTCGAAGGCGCCTATCTTGCCTTCACAACAATCATGGAGTAATAGCTCAACTCCTTATCATGAAACTTTTGAGAAATATTTCATTTTGTCACTTTTTGTATCAGTTTTGCATACTCTGAAGCAAATTGATTTGTTTGATTTTTTTATTTAAATTGAATTTATTTTAATTTCACCTTTTTTCCTTGTATAAAATAAAATTTTCCTCGTTTTGAGGGAAAAAATCAGCAAAACTGTCCTCAGTTTGAGTAAATATTTACTTGATTTGAGTAAACATTTACTTAGGGGAAAATCCTGCGCACGGGCCTGCGGACGGGGCCGACTATATAATACTCTACACTACTCCCTGCGTATATAGCTCGAGTTTATTACTAATCCCAGGTATTTCATGGGACCAATTTTATGTAGTTCATATAAATTATACAGTTACTATAAATTCATCTTGAGTCAAATTTAATGAGTATGGTAAATAATAAAGTAATTGATCCAATTTTCCAGCAGATATTCCAAGTAAAGTAAATATAACATGACATGGAAAAATTGATCAAGATCCAATGATAAATACAGATTATACAGCGGTAATAGGATGAATCGGACGGATATTTGAAGGGGCCTATAACAACACTTGAGGCCTGTGCCAAAACTTGCGCCTATATATTTCTCATTCACGGCAGGTATTCCTAGTTGAAACATATAATGATCTGCAAAATTTGATAAAGATCCGATGTAAGATGTAGTTTCTAGAGCTGTAATAGAACAGAATGGGCCCATTTGGGTTATACCAAAGTATGGACATATGGTATGGAAACAAACAAGTATGGAAAGGCTAAATACGGACGGAGCGGACTATATGATACATCCCACTTTCTATCTCACTACAATTCAATTCGTTAAATCGGGAAGGATTTTAGAATCCTGTAAATGTATGGTTTGACAAAAATGTTAAATCTGAAAGGACATTTGTATTGGGGTATATTGAAACCTGGAACGATGTGACCCGCTTTCACCATGTATTTTTTATTGGTGAAATATAATATGTAAAGTTTGGCCAAAATCGGTTAAAGATTTGGGAGTGGCATTTGTATGGGCGATATATCTAAATCTGAACCGATCTTACCCACTTCCAGCATAGGTGTTTCTAGTTCGATTATAAAATGTTCTGCCAATTTTAAGGAAAATCAGGAACAATATGCGGTTTTTAAAGCGGAAAAAGTAAATAGGGAGCGACATTTGTATGGGGACTATATCTAAATCTGAACCGATTTCGTGGGCTGGATGTTCGCCATCTTCTAACGCGCTGGACATGTGCTGAAATGCCATCCGGGACCGGAGATTTATTTACGTCGAGATTTGCGAAGTGGACGGGCAAACATTGAAGAGTACTTACATAGGACAAGTGCTGAAATGCCATCCGGGCCCGGAGTTTTATTTACGTCGAAATGTGCGAGAACCCTGTTAACTCCACGCGTTCGAAAAAATATCTGAAGCATGGAACTAGATACAATTTCAATCACGGGAAGTGGTTGATTGCTTTTCGGCAAGGATGAATTCCTTGCAAACATTTCAGCCAATAGGTTAGCTTTGGCAACCGGGTTAGTGAATGTCTGGTCATCTTTAACAAGAGTTCGGATAGAAGAGGAGTTACCCTTTACTCTTCTTATAAATGACCAAACGCTCTTACTTCCCCTGAGAGAAAAAAAGAACTTTGGCGCGAAGACGTTGTTCGTACAGAAACTTTTCACGTCTAAGTACCCTGACATACATGGTTCTTTTCTGCTTTCTTAGCAGAGTGTGGCATTTTTATTCAAACGCCATTTCCTGAACCCTTCCTCTTTGGAGTCTTGCATGTCTGGTTAAACCATCTTTTGTTAGTTGGTTTATCCGAAATAACTTTGGTTGGAATAAATGACTTCATTCCAATCAAGATAACATTTTCGATCATTTCAGCATCTATATCGCCGTTTAGAAAGCAAAGCTTCCAATTCAAATGCTGGAAAAAGTTGTTGAGCCGCCCCGAAATAAAAAAACACTGAGTCAAAATATGTAACCACAATTGTCAGACCTCCCACCTAACCGTTGTTGTACTCGCCCAATGTCTTGTGTTCTGCCTAAAGGCCTACACAGATAGAAAGCTTTGCTTCCATTCTTGGCATATTTTCTTCATGCGTACCTCGTTTGACATGCCCAAATAAAAATAATAGTGTTAAAATGGCGGGCGGTGATGTTAATGCCAAATATTCGTGGTCCATAACCGCAGGCCACCCTAATATTCTCCCGCCGAAACTTTGTCACAGCTTGGCTGTGTAGCGTCCACACATGCGCAAGTTCTAATAGTTTTGATTGTGTTCGTTATTCTCTAGTTCTAAATATGGCTACAATCCGTCCTATGTACTCTCTCCTTTCACTTTCTTCCTACAACATTGTAAAATAAAACTTCACTTGTTATCCGAAGCTCAACACAGCCTGTTTATCTTGGTAAGACTCCTGCCAAAAATTGTTCAAATTCCAATAAAGGAAGAAAACTTTCAATTCAAAATTCTAATTCCTTGGTGTTTTTTCTTTTATTTCCTATTTTCGGTGAACAATTTTTGTGAGAAAATATTCCCACGTCCCTGGTAATATTTTCTGACTCACAGCGTAACACCTACCAATTTCTCCAGGAAACAACAAACAACAAACCTTTGGCGTTTTCACAGCTGTTTTTTTTACATAACAGCAGTTTTCTGCAATCTTACATCACCGTTCACACTGCCAAATAGTTTGCAGTCTTGCGCTTATGAACTATATAAGCGTCCATAAGCGAGTTTAGCTCGAATTTTCTTTTATATTAGCTTGGGACAATATGCGTATCACATATATTGCTAAAAACAGCAAACAGTTGTTTACCATCTCCGCTGATACAAATCTGCTGTCTCTTTCTTAACAGCAGGAAATCTGTTCTTTCAGTAGACTTTCTCCTTTATTTTACTGTCATATTTCTTTGAGTGTACTGATAGATGGATTACTGAAATGCAATTTTGCCGACAATGTCTGTCGGACGAATGTATCAAAATATTTCTCGAATAAAAATATAAATAAAAATAAAAAGTTAAAATGTTTGCTGAAATTTATGCAAAGTTCTTCATACATTTAAGTATTAATGAACTTATAAAAAAACTTATTTATAAAGACTTATTTCTTAAATACTTTATGAATTATTCTAAACAACCACTTCGAAGGCGCCTATCTTGCCTTCACAACAATCATGGAGTAATAGCTCAACTCCTTATCATGAAACTTTTGAGAAATATTTCATTTTGTCACTTTTTGTATCAGTTTTGCATACTGTTTACGTCAAAACAGTACATCCCTATATTTGAGTTGTACGCCGTAAATTCCTATTTCATTTAAACTGAATTCCCGAATTAAAATGTATCTATGTGTAAAATCGCCAAACGCCAGTGCAGTAAAGTAATCGAAGTACTTTACTGCATTACATTTATCTACATTACAGAGCCATATTGCAAATACAGCATCCGCAAAACTTGTCTCTGGTTCAATCCTATTCTTTTACAACAGTCAAACCTACTGGTAAGATTTTGTCCAACAAAAAATAAATCTTAAATTCCTAAGCAAAATCCTAAATACATTGTGTTGTTTTTTTCTTTTGCTTTATCTTCCACTACTACGGAGTTACAAAACCAACGAAAATACAATTCTTTGGTTTTGTTTCGGCTCAAGAGAGTTCCATGGTTTCTTTGTCCATCCAGGTCTAATCTACTCCCACAAGTTCCTGCAATTCAGCTATTTACCCTGTACATTTTGGTCCAATTCGAACCGGATAAACGGCATTTGCGATAGACACTCTCTGAGAATCCAGCCCCTCCAACTTGTAAGCAGGTACGTTTATATTCTGCTTCGTTCGTCCATTTAATACGTTGGATAGTGCCAAGTGCCAAGTAATATTTTGTTATACGGAAGATTTTTTTTGTATTGGGTACATTTTTACCTTCCCAACACGCGTGATAAATATAATACTAGTCATTATTAATCATTAGTAAAATAAATAAAAAAATAATTAATAAAAGATTGTTGTGTGAAAAACACACAAAGTGTAAAAATTACACCCAAATGCACAATTTGACATAATTTTGCATAAGCGGAAAAAACACAAACAAAAACATCGAGGTTTTAGCGGCAGCATACATGCAGTAAGCGTCCAACACGCCACCGATGTCATCAACAAGGGGATTCATCTGGAAGACGGTGATAAATAAATAAAATAATAGCCCTGGTAATTATCGGAGGAAGCAGCTAAAGTAAATCGTGAGTTTTATGCTATCAAATTCATATTTTTTTACGCGCGTGTTTGTAACTAAGACGAATACTTAGTTTAACAGTGTAATTTGTGTCAGAGTTCTGTTAAATAACATTGCACCAAATATCAGAATTGTGTTTCGAACATTCTGATGTGTGGTGTATAAGCATTTATTTAACATCAAGTCTGCATCGAGCTCCAACCAATATTTTTCAAGATCGTGCTCTTAATATCCTCTTCTCACACTCATTATCCACTCTCTTACTAATACTCTCTTCAGTTCGCTCTTTCTTCCGCGTCTCGCGTGCATCTCTTTATCACTCCCTTTTACTCGTTCTCTTACACGCGTCTCGCGTGCATCTCTTCATCACTCCCTTTTACTCGTTCTCTTACACATTGGTTTTTCGTGGCTGCGTACCAGCAGTGATGCGAATGGTGAGGTGTGCGTCACTGAAAGAGTTTGAACTGAAGAGCAACATTCTTCCATCACCACTACACTTACATGTGATAAATATTATGCACTCTGTATTTTTTTCCGAAACAGTGCTGTCACTGTTGCTGAAATAAGAGAGTACGTATGTACGAAGGTGTGTTTAACTGAAAGAGGAGCGACACTCTTTTTTATCACTAATACATTTAAACGTGATAACTATTTTTGTTCTTTCTTGTGTTCCTAAAAAATAGAGTCTCTCTTCAAAGAAAGACAAATATTCCAGTCAAAGTGCAGTCAATGACCGATACATTTTTTGTCGGTATGAACGTCCATCGATCATATGGTTTGCTTTCCAGTGCTTAGATCCAACATAGTGACATGTATGTACATCGGTGTATGCTGTGTGTTTGCATCTTTTGTTTGAATAGAGATTTCTGTTGAATATTTCTGTTTCAAGCTTAGAGATTGTTTCGGACAGCAGATACTTAGGTACATTAGGGTGGATCATAAACCTTTTTTTTTAATTAATTTCGTCGTTTTAATATTCCGGTTTTAATCAATTGTTTCCGATATAAACCTGCAAAACTGATTGATTTTTCGGGAGTTGAAATTATTTCGGTATTACTTGCTTACCTTTAAGATTGCATGCATAAATTGGAAATTATAAATTTTTTCTATTTTCGGTAATTCTTGCGAAATTGTCGCTCAAATTAAAAAAAAAATCAAGATTGTTTATTGTTGTACGGGTTCTATACTGTTCTTTATCCTGCAGAGATAAATTATATCCCATCAATTTGATAATTAACTTCAATACACTTCGGTTTTTTTGGTTGGCATACATAAAGGTAATTGTCTCGACACAATTCCTGTGGATTATTGTGGTTTCACCTAGGTTATTTCTTGAATAATATTCATCTTTTTCGCAGAAATGTCCCTTGATTATTTTATTCGTCTAGCCGACAGCTTGGTTGAGTTCGAGGCTGCTTTAAACGACAACGAACTTCCACTGTCATCCATTTATAATTTAGAAATTCATAAGGATGAAGTGAAATCCATATGGAACCATTTAAAGCAGGCATATGGGAAATGTTTAGCTGATCTTGAGAATGAAGAACAAGATGATGGTGACAGGGGGCAGGATGGAAAGGAAATTAGCGCGATTGAAACAGTGAAAGAAAAATATAAAAAATCGTACTCCACGTACTGTCGTTGTTTTTCTAAACTGAACGAGCTCATCAATGATCTCTCTCCGAAAACATCCCTTTCCAGCCCTACTTCAAGCTATGGTTTTAATTTGCCACCTTGTGAACTAATTACTTTTCAAGGCGACTATAAGTCGTGGCCAACCTTCCGTGACATGTTCACGGCGGTATGCGTCAAAAATCCAAAACTGAGTCCAATTGAAAAGCTTTTTCACCTGAGTCAGAAGACGAAAGGGGAAGCTCATGATATTGTATCGAAAAGTCCTTTAACAAACGAGGGTTTCAAAATGGCATGGGACAACCTGTGTTCTCGGTTCGAAAACAAAAGAGTCCTAGTTAATGGCCAATTGAGGACATTGTTCAGTCTTCCAGCAATATCTTCTGAAACAGCGAGTTCCCTAAAGAAAATTCAGAGGGATATAAATTCATGCATGTCCACTCTAAAGCTTTACGGTATTAATGTCGAAAGTTGGAATCCTATTTTTGTTTTTCTGTGCTCAAATTGTCTCCCAGATTCGACTCTAACCTTGTGGGAACAGACATTGAATGATAAAACGTGTATACCTCAATGGTCTGATCTTGACGCGTTCTTGACGAATCGATACAGGACTCTTGAGTCAGTATCTGAAATGAGACCTGCTAGTGAGCAAAAATCTGCTACGTCCAAATTTAAAAATTCACCCAAGCCAAAGAATGACACAGGCAATGTCCATACATTCCAAGCCAAGGTATGCAAAACGGAATGTCGACTTTGTCCTAAAGAGTTCCATATCATTCGGAATTGCCCTCGTTTTATTAGCATGGATCCCAATCAAAGATATGCTGAAATAAAAGCCAGTAACTTGTGTTTGAACTGTTTCTCGAGTGCCCATGCTCTGAAGGGTTGTAGGAGTATTCATTTATGTAAGAAGTGTGGCAAACGTCACAATACCCTACTTCACAGGAATTTAGATACTTCCAGGAATACTTCACAGGCTTCTCCATCAACTAGCATCACTAAGCACCCTAATTCAAGACCACTTCCGTCACCATTTGTTCCACAAAATAATTCGTCTCAATTACAGTCCACTACTTCTTCAAATGGTGTTATACAAACATGTTTTTCATCTAGCTCTAGGGGTGTTTTACTCGGTACTGCAATAGTGAACGTGTGTCACTTAGGTATGACTTACAGAGCCAGGGCCCTGATCGATTCAGGATCAGAGGGCACATTTATTTCAGAGAAATTATTCAACACTCTTAAGCTTCCATTTACGCGAACATGCGCGAAGATTTCAGGATTGAATAATTCTATTTCCGCTGATGTCCAGAAGGAGTGTACGTTCGTATTGGGATCTAATACTGATGATAGTTTCCAAATTTCTGTCTCTGCCCTCGTAGTTCCACAACTTTCAAGCAACCTTCCTTCTAGGACCATAGATTTTCGATGCTTCTCCAATCTTCCACAACTACAATTTGCTGATCCTCGTTTTTATGAAAGCTCCAATGTCGATATTCTCTTGGGTGGCGATTTGCTCCCGTCGATAATGCTATCAAGATGCGAACGCGAAATTTGTGGGTCTCTAATGGCCCAGGAAACTGTTTTCGGCTGGATCCTCACCGGTCCTCTTCCTTCTAGCAATTCAGCATCATCTTCCACTCGTGTATCGTACTTCTGTGAAATCTCTTTGGATAAAGAGATTTCACGATTTTGGGAGTTGGAGAATATTCCACAGAAACGGTTCATGTCCCAATCCGATAAATTTTGTGAACAATTGTACGAGAGTTCTACTCAGAGAAACGACGACGGGAGATATATTGTTTCGCTTCCTTTTAAGGAAGGATATCCGGAGAAATTGTGTTTGGGTCAGTCTAGAACCAGCTCAATGGCTCAGTTCTTCCGCAATGAAGGTCGTCTCCTTAAAAGTCCACAGTCTAAGGACGAATATGACAATGTTATTCAGGAATATATTACCCTTAACCATATGGTTCCTGTAGATTCTCCTATTCCTTCAAAAAATCCAACTCACTATTACTTACCACACCACGCGGTAATCAAGCCCGAGAGTACGACTACCAAAGTCCGGGTAGTTTTTAATGCATCTTCTGCTACGTCAAATGGGTTGAGTTTAAATGATATCCTGCACACAGGCCCAGTATTACAGAATGATCTAACAATCCTTTTATTGAAATGGCGTTTATGCCGTTACGTCTTTAATGGAGATATCCAAAAGATGTATAGGCAAATACTTGTTAATCCTTCACACACGCCTTTCCAACGTATTTTATTCCGTAAAAGTCCACATGAGCCCATACAGGATTATGAACTCAAGACTGTAACATTTGGCGTTAATTGCGCCCCATATCTCGCCATTCGTACAATGCTTCAACTAGCAAAAGATGTCCAGGACATATATCCTTTAGCAAGTAAAATTCTTAGGAAATCCATGTACGTAGATGATGCTTTAGTTGGTGCCCATACTATCGACATGGCGGTTAAGGCCAGAAATGAACTCATCCAGGCTTTAGGCTCTGCCGGATTCGCTATGAGAAAGTGGACGGCTAATTGCAAAAGTATCCTTGCAGATCTTCCTGCAGACCACTTACTATATGCTGATTTTTTAGAATTTGACGACCATTGTTCCGCAAAAACATTAGGTATTCGCTGGAACGCTCGATCTGATGCATTTTATTTCTCAACATCAGAATTTCCTGACACTTGTATATACACTAAACGCGAAGTCCTGTCGCAAATTTCAAAGCTATTTGATCCTGCAGGATGGCTTGCCCCAATCATAATAATTGCGAAAATTATTATGCAAAGAATATGGATGGATCGAACTGATTGGGATTCCATCATTTCACCGGAAGCTCTTCACCATTGGAAATTATTTCAGTCCAGTTATTCTCATATAAATGACATAAGTATACCAAGGTGGATTAACTTTGCTCCAGAATGTGAAGTCCAATTCCATGGATTCTCCGATGCTTCTGAAAGAGCATATGCTGCCGCCATATACATTCGTGTTGTACACAAGAACTCCGTTTACACACACTTAATAACCTCCAAGACAAAAGTGGCTCCAATCAAGACCTTATCGATCCCCAGACTAGAATTATGTGGCGCAGCCCTATTAGCTGAAATGATAGACAATGTCATTCCACAATTTGAGATCCAAGAATATTCTATGATGTGCTGGACCGATTCCACGATTGTGTTGTCGTGGCTGGCAAAACCACCATGTGTCTGGAATACGTTTGTCGCTAATAGAGTGTCCAAAATCATTCAGATTATTGATCCCTCCCGATGGTTTCATGTTGACTCTGAAACTAATCCAGCAGATATAGCAAGCAGAGGTGTTCATCCACAGGTTTTGGTAAATAATGATCTCTGGTGGCTAGGACCACCCTGGTTATCAGATTCATCAAAACATTGGCCAAATGTTCCTACTACAAATTTCGAAGAAACCGATTTAGAAAAAAAGCCGGTAAAGGTACATTTCTCCTATTTCCAGCATTTTGAAGATGTGCTAGATCGATTCTCCTCTTTCCCCAGGGCAGTACGAGTAGTGGCCTACGTCTACCGTTTCTACTACAGTACGCACCCGAAATTCCGCTCTAATTATCATAGAAACACTACTAATATCACAGCGTCTGAAATCCTGTTTGTTCGTCGGCAATTGATATCCATGTGTCAGAAGGCGTGGTATCCAAACGAATATATGACACTAAGTGCCAAGAAATCCATTCCATCTTCGAGTTCATTGCTGAGTTTGAATCCTATTATCGATTCTGAAGGTGTCATGCGAATTTGCGGTCGATTGGAAGCATCACCTGCATTATCTTACAACGAAAGACATCCAATTGTTCTTCCATATTGTTGTCAATATTCCCGACTTCTAATTAAATTTATCCACTTGATATCTCTGCATGGGGGAAATCAACTTGTTCTCCGTTTGGTGCGATCACAGTACTGGATTCCAAAAGTACAAAATCTAATCAAGACCACCATCCATAACTGCAAACCATGCATCCTATACAAACGGAAATGTCAAAAACAGCTAATGGCGGCGCTGCCCCCTGAGAGATGTGAAATTTCCCGTCCCTTCACACATACTGGATTAGATTTTGCTGGTCCATTTGACATCAAAAGCTATTCGGGCAGAGCTTGTCGTATTACTAAAGGATATGTATGTGTATTCGTCTGTTTTTCCACAAAGGCGATACACCTTGAAGCAACATCCGATTTATCCACCTCAGCTTTCCTTGCTGCCTTCAGTCGTTTTGTGTCACGTCGTGGTTGTCCTCTTCACTTACACTCCGACAATGGAACCACATTTATTGGCGCCTCCCGACTTGTGGCCAAGGAATTTCTACAAACATCACAAAGTGCTGTAACTTCCAATTACGCTCATCAAAATATATCATGGCACTTTATACCTCCTGGAGCCCCTCATATGGGAGGACTTTGGGAAGCAGGGGTAAAGAGCTTCAAGCAACACTTAAAAAAGACTGCAGGAATCATCAAGTATACTTTTGAAGAGTTCCAAACGTTGTTATCCAAAATTGAGGCGTGTCTTAATTCCAGACCATTATCTCCTACCTCACAAAATCCGTCAGATCTTTCGGCACTAACACCAGGCCATTTCCTGATCGGCTCTCCACTTTTAGTTCCACTGGATCCTGAAATTAGCGAAACTCCAATGTCCATCCAAAATCGTTGGCAGCGGCTCAAAGTAATACATCAGCACTTGTGTACGCGATGGAAAAATGAGTACCTAAAGGAGCTACAGAAGCGGCACAAGTGGAAAAAGCCTGAAGACGATCTTAAGGATAACATGCTGGTTGTTGTTAAAGATGAAAATTTACCTCCAAACTGTTGGCGTCTCGGCAGAATAACTCGCGTCTATCAAGGTAACGACAGACGAGTGAGAGTAGCTGATGTCCGTACACAAAGAGGCACTATAACCAGGCCCATTACAAAACTCGTTATTTTATCCTACGAATCATCTGCCTAATAACTTTCCATCACTCTTTCGTACTACCAACGTGCCCGATTTTTTAGACTTACTTTCCGACTTTATTATTTTCAATATTTTCTCAACCTTCTCTTAAACTATTATTCTAGCACTATGAGCCCAACCACCAAGCACAACAGCAGCCAGAATAAACAGAAGCCTTTTGTGTGTAGGGTATGCCGGAAGACACACGCTTTGAAATCCTGTTGGCGTTTCCGAAATATGAATACGACCGAGAGGAAGGAAGTCGTTAAGAAATATGGGTACTGTCCTAATTGTCTGGCGCACGTCCACTCACAAGGATCCTGCTTCACGAAAACAGGATGCGCTTATTGCAAGCAGCCCCACCATTCCTTACTCCATATACATCCTCGGCTCCAAAAAGTCTCTCCAGGTTCGACTTCCAGAACATCCCGGGTTCCACCAAAGTCCTCGTCCTTAAGTACACCACCTAAAAAACCATCCACGTCAATCAGTACGGGCCCGCGAGTAAGTAGACAACCCCCACCTAGTACGACGTCGCTCACCGCAATACTTAAGCAAAATGCTGCAACCTTGCTACCAACGGCGCTAGTAAAGGTAGACGCTAAAGATGGTAAACATTATGCACGTTGCTTGTTCGATTCCGCATCCAGAATAAGTAGTATCTCGAAGCGGTTCACCGACAAGCTGGGATTGACAACTCTAGAATTGGACAACGAAACAATTTGTCCACTCACTTTATGGTCCTGTGTTGATTCCACTTACAAAGTAGAAGCAACTTTGCGGGTACATAATCGAATCAGCACAGTAACTCCTACAGAAAGTTTACCCGAATCCATAAAATCCAATTTTAAAAATCTTGTTCTGGCTGACAAACATTTCCACAAAGCGTCGTCGATAGACATTGTTCTAGGGGTTGATATTTACTCGCGCGTTATCTCAGAAGGCATTTTTGTACGAGCAGGTCTTCCCACTGCTCAAAATACAATGTTCGGAATAATTTTATATGGTATTTTTTCTTTACCTTAAGATGTAATAGTTTAGATCATTTTATAATTAGCAATGGATTTAAAGCAAAATATAAACGCACTAATGAATTCTTTACATTTAAGTATAACATAATTAAATTACATACTTGAATTCCATTACTATGCATATAATACTTTTTACATATATTTTTTAACAAAGTTTTGTAAATTAATTTATTTTAACTACAATTCCAATACAATTAAAAATGTGACCTGAATTCTGAAAATTGTTACCTCACTACTTTTAAACTTTTTTTTCATTAGTATTCTCCTTCTGTATCTGCAATATGACTCCATATCATTTTCACTAATTACAGATATCCTGCAAGGCGGGCGGTGATGTTTACGTCAAAACAGTACATCCCTATATTTGAGTTGTACGCCGTAAATTCCTATTTCATTTAAACTGAATTCCCGAATTAAAATGTATCTATGTGTAAAATCGCCAAACGCCAGTGCAGTAAAGTAATCGAAGTACTTTACTGCATTACATTTATCTACATTACAGAGCCATATTGCAAATACAGCATCCGCAAAACTTGTCTCTGGTTCAATCCTATTCTTTTACAACAGTCAAACCTACTGGTAAGATTTTGTCCAACAAAAAATAAATCTTAAATTCCTAAGCAAAATCCTAAATACATTGTGTTGTTTTTTCTTTTGCTTTATCTTCCACTACTACGGAGTTACAAAACCAACGAAAATACAATTCTTTGGTTTTGTTTCGGCTCAAGAGAGTTCCATGGTTTCTTTGTCCATCCAGGTCTAATCTACTCCCACAAGTTCCTGCAATTCAGCTATTTACCCTGTACACATACTCTGAAGCAAATTGATTTGTTTGATTTTTTTATTTAAATTGAATTTATTTTAATTTCACCTTTTTTCCTTGTATAAAATAAAATTTTCCTCGTTTTGAGGGAAAAAATCAGCAAAACTGTCCTCAGTTTGAGTAAATATTTACTTGATTTGAGTAAACATTTACTTAGGGGAAAATCCTGCGCACGGGCCTGCGGACGGGGCCGACTATATAATACTCTACACTACTCCCTGCGTATATAGCTCGAGTTTATTACTAATCCCAGGTATTTCATGGGACCAATTTTATGTAGTTCATATAAATTATACAGTTACTATAAATTCATCTTGAGTCAAATTTAATGAGTATGGTAAATAATAAAGTAATTGATCCAATTTTCCAGCAGATATTCCAAGTAAAGTAAATATAACATGACATGGAAAAATTGATCAAGATCCAATGATAAATACAGATTATACAGCGGTAATAGGATGAATCGGACGGATATTTGAAGGGGCCTATAACAACACTTGAGGCCTGTGCCAAAACTTGCGCCTATATATTTCTCATTCACGGCAGGTATTCCTAGTTGAAACATATAATGATCTGCAAAATTTGATAAAGATCCGATGTAAGATGTAGTTTCTAGAGCTGTAATAGAACAGAATGGGCCCATTTGGGTTATACCAAAGTATGGACATATGGTATGGAAACAAACAAGTATGGAAAGGCTAAATACGGACGGAGCGGACTATATGATACATCCCACTTTCTATCTCACTACAATTCAATTCGTTAAATCGGGAAGGATTTTAGAATCCTGTAAATGTATGGTTTGACAAAAATGTTAAATCTGAAAGGACATTTGTATTGGGGTATATTGAAACCTGGAACGATGTGACCCGCTTTCACCATGTATTTTTTATTGGTGAAATATAATATGTAAAGTTTGGCCAAAATCGGTTAAAGATTTGGGAGTGGCATTTGTATGGGCGATATATCTAAATCTGAACCGATCTTACCCACTTCCAGCATAGGTGTTTCTAGTTCGATTATAAAATGTTCTGCCAATTTTAAGGAAAATCAGGAACAATATGCGGTTTTTAAAGCGGAAAAAGTAAATAGGGAGCGACATTTGTATGGGGACTATATCTAAATCTGAACCGATTTCGTGGGCTGGATGTTCGCCATCTTCTAACGCGCTGGACATGTGCTGAAATGCCATCCGGGACCGGAGATTTATTTACGTCGAGATTTGCGAAGTGGACGGGCATACATTGAAGAGTACTTACATAGGACAAGTGCTGAAATGCCATCCGGGCCCGGAGTTTTATTTACGTCGAAATGTGCGAGAACCCTGTTAACTCCACGCGTTCGAAAAAATATCTGAAGCATGGAACTAGATACAATTTCAATCACGGGAAGTGGTTGATTGCTTTTCGGCAAGGATGAATTCTTGCAAACATTTCAGCCAATAGGTTAGCTTTGGCAACCGGGTTAGTGAATGTCTGGTCATCTTTAACAAGAGTTCGGATAGAAGAGGAGTTACCCTTTACTCTTCTTATAAATGACCAAACGCTCTTACTTCCCCTGAGAGAAAAAAAGAACTTTGGCGCGAAGACGTTGTTCGTACAGAAACTTTTCACGTCTAAGTACCCTGACATACATGGTTCTTTTCTGCTTTCTTAGCAGAGTGTGGCATTTTTATTCAAACGCCATTTCCTGAACCCTTCCTCTTTGGAGTCTTGCATGTCTGGTTAAACCATCTTTTGTTAGTTGGTTTATCCGAAATAACTTTGGTTGGAATAAATGACTTCATTCCAATCAAGATAACATTTTCGATCATTTCAGCATCTATATCGCCGTTTAGAAAGCAAAGCTTCCAATTCAAATGCTGGAAAAAGTTGTTGAGCCGCCCCGAAATAAAAAAACACTGAGTCAAAATATGTAACCACAATTGTCAGACCTCCCACCTAACCGTTGTTGTACTCGCCCAATGCCTTGTGTTCTGCCTAAAGGCCTACACAGATAGAAAGCTTTGCTTCCATTCTTGGCATATTTTCTTCATGCGTACCTCGTTTGACATGCCCAAATAAAAATAATAGTGTTAAAATGGAAATTAAACAAATTATTTCAATTATTTTAATAATTGTGCTCTTGTACCAGGCCGTAGAATATGTTGAGATAATCAGAGGGCGTAGAGATGGTTTGTTCGCGGTGAGTTTCAATCATTTGTACCGAAATGACCCAGATTAATTTTACATCATGCTGAGGTAGAAACCGCAAGATGATCTATTTATTTTGGTGGAAGTAGGCCTCACAAAATTTAGTAAGCGTTCTGTGATATCTGCGAAATGCAGATTATTTTTAACGAAAGGGTGATTTTTTAAGAGCTTGATAACTTTTTTTTTTAAAAAAACGCATAAAATTTGCAAAATCTCATCGGTTCTTTATTTGAAACGTTAGATTGGTCCATGACATTTACTTTTTGAAGATAATTTCATTTAAATGTTGACCGCGGCTGCGTCTTAGGTGGTCCATTCGGAAAGTCCAATTTTGGGCAACTTTTTCGAGCATTTCGGCCGGAATAGCCCGAATTTCTTCGGAAATGTTGTCTTCCAAAGCTGGAATAGTTGCTGGCTTATTTCTGTAGACTTTAGACTTGACGTAGCCCCACAAAAAATAGTCTAAAGGCGTCAAATCGCATGATCTTGGTGGCCAACTTACCGGTCCATTTCTTGAGATGAATTGTTCTCCGAAGTTTTCCCTCAAAATGGCCATAGAATCGCGAGCTGTGTGGCATGTAGCGCCATCTTGTTGAAACCACATGTCAACCAAGTTCAGTTCTTCCATTTTTGGCAACAAAAAGTTTGTTAGCATCGAACGATAGCGATCGCCATTCACCGTAACGTTGCGTCCAACAGCATCTTTGAAAAAATACGGTCCAATGATTCCACCAGCGTACAAACCACACCAAACAGTGCATGGGCAGTTCTTGAACGGCTTCTGGTTGCTCTTCACTCCAAATGCGGCAATTTTGTTTATTTACGTAGCCATTCAACCAGAAATGAGCCTCATCGCTGAACAAAATTTGTCGAACCGAACATTTCGAACCGAACACTGATTTTGGTAATAAAATTCAATGATTTGCAAGCGTTGCTCGTTAGTAAGTCTATTCATGATGAAATGTCAAAGCATACTGAGCATCTTTCTCTTTGACACCATGTCTGAAATCCCACGTGATCTGTCAAATACTAATGCATGAAAATCCTAACCTCAAAAAAATCACTCTTTATAATGTAAGTAAATATATATATTTGATTTTCTGCGAGACCACTTCAACAAATTCTGAGAATTTTAACACATTACAGGTATTTGGCACACGGCAATAGTATCCAGTCCCTATCCATCACATTTAAAATTGGAGCATCGACCGTGCGAGAAATAACCAGAGAAGGTGATTTGGAATAAACTTTTTCCAATTTACATCCTAATTCCATCACGGTAGGAGTGGAGAAGAATATCCTTAGGCTTTGAACGGCAGTGGAATTTCCCTCACTGCGTTGGTGCTATTGACGGAAAGCACGTCAATATTACATGCCCACCAAACTCTGGTTCAATGTTTTACAACTATAAAGGTAAAGCTCATATAACTATAAAGGTCAGATTGTTCTCTTGGATGTTTGCGACGCCAACTATAAATTCACTGTGGTAGACGTCGGCGCATATGGATCTCAGAGTGATAGGGGAGTACTACATCATTCTGCATTCGGTAGGCTACTCATTGCAAACAATTTGGATTTGCCAGAAAGCACGCTCCTGACAAATTCAAGGATAAATTTGCCATACTTTTTTGTCGGGGATGTTGCTTTTCCACTACGAGATAATTTGATGAGGCCATATCCGGGGTCTTACTATCACCAGACCGTTACTATCAAGAGCTAGAAGAACTAATGAAAATGCCTTCGGAATTACTACTGCAAGATGGAGAGTTTTACTTGCCCCTCTTCATATGAGCCCAAAGTCTACAGAGTCAATTGTGAAAGCAACTTTGGCGCTCCATAATTTTCTTAGAATGAATGGGGAGAAATATTGCCCACCAGAATACGTTGACAACTACCAGGGCGAAACGCTTGTAGAAGTAGTCTGGAGAAGTGAAGTGCAACCTTTAGCCAGACTTGGACAGACAACGCCACTAAAAGAGCATTTCACTTCAGAGATATTTAAAAAAAATATATTACTAAAATTATATCATTCAAATACTCTATATAAATACATACATATATGGCACAACATCTTATAATCCAACTAGAAACACCTATGCAGAAATTGGGTAAGATCGGTTCAGATTTAGATATAGCCCCCATACAAATCTCGCTCCGGATTTGACATTTTCCCCTCTAGAAACCACATATTGTACCCGATTTGATTTAAATTTGCCACAACATCTTATAATCCAACTGGAAACACTTATGCAGAAATTGGGTAAGATCGGTTCAGATTTAGATATAGCCCCCATACAAATGTCGCTCCCTATTTCACATTTCCGCTTTAGAAACCACATATTGAACCCGATTTTCTTTAAAATTGGCACAACATCTTATAATCCAACTAGAAACACCTATGCAGAAATTGGGTAAGATCGGTTCAGATTTAGATATAGCCGCCATACAAATGTCGCTCCCTATTTCACATTTTCCGCTTTAGAAACCACATATTGTACCCGATTTTCTTTAAAATTGGCATAACATCTTATAATCCAACTAGAAACACCTATGCAGAAATTGGGTAAGATCGGTTCAGATTTAGATATAGCCCCCATACAAATCTCGCTCCGGATTTGACATTTTCCCCTCTAGAAACCACATATTGTACCCGATTTGATTTAAATTTGCCACAACATCTTATAATCCAACTGGAAACACTTATGCAGAAATTGGGTAAGATCGGTTCAGATTTAGATATAGCCCCCATACAAATGTCGCTCCCTATTTCACATTTCCGCTTTAGAAACCACATATTGAACCCGATTTTCTTTAAAATTGGCACAACATCTTATAATCCAACTAGAAACACCTATGCAGAAATTGGGTAAGATCGGTTCAGATTTAGATATAGCCGCCATACAAATGTCGCTCCCTATTTCACATTTTCCGCTTTAGAAACCACATATTGTACCCGATTTTCTTTAAAATTGGCATAACATCTTATAATCCAACTAGAAACACCTATGCAGAAATTGGGTAAGATCGGTTCAGATTTAGATATAGCCCCCATACAAATCTCGCTCCGGATTTGACATTTTCCCCTCTAGAAACCACATATTGTACCCGATTTGATTTAAATTTGCCACAACATCTTATAATCCAACTGGAAACACCTATGCAGAAATTGGGTAAGATCGGTTCAGATTTAGATATAGCCCCCATACAAATGTCGCTCCCTATTTCACTTTTTCCGCTTTAGAAACCACATATTGTACCCGATTTTCTTTAAAATTGGCACAACATCTTATAATCCAACTAGAAACACCTGTGCAGAAATTGGGTAAGATCGGTTCAAATTTAGATATAGCCCCCATACAAATGTCGCTCCCTATTTCACTTTTTCCGCTTTAGAAACCACATATTGTACCCGATTTTCTTTAAAATTGGCACAACATCTTATAATCCAACTAGAAACACCTATGCAGATATTGGGTAAGATCGGTTCAGATTTAGATATAGCCCCATACAAATGTCGCTCCCTATTTCACTTATTCCGCTTTAGAAACCACATATTGTACCCGATTTTCTTTAAAATTGGCACAACATCTTATAATCCAACTAGAAACACCTATGCAGAAATTGGGTAAGATCGGTTCAGATTTAGATATAGCCCCCCTACATATGTCGCTCCCTATTTCACTTTTTCCGCTTTAGAAACCAAATATTGTACCCGATTTTCTTTAAAATTGGCACAATATCTTATCATCCAACTAGAAACACCTATGCAGAAATTGGGTAAGATCGGTTCAGATTTAGATATAGCCCCCATACAAATGTCGCTCCCTATTTCACTTTTTCCGCTTTAGAAACCACATATTGTACCCGATTTTCTTTAAAATTGGCACAACATCTTATAATCCAACTAGAAACACCTATGCAGAAATTGGGTAAGATCGGTTCATATTTAGATATAGCCCCCATACAAATATCGCTCCCTATTTCACTTTTTCCGCTTTAGAAACCACATATTGTACCCGATTTTCTTTAAAATTGGCACAACATCTTATAATCCAACTAGAAACACCTATGCAGAAATTGGGTAAGATCGGTTCAGATTTAGATATAGCCCCATACAAATGTCGCTCCCTATTTCACTTATTCCGCTTTAGAAACCACATATTGTACCCGATTTTCTTTAAAATTGGCACAACATCTTATAATCCAACTAGAAACACCTATGCAGCAATTGGGTAAGATCGGTTCAGATTTAGATATAGCCCCCCTACATATGTCGCTCCCTATTTCACTTTTCCGCTTTAGAAACCACATATTGTACCCGATTTTCTTTAAAATTGGCACAACATCTTATCATCCAACTAGAAAACCCTATGCAGAAATTGGGTAAGATCGGTTCAGATTTAGATATAGTCCCCATACAAATGTCACTCCCTATTTCACTTTTTCCGCTTTAGAAACCACATATTGTACCCGATTTTCTTTAAAATTGGCACAACATTTTATAATCGAACTAAAAAACCTATGGTGAAAGTGGGTAAGATCGGTTCAGATTTAGATATAGCCCCCATACAAATGTCGCTCCCGAGTTGACCTTTTCCGCTCTAAAATCTACATATTGTACCCGTTATTCTTTAAAATTGGCTCAACAACTTATAATCCAACTAAAAAACCTATGGTGAAAGTGGGTAATATCGGTTCAGATTTAGATATAGCCCTCATACAAATGTTGCTCCCGAATGTTTAACCGATTTTGGACAAGCTTTACATATTATATTTCACCAATAAACATACATGGTGAAAGCGGGTCACATCGTTCCAGGTAGCAATATACCCCCATACAAATGTCCTTTTCGATTTATAATTTTTTGTCAAACACATACATTTACAGGATGCAAAAATCATTCCCGATTTCAGTTTTTTACCGAAATGAATTGCAATGAGAATTGTTTGGGTGATGCCCATACGTACTTTGGTATAACCCAACTGGGGCCCATTCTGATCTACGGCTCTAGAAACTACATCTTACATCGGATATTCATCAAATTTTGCAGATCATGATATTTTTCAACTAGGAATACCTACCGTGAATGAGAAATATATAGGCCCATGTTTTAGACCAGGCCCAGAATGTTGTTATAGGCCCCCTTTAGAAATGCCGCTCCTATTACTATTGTATAATTTGTATTTGTCTGTCGGATAATTGGATCAATTACCATATTCGTTAAATTTGACTAAAGATGAACTTATAGCATACTGTATAATTTATATGAACTACATAAAATTGCTCCCATGAAATACCTGGGTTTAGTAATCAAAGCGAGGTACATACACAGGGAGTGGTGTAGGGTATTATATAGTCGGCCCGCCCGACTTTAGCCTTTCCTTACTTATTTTTATTAATATAGTTAAAATTCCAGGAAGTGAAACAAGAATAATGTGTGTGAAGTTAAATACGTATTTAACTAGCCAAGACACAAACCAATTGTAATAGATTAGGCAAAATCTAATTTGGGTATTTTCGGAAAAAACTAATTTTCTCCAAAACTAGAAGGAATAGGACGATGAAAATTGGAGTACACGTTGCCAGGACATCACTCTATCGTAGCAAATAGCCACTTCCAGGATTGGTGCAAAAAAACTACAGTTGGAGCGAAAGGAAATCTGGGAAGGATAAAGGATCATCTCTGGAAAACGGTGATACCTTCAGCTACAGCAAGGATACCATAGGTAGTCCCACGAAGGGTCTATCGGTCTGTATATACAGTATTCCCGGATTCAATTTCTGACATCCAATATTGGACGTACAATATTTGTCCTTTTTTACGTGAATTTCAGACAGGGATCAGTGGCCATATCTGGAAAACGGGTACGACTATGGAAACAGCAAGGATACTGTAAGTAGTTCCAGGAAGTGGCTATCGAACTGTGCTTACACTTTTTCAATATTCAACATATAACCTCTCGAAAGTGACCATGGAAATTTGGACTTTTTTAGGCTAATTTCTGGCCAGGATCACTGGCCATATCTGGAAAACGGTCATACCTTACGACATAGCACGCATACCGTAAGAAGACCCAGGAAGGGACTATCGAACTGCATTTACACTTTTTCAATATTCAATTTCTAACCTCAAAAATGTGGCCATGGAAATTTGGTCTTTTCAGGGGAATTTCTGGCCAGGATCACTGGCCATATCTGGCAAACGGGAGTACCTTACGGCATAGCACGTATACCGTAGGTAGTGCTAGGAAGGAGCTATCGAACTGCTTTTACACTTTTTCCATATTCAATTTCTAACCTCAAAAATTCATTCATTATTGTTGAGTATAAGGAAGTGCTACCTTATACTCAACAATAAATCCAGACTTTTCTAAATAAACAACGATCATGATCACGAAACTGGAATTAGCTATATTTAACATCTGGTACAAAAAAATTAATGACTTAGGACTTAATGTTTTAGTGACATCAACCAATGATGTAGTCTTCGTCTTGGTGAAATATTATAATAGTGCAACAGTCCAAAAACTCTGAGAAGTGATAATATTTTTTGGTAGTTATTGTCGAGTGGAACAGGACTCTGAATTTGAAATTTGCCTGACACCCCAAAATCTTAGGTTACGGTTTTTCGTACCTTTGCACACTTATAAACCTGTAACATAGTTGGATATAAACCGATTATAACTTTCTCTCCGGATTTGAGGAGAAGAAACCTGGAGCTTTTGTGTATAGAAGTCCAAACGCGGAAAGGGAGGTATCCCTAAATGGCTTTGACGCCCTTTCCGATTCAATTACAAAAATTTTAGAGGATTATCCTGACAGTGAAATTGTGGTTGCTGGCGATTTCAATGTCCATAATTCCTCTTGGCTTGCCCATTCGAGTCACTCAACACCGGAGGGTCAATACGCCGAGCTTTTTGCCGCGCATAATGATTTGACGCAACTAGTGAATGAACCGACACACATTCCGTGTGTCCAAAGGCAACACTCTAATATTCTTGATCTTTTCTTAACATCACACCCTGAAAAGTATGAAGTTAACGTTCTAGCACCTCTTGGTAATTCGGATCACAGCATTGTTTCAGCATCCTTTTCGTATTCCGCTCTTCGTGTCGCTTCGACCGCAGCCCCAAAGCGGACAATATATATATACGAAAAGGAACGTTGGGCCGAGCTCAACAACTTTTTCCAGCATTTCAATTGGAAACTTTGGTTTCTAAATGGCGATATAGATGCTGCGGCTGAAATGATTGAAAATATTATCTTGATTGGAATAAAGTCATTTATTGAAATTAAAGTTATTTCGGATAAACCATCTAACAAAAGTTGGCTGCTGTCAGATCCAAAGAGGAAGCGTTCAGGAAATGGCGTTTAAATAAAAATGCCACAACTGATCTGCTACGCAAGCAGACAAGAACCATGTGTGCCAGGGTACTTAGACGTGAAAATTTTCTGTACGATCAACGTCTTCGTGCCAAAGTTCTTGCTTCTCCCAGGGGAAGTAAGAGCTTTTGGTAATTTGTGAGAAGAGTAAAGGATATCTCCTCATATATCCCAACTCTTGTTAAAGATGACCAGATATTCACTAACCCGGTTGACAAAGCTAACCTATTGGCTGAAATGTTTGCAAGGAATTCATCCTTGCCGGAAAGCAATCAACCACTCCCCGTGATCGAAAATATATCTAGTTCCATGCCTCAGATATTTTTTCGAACACGTGGAGTTAAAAGGGTTCTCGCAATTCTCGACGTAAATAAATCTCCAGGCCCGGATGGCATTTCAGCACTTGTCCTATGTAAGTGCTCTTCGACGCTTGCCCGTCCCTTTCGTAATCTTTTCAACCTTGCATACCGTGCAGGGGTTTTCCCAGCGCGTTGGAAGATTGCGAACATCCAGCCCATCCCTAAAAAAGCTGAGTCTAACAATCCTGCTAACTATCGACCGAACGCGATTTGCTCAGCGCTTTCGAAGGTTATGGAGAGTATGGTTAACCACCATCTTGTGAGGTATTTAGAAACTAATGACTTACTTAATGATCGACAGTATGGCTTCCGTAGGAATCGATCTACGGGAGACCTGATGACACTGCTATCCGAAAAATGGAATCGATCTATTCGCAAGCTTGGTGAGAGTAAGGTCGCTGCTCTAGATATCTCCAAGGCCTTTGGTAGAGTTTGGCACGGCGCACTCATATCAAAGCTTATCGCTTTTGGTGTTGGTAGTGACTTCTCTCGATTCATATCGAGCTTCCTCAGAGATCGCACTATACGTGTTGTTGTAGATGGGTTCTCATCCGACGAGCATAGGTTAACCGCAGGAGTACCACAGGGCTCTGTCCTTTCCCCTCCCTTTTTCCTATTTTCATCGACGACCTCTTGGATCGGACTGTGAATCCAATATACTCATTCGCGGATGACAGCAACCTCTGTCATTCATACTCATTCGATCATAGACCAAGTCGTCAAGAAATTGAGGATAAAAGGCGATTGATGGATGAGTCACTTAGCCAGGATTTGATAGCCATTTCTGAATGGGGTCGAGAAAATAGAGTAGATTTTAATGCACGTAAGACCCAGTGCTCCTTGTTGTCTCACAAGCGATTCACTGATCCAACGGTGTCGTCGATTTTAATGAACGGTGTAGATATTGAGCAATCAGATGATCTAGTTGTTCTTGGCATAAAATACAATGTGATGTTCGTTGGACAAAACATGTATTTGATGTGTCGAAAGATGCCTTCAAATGTTTAAGCTTTTTAAAAAGATGTAAGAAATATTTCACACCCTCTGATCTTCTCAATATCTACACTACCTACATCAGACCAAAGATGGAATACAACTCCCATATATGGTCGGGTGCTCCAGCTTCATCACTGGAGCTACTTGACCGTGTCCAGAGGAGGGCGATGGTGTTGATAGGTGACGGTAGGATATCCAATTATATTGTCTCCCTTGAACACCGTCGTAATGTTGGTTGTGTGTCATTGTTCTATCGATACTTTCATGGTGTTTGTTCTTCGGAAATTCGTGATCTTATACCGCTCGTGAGAACGTTCGGTAGAGATACGCGACTCTCCAGGAACGCTCACCCATTTGTTGTCGATTGGACAACCGGCCGCACTACACATTACAGAATAAATTCGTTCTTCGCCCGTACTATCCGTATGTGGAATCGACTTCCGGCAAATATCTTTCCCTCCAATTACGACATTCAGAGATTCAAAACAGATGTCAACAGACACTACTCCCTCTTTCCTCCTTTCAATACCTTATCTTCCTTCAACCTTCATAGGGGACATCCCCTGAGTGTTGGTTCAGTGAAAAAAAAATGTCAGAAAATTTCTATTAATATTATAAAACCTTAGTGTAAGTCTGTCTGTTTGTTTGTTCCGCAATCACGTGAAAACGGCTGAACCGATGTTGTTGAAATTTGCAGTACAGATAGATGCAGGTCTGAAAGGAACTATAGGTTATAGAATTTTTTTTGGCAAAAGTGTCTTTTTGAACTAGAAGGCTGAAAACTGGAACGTATATATTACTGACCACGAGAAAGATCAATTTGATGCCGAAATTAGGATTTTCGTTTTGAGGGCGGAGTGGCCGTGGCAATAGTGCTATTTGAGATAGAAGGCTGAAAATTGGAATGTATATATAACTGACCACGTAAAAGATCAATTTGATGCCGAAATTTGGATTTTCGTTTTGTGGACGGAGTGGGCGTTTTTGAGAGGTAGAAGACTGAAAATTGGTACAGTTGAACTTCGATTAACCGTGATGCTCGGGACCGGGCTAATCACGGTTAAAAGAGGTAAAATTTTACATGTATAAATTTTATTATTTTTATTTATTTTTGACAAAAACATGTAAATCTGCGTCTATAAATAACTTATCATATCTCTAGGAATACATACATTTATTTAAAAAAATCTTTTATGGAAGTCTGTCTTATGCTTTTAGCTTTTGATTGTTCTTCCAACAAATGAGTTTGTATGCGATATATTTGCCTTTTCTCTGGTTCTGAAATACTTGGACAATTAAAGTTTTCTAAAAAACCTAACAAAATACTACTAGCCTCTATGGCCTGAGCCAATGTAGGCGTTTCGTCCGCATTTCCTCCATCTGATTCCTCGGAATTTTAGTCAAGCTCATCTTCTTGGCTTTGGGTAACCATGTCTACGATTTCGTCTTCAGATATAATAGCATTTACATCTGGGTGTGCTGGACAGTTGTCTAATAGTAAAATTATTTTACAGTTATTTTTGAGTCCGATGCGCCGTTGATGTTCCTTTGCTTCTCGTACAAAATTTTGATTAAACCACTCCAGAAATAGCTGTTGTGTTACCCAAGCTTTCTTATTAGATTTATAAATCACAGGAAGGTGTTCAACGTTTTTTAAAGCTCTTGTATGGGCACTTTTTCCTATTATCATCAATTTACACTTGTGAGTTCCTGCAGCATTTGAACAAACTAGCTCCGTGATTCTCTCCTTGGATTCCTTGTACCCTTCAATAGAATATTCATTACCACTAGCCAAAGAACTCTGAGGTAAACACCTCCAAAATAGACTGGTTTCGTTTGCATTGTAGATCTGTTCAGTTGTAAGTTGTTCGTTTTTAATGATTTCATCCAAGTCGTCCACAAACATCGTAGCAGACTCATAATCAGCACACTCCTTTTCTCCCGTAGATTTAAGTCGACGGATTCCATGACGTTTTTTGAATTTATCCAACCACCCAAATGAATAAGTGCACTCTGAATTCATGTTTAACTTCAAATGGAACATTTTTGCCTTTTCGACAATCATTTCGCCTGAAGTTCAGAAGCAAATTTCAGTTTAAGTTCATACAATATCTCGATTTCAGTTAACTTACCTGAAATTGGGGGGACTCCAATTAAATCTTTCTTGCCGAAACCATTCATATGTTGCGAAATCAACTTTTGGATTTTCGGATGTTTTTAGTGTATATCTGTGTTTAAGGCCAAGCATTGAGTCAGTATCGGAGCAAAACTTTAAAATCCGATCTTTGTTTTTTATTAAATCGGATACAGTTTGAATGCCAACTCCATATTTTTCAGACAACACTTTAAAAGGTACTTTACGTTTTGAGTATTCATTAATCAGCTCCATTTTTTCTTTAATTGAAAGAACCTTCTTGCTCTTTTCGCGGATTTAGTTTTTGACGGTGGCATGATTTAAGGAAAACACGTCTTGACAGATCAAATTTCACACTGATGAATGAATATGAAATTTGATATGAAAATTACACTTTCATGAAAAAGGGGAATCACCGAATTTTAATATGAGAGATGTGTGTGTATTATACGAAAAAAATACAAACAAGCAGTCATACGGACATGTGCACCACGGATAATAGAGGTAAATCACGGTTAATAGAGGTAGAAAATCAACCACTCAGCTTCACGGTTAATAGATAATCACGGTTAATAGAGTCACGGTTAATCGAAGTTCAACTGTACATGTATATTATTGACCACTAGAATGATAAATATGATATCAAAATTTGGATTTTCGTTTAGTGGAATGTGTATATTACTGACCACGAGAAAGATCAATTTGATGCCGAAATTTGGATTTTCGTTTAGTGGACGTGGCAATAGTGTTTTTTAAGCTAGAAGGCGGAAAATTGGAACGTATATATTACTGACCACAAGAGATAATATCATGCCGGATTTTGAATTTTCGTTTCGTGGGTGGTGGGCGTGGAAAAAGTGTTTTTAGCTAGAAGGCTGAAAATTGGAACGTATATATTACTGACCACGATAATATCAATATGATAAGATCAATATTAAACCTGATTTTAATTTTACCATTTGTTTTTTTTTTTTTGCCTGGCGAAGCGGGCGGGGTTCAGCTAGTATTGTATAAGTGGACGATCAGTTATGATTGGGATAATGAAGATGAAGTTTACTTTGAGTTATATATGGAAAACATTTGTTCTTAATTTGACTACGAATGCTTGTAACTTAATTTATATTCCAGTTATTGTAAAAAAACTGAGAAAAATTGTAAATATGGTTAATAAATCGTCTCTAAATTAATTTATGTTAGCGAAGAATTGTGACGTTTATAAAATTATGGAGATTGATGAAATTAAAAGTATTAACGATATTAATCCATTATTAGCAAATACAAAAATTTACTAATAAAATGCAACATTACATATTCAATTACAATTTATAAAATTTAAATCGCTATTATGAAATACATATGCAATTCATTAAAACGAACTTATTTGCATATTTAGTCTCGTAGTGCCGTTTGATGTTATATTATTTTAAAACAGATTCGTTGCAAATCAAGCAAGCATTCTCCGAGATTCTTTTTTTCCTTGAACGTTGTTAAAAGAAAAACCACGAGAGATACTAATTAATAATAAAATAATTAAAAAAATACAAGTTGAACTTGGGATCTCAAAAGTAAAATTTTGAATTTGATATGTACATACATATATATGTTTCGCCTTATATGTTTGTATACACTCCACGAGAGTAGTATGTCTTTGTGCATTTGTTTGTAACACCCAAAAGGAAGCGAGATAGAACCATTTTAAAAACCAATTAAGTATAACGATCGACTTAGAATCGCTTTTTGAATCGATTAAGAATGCCCGTATGTGTTTCTGTCCATCTATTTTTATACCCTACACCACTTCGTGGACGATATTGGGTATTATAAGTTAGTTTTCCGCCAAATGTTTGTAACACCAATAAATAATCGAGCTAGACCCACCTATAAGTATACGGATCGTCTTAGAATCACCAGATGAATCTGTCTGTCTGTCCGTCCGTCTGCTGTCCATCTAAGCTTGTTCGCACTCTACAGATCGCAATTGCTGTCCGATTATCATGAAATTTGACAGAAATTACTTTTTTTGGCCAAAGACGATCGGTATTGAATTGGGAGGAAATCGGTTCAGATTTAGATAAAGCCCCCATACAAATGTCGCTCCCGATTTGACTTTTTCCGCTCTAGAAACCACATATTGTACCCGATTTGCTTTAAAATTGGCACAACATCTTATAATCCAACTAAAAACACCTAAGGTGAAAGTGGGTAAGATCAGTTCTGATTTAGATATAGCCCCAATACAAATGTTGCTTCCGAATCTTTAACCGATTTTAGCCAAACTTTACATATTATATTTCACCAATAAACATAGATGGTGAAACCCCATACAAATGTCCTTTCCGATTTAACATTTTTTGTCAAACTCTTACATTTACAGGATTCAAAAATCCTTCCCGATTTAAGTTTTTTACCGAATTGAATTGTAGTGAGATATAAAGTGGGGTGTATCATATAGTCGGTTCCGTCCGTATTTAGCCTTTCCATACTTGTTTGGGAGATGCCCATATGTCCATACTTTGGTATAACCCAAATTGGCCCCATTGTGCTCTATTACAGCTCTAAAAACTACATCTTACATCGGCATATCATTATATATTTCAACTAGGAATACCTACCGTGAATGAGAAATATATAGGCGCAAGTTTTGACACAGGCCTCAAGTGTTGTTATAGGCCCCTTCAAATATCCGTCCGATTCATCCTATTACCGCTGTATAATCTGTATTTATCATTAAATCTTGATCAATTTTTCCAGGTCATCTTATATTTACTTTACTCGGAATATCTGCTGGAAAATTGGATCAATTACTTTATTATTTACCATACTCATTAAATTTGACTAAAGATGTATTTATAGTAACTGTATAATTTATATGAACTACATAAAATTGGTCCCATGAAATACCTGGGTTTAGTAATTAAAGCGAGCTATATACGCAGGGAGTGGTGTAGGGTATTATATAGTCGGCACCGCCCGACTTTAGCCTTTCCTTACTAGTTTTTTCTTTTGCTTTATCGTCCACTAATACGGAGTTACAAAACCGACGAAAATGCAATTCTTTGGTTTTGTTTCGGCTTAAGAGAGTTCCACGGTTTCTTTGTCCATCCAGGTCTAATCTGCTCCCACAAGTTCCCGCAATTCAGCTATTTACCCTTTACATGTTGGTTCTTCGAGCCAGATAAACGGCATTTGCGATAGACACTCTCTGAGAATCCAGTTCCTCCGAATTGACACTATTAAGCAGGTACGTTTATATTCTCCTTCCTTCGTCCATTACCTTTGATAGTGCCAACTTCCTAATACTCGTAATACGGAAGATTTTTCTATTGTGGGCTTTCTCACCACCAAAATATACAGTGAAAACACCAAGGTTTTTAGCTGCAGCAGATTGGCATCAGTTATGTGCAGTAAGCGTCCAACACGCCACCGATATCATCAACTAGGGATACTCATCTAGGAGACGGGGTTTCATTCGGAGTGAAAATAACATGCTTACAACTAAAATAATAAAGTCCTGGTAATTCTCGGAGGAAGCTGTTAAAGTATAATTTTAGTTAGTTTAGCAGTGTAATTCGTATCAGAGCTCTGTTAATATCATTGCACCAAATATCAAAAGTGTGCGTTGAGTCACTGAAAGTTTGAACTGAAGAGCGACACTCTTCTATCACCACTGTTACTGTTGCTGAAATCAGAGATTACGTATGTACGAAGGTGTGTTTCACTGAAAAAGGAGCGACACTCTTTTTTATCACCAATACATTTAAACGCAAAGTAGTTACTACTGTTCTTTCTTTTGTTCTTAAAAAAAGTCTCTCTTCAGAATTCCAGTCAAACTGCAGTCAATGACATATACATTTTTTTCGGTATAAACGTCCATCGATCATAGTGTTTCTGTTGAATATTTTTTTGGCCAAGGACGATTTTCAATAAAACCTTCCCATACTAAAAAATCGTTCCCATTAACTTGCGAAATTGCTATTAGTAAAATATTACGGGATATTAACATATTATAGACATTTTTGGAAGTTTTTAATGAACTTTCTCAAAAGCGGGGAGAAATGCACATTTGGATGGGAGAGGATGAGATGCGATTAAAATGTGATTCCTACGGAAATGTGAGACGTTGCGACGCTGTTGACACACCAAACTTGTCGTTGAATTTGCTGTTCGGTTGCTGCCATTATCGTTATTGCTTGTTGTTGTGTTTGCAATTTCCTTTTCTCGAATTTATTCGCAAAATGTCCGACCGCATCACATACAAAGCATTTTCCACTAAATTGTTTTTGTGTTGTATATTCTTCTGTGTGGAACGAGCCTTGAAAGATTTCTGACTACATGCTTCTTCCGTCTTTTCTTTGCGACGTTCAGCCTCTTCAAGTAACTTCTGCTTGAGAACCTTTAAACTTGTGTCCATCGCAATTACGAAATTTTCGTAATTTTTAGGAAGACTAGACAGCAACATTATCACCAAACTCGTTTAAATGTTATGACACGTTTCCACCTTCTGTCATGTGTAGACCTATCAGCCGTTTATATAGACAAACTTTCTGAATCGGAACTTTCACCTGGTATATGTTCTGTTGTTTCAGCCATGCTTCTGCTGAAGTTCTACAATTCTTAATGTGTCCCAATTTAGCCGGTTTTACGCTGAATATCATATACGCCTGTGCCTTCTCATCATCTGATGTTCATTTCCCATTAGTCGCCTTTAGCCGATTCCTTTTTAGCATCACCGCAGACTTTTCATTCGCACACGCCATTTGCAACATCCAGCTTTTCAATTTGAAACGTGTTCATCTTAATTCTCAAATAATAATAGCACAATCTTACTAAAACTTTTTGGTTTTGCCTACTGGGCCCATAACATGTTGATTTTATTTAGTTTTATTTATGAAGATCAATTCAGTGTGTAACTTATTGCTAAGGAATTACAATAGATTTTTCGTCGGATATTCATCATTTAGGAATCATTCGAAAGGTATTGATTTCTTCTATTTATTTTTCATAACATATCCTACAAAATGTTTCCAAGAGATATGAGTTTTGCTGTCACCTTGAAAACCACAAAAAATCAATATAAACTTATTCTAAGACAAGAATAAAAATGTTTATTTAAAGTACTTGTGGGTCTATTAATTCATAAAGATTTAGACAAAAATGCAGCATAAATAAATTACACGGGAAAACTTGATTTTTAGAGGTGGTTTCAGGAGCGTTCAGCTCACAGATGGCTTGACCCAGTGACGAACAGAGTTACAAGCCGAACCATAATTATCGGCGGCGGCGGCGCTGTTCAAAATGGGTCGGCGGCGGCGGCTTTCGGCTGATTTGTCGGCTCGTTCTGTCATTCGATCACCCCAATTTATTTGACAATTTTGGGAAAATGGAAGGAATAATTTGTATTGTTTTTAACACCTTTTCTTTTATTCAATATATATATATATATATATATATATATATATATATACATATATATTATAGTTCAATATTCGTTAATATTAGCCAATGTTCCCATACTTTAACATTTAAAAAAAATATTTTGAGTTAAATTTTAACTTTTTATTTGGTTTTTTCTTATCACAGCTTAGTTATCCAGTCTTAAAGAAAAACAGCCTTATTGTTATTTATAGGAACACATGGCCACGCGTACTGGAATTGACTTATATAAATGCGACTTTCAAATCAAAATACAATCATTCAACTTTCTATAGACGTCATCATATGTGGGATACTAAATTCAAAGAAAGGTCAATATATTTCACAGTAGTAGGTTGTCAAAGTCGACAGTTATATTTTCTTTAGTAATTTTAAATGGGTTGTCTATTTTGGTAGTACGATTTGACTGAGTAAGAACTCCGTCAAATCTCGGCGGAGTGGTTGAAGTCGATATGAGTCGATGAAATCGGCGGCGTGTTGAAGTCGATTTTAGCCGACGAAATCGGCGGCGACGCGGCTCGTGCAGATCCATGCGGCGGCGGCGGCTTGTCGGCTTAAAATCGGTCGGCTTGTATCTCTGGTGACGAAATATTTTGCAGATCGTAATTAAACAATTCGATCTTCATTTCTGGGGTGACCGCTGCAATTTATTTTCGTGACCCATCCTAATAATATATATATTTCATTAGTGGGAATAAGTGTTAAACTACATTTTTGGAAGTGCTTTTGAAAGACTTCTTTAGATGACAAATATATTTGAATCTGAAAAACTGTTTAAAATGAGTTTGCTTGGATGCAAGCTTTAGGAGTAATGACAATGTCATTCAGTTTGAACTAATTCCAAGTTTTTTCGGACTCTTCCCGGCAACCATTTTTGTCCTTTTCCAAAATTTCTAACCACACACCATGGCCTATGTTACTGATTTGACTGACTCACCTTGTCCATTTTTATACCCTCCACCTCCAAGACGGGGTTATACTAAGTTTGTCATTCCGTGATGGTAACTATCAAACAACTACAGCTAGAAACACGAAATTCGGTGTGTACATTCCTCTAATTTAGTAGACACGTCAAATAAGGGTTTTTCTGTTTGTATGTATAGTTGGTTTGTTATGTTGTCTGTGTTGTCATTTATTTTGGTTTAAGACCAAAGGGTGTGCTGAAGTCTTCAGCAGAACACAAAATTAGCAAAAAGAAAAGTGAGACCTTTTTGTTGCAGTAAAATTTAACTGCACAGTTCGATGAGCGTTACCACATATCGTCAGAACTTTTGCAACGAATGTATGTATGCAGCTAGAATCAAGAAATTATATTACAAAGTCCCAAAAGCGGTTTATGGTTCGTAACATTCGTAAATTTACGGCCACTCTGAACTTGATTAAACTTTTTTATTCCAAATATAATAGAAAGTGAACTGTCTTTTTGCTCTCTTCCCTCTTAAACGAAGTTTCCTTCTTCAATTGTCGGTAAAGTGGCTCAAAAATCTGATTCTTTCTAGACTTTTATAGCTATAAAATTAAGAATTTGTAAATACTTTTTAAATAATTTGTCTGACCTTTACTTTTTGTAAGATCAATTGAAAACCACCCCCCAGGTCAAAATCCTACACACGGCCCTGATTATATGAATGTGAATTGACAATAAAAATGCTAAAATACACAGGGTTGTATCTGAATTTTAGTTGTTGTTGGGCAATTACTTCTACCTCTATTATTGTGCCATGCCTTGAATATACCGAACAAAATTATTGTGTTTGTTTAAACATTATTTAATGGTGGATATTATTCATATAAGGTGGATATATTTCATGTATTTTTCTGTAAACTAAGTTCAACGCACTATAAGTTGGAATAATTGTTGAAATAGCTCCAAATATCTAATTTAGTGGACACGTCAAATAGGGGTTTTTCTGTTTGTATGTATAGTTGGTTTGTTATGTTGTCTGTGTTGTCATTTATTTTGGTTTAAGGCCCTTTGGGTGTGCTGAAGTCTTCAGCAGAATACAGAATTAGCAAAAAGACAAGCGGAAAAGAGAGTTCGTGTTTATCGCTCGACGGACGTGTTTTTTAACCGTGGAAAAAGTATTTATACCTGCGAAATTTATTTTTACAAAGTGTTGTAGTGCCACAAAAGTGAAAGGGTTTTTCTCTAAGTGAATTGTTTATTGTTAAGGGTAATAAAGTGTCCCCTAATAAAACAGTGGGAAAACACAAAAAACCCAAACACGTGCAGATTTGGCTGTACCTGCGATGGCTGATCTTCCTAGATCTGCGAAGAAGAGGATGCTGGAACAGGAATTCAGTACCTGCCAGGTATCGAAGTTGGAATTCGAGACTCTCGTAAACAACTTCAACAAATTGCTTGAAGATTATTTATATATATTATTTATATTTAATTAGCTGACTCGGCGGATTTCGTTCTGCCTAGAAAAGTATTGATTTAGACATTTAATGCTTTATTGTTACTGGTACATGATAATATTTAAAATGATCGGTAATTCATATTTATTAAATGAACTATTAAATGAGTATATGCATAATTAACAGAATGTTAGTGTTTGTTCGCGTCATATGCGAACATGTTTTGCCACTCGATTTGATTTGGTTGAGGAAGTGTCGGTGCCATGGTGCAACTAGCCTTTAAAGTAAAGTACGTCGTACGCCTTCCGTTTAGGTTGACTCTAACGGCGGCAAAAACAGCCTGGCTGACTCTGAAGAGTGATTTTTTCTTCTCTTCTTCTTTTTCTGCTTGTCGGCTTTTTACTCACTTCTCGATCACTTCATCAACCAAATCGTCATTTTTTCCTACTTAAAACTAAACTTGTAAATTTTTCTACAACTACTTACAATCTAAGACTACCAACAAATAAAATAAAGTGTGTTGTGCTTATAAAATGTAACAATAAATAGTGCTAAAATCGGCAAATAAAACAAAACTTAAAACTACATAAAGAGGCTAAACAGCAAAAGGCACGAGGGCCAATCAACAAGTTGCGTTGATATTGCAACAAATAAAAAAGGTGTGTGTGTGTGCGTCAAACCGTGTCCTACAGTCAACTACGTTCCCTGAGTGCGTCCGGAGTGTCGTCACGTGCTGGAAAGTCTTCACCCGGATTTATGGACATTAGTGTGGCACACAGATTTTGGTGGAATATTTTGTTGTAAAATAGTTTATATTTTTGGTTATGAAATAATGTAATCGTGATCGATTCTAAATTAAATCGTTGGTGTTTCTTAAATTTATTGCGAAAGAAGTACGAAGTGCTTAATGTTATTGGGAAAAATAATATTTTGATAGACTTTTTCGGGATTTATTCTACGATTTGCTGATGTTAAGAGGCAAATATGTCAACGTCGGATAAATTCAACGAAGTAGTTGATGAAGTGGCCCGATTTGAGAATCGGCTGAAGGAGGAAAATTTTTCAGCTTATACTAAAGAAGCTATAGAATGTGAGAGAAATGAACTGGAAATGCTTTGGGTTAAATACAAAACGATTTATGAGGAGCATTGTGTAGCTACATCTGAAAAGAAAAAAGTGTATGCATTGCACAACCAGACGCATAAAGTGTACATTAGGTGCATTAATTTGATAGCTAATGCTAGGCCAGCAGTTTCTGATAGTGTTTCTAAGGCTGCAGTTTCCAAATCAGACTTTTCAGTTCATGTTCCTCCTTGTGACACTGGGATATTTCGGGGCGATTACGTTTCGTGGCCCACTTTCAGAGATTTGTTTACTGCGATTTTTATAAATAATTCAAGGCTAAGTGCTGTTGAGAAATTATTTTATTTATTTCAAAAGACAGACGGTGAAGCTAGAGAAATCAATCGTAACGTTGCCTTGACGGCAGAGAATTTTGAAATAGCTTGGTCGAATCTAAAAAATCA
Organism: Polietes domitor; assembly: GCA_947397865.1. NCBI lineage: Eukaryota > Metazoa > Arthropoda > Insecta > Diptera > Muscidae > Polietes > Polietes domitor. The sequence goes on along the minus strand of OX377618.1, from coordinate 92,052,911 downwards.
GTATGAAAATAAGCGTGTTTTAGTAAATAGTCATTTGCGACTGTTGCTCAATATGGCTCCTTGTCAAAGAGATTCATTTCAAGAAATAAAAAAACTTCAAAGGGACATAAATAATTGTATGTCAGTCTTAAAGCTGTTCAATATTGATATTGTTTCGTGGGATCCCATATTCGTGTTTCTGTGTTCACCCAAGTTGTTAGAACAGACTTTAGGTCTTTGGGAGCAGTCGGTGAAGAACAAGACCGAACTTCCGAAATGGAGTGAAATTAATGGTTTTTTAACAGATAGATTCCATGCGCTAGAAAGTGTTTCAGACATTCTTACTACGGGTAATAAGTGGTCCAACGAAGCGCAAAATATATCAAGCAAAACTCATCAAACTAGTACCAAAATTAAGAAATCTAAAACACATCATACTAAGGTCGACGTGGCCCAGTGTAAAATGTGTAAAGATTCTCATCCGATTAGCTCGTGTCACAAGGCTTTAGTAGTGGCTCAGGTGACGGGAAACATACCTAGTCATTCACTTTGTTTTACGGAAAATATGGTTTTGCCCAAGTTGGATTATGCGGATCCAGACTTCTACAAAAGTAGTCGAATTGACATGCTTTTGGGCGGAGATTTATATCCTACTATAGCGAAATAATTAATTAAACACTTGTCACTTGCAGCTTAGGAGAGCGAATGCCCATTTATTTGACATAAAGTCTTTAAACAATGAAGTGAGGCTAGTGGCAACACATGCGGTGTTATATTACACTGTGCGACCAATGTGAATTTTAACAATTCTCACAGAGTCAGCATAATAATCTATTGCGCGTGTTAATATTTGGTGCAATATAATATGCTACGCATGTTGCTGCTTGGTGCATGCATTGACTCACTATGGTCGACAAGTATTGCCACTACACCTCCCTTTTTACATAGAATGAATTTAATTCTATTAAATTTATTCTAATATTTAATATAATAATGATTTAATAATATACTTATTTATTAGTTACTTATTTAATACAAATATACATACATTTTTTTTAAATTAAATTAATTAATTCAATTAAAAATATTTACATTAAAATAACATTCATGCATGATGTTTATTTTCTAGATCTTAAATATCTTTAGTCTATCTCTATGTACTAACTGTCTTTTCTTATTATTACTTTCTATAACTATATTACCATTTATTCTTATTTCTATAACCCTAAATGGTCCTAAATATTTATTATCTAATTTGTGACCTGATTCGTTCCTTAGAAGAACCTGATCACCCTTTTGAAGAAATATTTCTCTTTTTTGTCTATCATAATTTTCTTTCCGTTTTAATTTCGCTCGCTCTAGCATAGGTATTGCTCTATTATATGCGGTTTCCAACCTATAACGTACTTCCTGCGAGTAGTCATCAACGTTATAGAGAGGTTCAACTCTCTCTAATTGGTTGAAGAATTTGAATCCATTAGGGATTCTTCCAAATATAAGTTCGTATGGACAATATCCATGTGTAACCGATGGAGTGGTGTTAAAACAGTATGTACAATACTTTAACCATACATCCCAATCATCCTTATCTATGGAAACATATGATCGCAAATACTCATTAAACGTGCGGTGGCTACGTTCTATAGTTCCCATAGTCTGATGGTGGTAGGCGGTTGAGGCAATATTATCCACCTTAAGATATTTACATAAATCTTCAACCAACATATTCTTATACTCTGTGCCCATGTCTGTTATAAATTTTCCCATCGGTCCATACGTCAATATATGTGATTGAAATATGGCCTTAGCGACAGTTCTCGAGCTTTTGTCCGGAACAGGCAGGGCTACTAAGTATTTTGTGAGGTCACATATTAGTGTAACCGCGTATTCATTGCCGTTCACAGATCTTGTGAATGGTCCTATTGTGTCTACCAAGACGATATCAAAAGGTGAACGTGGTGTAGGTGTCAGGGTCATTGGTGTCCTAACGTGTTGCGTTATTTTGGATTGTTGACATTTCCTACATGTTTTAATATATTTCGTAATGTCACGAATCATTCCTTTCCAGTAATAATATCGTCTAATTTTTGCACATGTCCGCGTTATGCCAGTATGACCTCCTTCTGCAGGGTTGTCATGGTACCTCAATAAAATAGATGTAATCTCCTTCTCATTAGTTTCGTTTATCATTGTCACTCGCGGTAGTAGCGCTACCTCTACCTTCTTTAATACACGATTGCCCATATCTTTAAATAATTGTAACGAAACAACTTCAAATATTTGTTCGTTGAGTGACATTTGGACTTTTGTGATTTTAAGTACGCCGGCCTCTTTGTTAAGCCTGTGGAAAAATTGATTTAGGTCAAAAGTTCCATTAACGTACAAATCGTCAACATTAATATGTCCTAAAATTGTTTTTCCATGCTTGAGGAAACATTTAGTGGTTGACAATTTGACAAATTTTCTGGCATCATTATAATTGATGATTCTTAATAATTTCTCATCATCTGATTCTGTAACGTTATTAGAGTAATCTTGTCTGTTCTTCCTAGTTTCAGATCTGGTTGTTACCCTATAAACATTTCCCGTCTGTAAATTTTGCTCCTTAAGATCATTTATAGTGATCCGAGAAAGAGCGTCAGCTACTATATTTTGTTTCCCCTTGAGATATTCTACGGTAAAGTCATACTCCTCTAAATCCAATCTCATTCGGGTCAATTTTGAACTTGGATTTTTTAAAGAAAATAAGTATGACAATGGTCTATGGTCTGTTTTTACAAGAAAATGTGTGCCTGCTCTGTAGTAGACTTATTGCTTTCTCCTTTTGTAAAAGTTTTAGATGCAAACGCTACGGGGAGCTGTTTACCATTATACTCCTGACTGAGAACAGCACCGCAAGCATGCTTGCTTGCATCAGTGGTAATACAAAACTCCTTCTCAAAATCGGGATATTGTAGAAGTGTTGGCTTCATTAACTGTCTCTTGAGATACACGAAAGCTTGATTACATTCTTCGGTCCATTTAAATTCTACATTCCTTCTGCTTAAACGGCTTATGTGTCTGGAGTAGTAAGAGAAATTTTTAACAAATCTTCTATAATAATTACAGAAAGCAACGAATCTTCGAGCACTATCAGCGTCTGTAGGTACAGGGTAGCTCCTGATAACCTCATACTTCGTGTCGTCAGGTAAGATACCATTATCCGTGCACTTATTCCCAAGAAAAGTGACCTCTCGCCTAAAAAATAAACACTTGTCAGGATGTAATTTTAGGTTATACTTTCGACACAGATCAAATACCTCTATTAAATTCCTGAACATATGTCTCTCAGTGCAACCTATCACAATTAAATCATCCATGTAAACAAATACTTGAGTTGGTCCCAAGCCGGAAAATGCAAGTGTCATCATACGCTGAAAAGAGTTCGGAGCAATTTTGAGTCCGTATGGCAATCGCGTGAAGCGATACGAGCCACTATCTGTAGAAAAAGAAGTCACGTTTCGTGATTTTTCATCAAGTTCGATTTGATGAAAACCTGACATTAAATCGAGGCACGAGAAGTACTTCGCTCTACCTAATTGATCTAAAATGTCCTCAATTCTCGGAAGAGGGAATTTATCTGCAACCATTTTCTTATTTATTTGACGGTAGTCTACTACAAGTCTCCATCGTCTCTGAGCAGAATTTGCAACGACTTTTTCGGCACTAATAGTAATGGGCTATTGTACTCTGAAATGGATGGTTCTACCAGACCATCAGAGATTAATTTGTCAACATGTTAATTTATAATGGCTTTATGTGAGTGTGGAATTCTGTAATTTTTTATATAAACTGGGTCTTTATCTTTGAGTCGAATTTCTTGTCTATAAAAATTGTATTTAAATACATAATTTTTTGTAGTATCTAAGTGTATATATGCATATCGTTTTTAGTCTGTAAGGATATTTGTATCTATAGACTTAACAATAATAATAATAAAATACATTGTATTGGCAGAGGGCTTCTTTTTTTTTACCTGCTACAAAAGCAAAGAATGTCCTTTAGCAATGGTGTGGATGGTGGATGGTCGACAAGTATTGCCACTACACTACTATATTGCGTAGTGGAGTCCAGCATGGTATCTTTGATTCCCTCGTGGCTCAGGAGACTATTTTTGGCTGGATTGTGACTGGTCCAACAGCCAGTATAGATTCACAACGTGTTACTAGAGTTTCTCATCTGACAAAAGTTTCGATTGACGAGCAGCTAGCAAAATTCTGGGAGATAGAAGAGGTATCTTGTAAACCAGTTCTTTCAGAAGAAGATAAAAGCTGTGAAAGAATATATTGCTCTACGACAGTGAGCCGTTCTGATGGGAGATATTTGGTAGATCTGCCCTTTAGATCAGCAGCTCCTCAACTTGGCCCTAATCGTCATATAGCTTTGAGTCAGTTTTTGAGAAATGAGAGGTCTTTATTACGAAAACCAGAGTTGAAAAGTCAATATGATGAGGTCATAAAGGAGTATTCAACGTTGGCCCACATGGAAAAGGTCGAGTTTCCAGATGGTGGTCCGAGTTATTATCTACCTCATCATGGGATTTTCAAACCAGAGAGCACGACTACGAAGTTGATAGTCGTGTTCAATGCTTCTAGCCCATCGTCTAACGGGACGAGTCTTAACGACATATTATATGTGGACCCGATTCTGCAATCTGATTTAGTGGCCCTTGTTTTAAAGTGGCGCTTCTTTAAATTTGTCTTTAATGCTTACATTTCAAAAATGTACAGACAAATTCTGATAAATCCCGGACAAGCACGTTTTCAAAGAATTGTGTTCAGGAGTCTGAAAATGATGAAATCGTAGTTTACCAATTGAAGACTGTCACTTTTGGTGTTAATTGTGCCCCATATTTGGCCCTTAGAACTCTGCTTTGACTAGCTGATGATGAGGAAAATAAGTTTCCTATAGGTGCAAATATTCTTCGTGGCTCAATGTATGTTGATGACGCGTTAGTAGGTACTCATTGTTTGCCTGATGCTTTGGTGGCTCGTGATCAGTTGATTGGTATCATCAAAACCGCAAGGTTTGAATTGAGGAAATGGACGTCAAACACGAGAACAATTTTGTTAGGATTGTCTTCTGATCATCTCTTAAACTCTGCGTTTCTATGTCTAGATGATAAAAGTACGGCAAAAACTCTGGGTGTACTATGGAACGCAGCAGAAAATTATTTCTATTTTGTAACCGAAAAAATTGGACAGAAACAGACAGATACGAAAAGGGAAGTTCTGTCATTAATTGCCCGTTTATTAGATCCAGCCGGTTGGCTGGCACCAGTCATTATCACAGCAAAGATTATAATGCAAGATATGTGGCTCGATAAAATTGGTTGGGATGACGAGATAAAGACTGTGGCTTTTCAAAAGTGGAAAAATTTCATTTCAAAATATAATGAAGTAGATTCCATTAAAATACCTCGTTGGATTAGGTTTTCACCCAGTTGTAGCATAGAATACCATGGGTTTTGTGATTCTTCGGAATCAGCGTATGCGGCAACTTTATATACACGAATTCAGGTGGAAGGTCAAGTTTATTCGATTCTGCTAGTAGCAAAGACGAAAGTGGCTCCAATAAAAAACCTTCTCTTCCTCGGCTAGAATTATGCGGGGCGGTACTTTTAGCAGAAATGGTTGAAAACATTCTACCTCAGTTTGAGACAGAAAATTGCCCTTTGTATTTGTGGTCCGATTCAACGATAGTTTTAGCTTGGCTCCTTGCCACCTTGTGTCTGGAAAACCTTCGTTGCAAATAGAGTTGCGATTATTCTCGAAAAAGTGGGAAATAGACCCTGGTCACATGTAACCTCTAACTATAATCCCGCAGATCTAGCAACCCTGGGGCTGATCCCTTTGGAACTAAAAGATAATGAACTGTGGTGGCACGGACCAGAATGGATCAGATATGAAAAGACATCGTGGCCCACAACATCGAGATCTTTTGAAACTTCGGAAGAAGCCAGAGGAGTTCAAGTACATGTTGCTAGATCTGATGTAGAAAATGACATACTGGATCGATTCTCATCGTTTCCGCGAGCAATCCATGTTTTGGCTTATATATTTAGATTTGTTCATAATACCTTGCCTAGTAGACGAAACGGAATGGCTCAAACCCTTTTACGTCTCACGGCTGAAGAGTTATCGTTCGTGAGGAATCGTCTTTTTTTATTGGCCCAGCTTCGTCATTTTCCCAATGAACATCACTGTCTCTCTCAAAAAAGAAATCTTAGCTCCAACAGTCCGCTTCTAACTCTCACACCATTTCTCGACAAAAATGGTGTGATTCGCGCCAACGGCCGCTTAGGTTCCACCAAGAGTCTATCTTATAACGAGCGCCACCCAATAATCTTGGCATATAGTAGCAGGCTAGCTAGCCTCTATGTCGACTTTATTCATAAACTAGTCCTACACGGTGGCCCAAGGTTGGTACACAACACCATTCGTTTGGAATGTTGGATTATAAAGGTAAAAAATCTCGTGAAATATCACATCAGAAATTGTAAAGAATGCGTGCTCTACAAGAAAAATTTCAAGGTCAAATAATGTCAATCCTTCCCAAAGAAAGAACTAGTTTTAGTCGCCCTTTCACGAATACAGGAGTTGATTTCGCGGGTCCTTTCGAAATAAAAAGTTTCACAGGACGGTACTGTCGGATCACGTGTCTCAACTCTCGCCCGTTAGGTTCGCTCTCCAACGACGTTGATGATTTATTGGCTCTCACCCCCGGCCACTTCCTTATTGGTGCTCCTATACTTACCCCAGCAGAACCTACAGAAATAGCTCCAGTTGACAGTATTTTAAATCGCTGGCGAAAAGTCAAGGCTATGCAGTCGGAACTTTGTCGCAGGTGGAAAAGAGAATATCTGCGTATGCGGCAACTTTATATACACGAATTCAGGTGGAAGGTCAATTTTATTCGAATCTGCTAGTAGCAAAGACGAAAGTGGCTCCAATAAAAAACCTTCTCTTCCTCGGCTAGAATTATGCGGGGCGGTACTTTTAGCAGAAATGGTTGAAAACATTCTACCTCAGTTTGAGACAGAAAATTGCCCTTTGTATTTGTGGTCCGATTCAACGATAGTTTTAGCGTGGCTCCTTGCCACCTTGTGTCTGGAAAACCTTCGTTGCAAATAGAGTTGCGATTATTCTCGAAAAAGTGGGAAATAGACCCTTGTCACATGTAACCTCTAACTATAATCCGGCAGATCTAGCAACCCTGGGGCTGATCCCTTTGGAACTAAAAGATAATGAACTGTGGTGGCACGGACCAGAATGGCTCAGATATGAAAAGACATCGTGGCCCACAACATCGAGATCTTTTGAAACTTCGGAAGAAGCCAGAGGAGTTCAAGTACATGTTGCTAGATCTGATGTAGAAAATGACATACTGGATCGATTCTCATTGTTTCCGCGAGCAATCCATGTTCTGGCTTATATATTTAGATTTGTTCATAATACCTTGCCTAGTAGACGAAACGGAATGGCTCAAACCCTTTTACGTCTCACGGCTGAAGAGTTATCGTTCGTGAGGAATCGTCTTTTTTTATTGGCCCAGCTTCGTCATTTTCCCAATGAACATCACTGTCTTTCTCAAAAAAGAAATCTTAGCTCCAACAGTCCGCTTCTAACTCTCACACCATTTCTCGACAAAAATGGTGTGATTCGCGCCAACGGCCGCTTAGGTTCCACCAAGAGTCTATCTTATAACGAGCGCCACCCAATAATCTTGGCATATAGTAGCAGGCTAGCTAGCCTCTATGTCGACTTTATTCATAAACTAGTCCTACACGGTGGCCCAAGGTTGGTACACAACACCATTCGTTTGGAATGTTGGATTATAAAGGTAAAAAATCTCGTGAAATATCACATCAGAAATTGTAAAGAATGCGTGCTCTACAAGAAAAAATGTCAAGGTCAAATAATGTCAGTCCTTCCCAAAGAAAGAACTAGTTTTAGTCGCCCTTTCACGAATACAGGAGTTGATTTCGCGGGTGGAAAAGAGAATATCTGGTAGAATTGAATAAGAGAAAGAAGTGGCAAGTCCCTCAGGCCGACATACAAGTAAATGACTTAGTTGTCATAAAGCACGAACCTGTTTGCCCGACCGAATGGCGCTTAGGCCGCGTGGTGAAGGTCTTCCGTGGCTCGGACGATCGTGTTCGCGTAGCAGAGCTCAAGACTCAAAACGGTTTAATTACCAGACCTATCCATAAAATGGTTCTTCTGCCTCGTGATCCATAAAGCTTACTTTGTTTTCTCCCCGTTTTCTTCACACTTCCCCCTACTTCCCCATTACCAAATCTATAATTTACTAATGTCTTCGTTATTGCAGGATCCTAAATCAAAGTGGCTGAAGCCCAATTTAGTGACACCTACAAGTGCCCTATATGTCATCGTTACCATGCGATCCGAGATTGCACGCGTTTCCTCGTCCTGGATCCTGGATCCTGCACGCAGACGCGATCGGGCTATCTCGCTGAACTTATGTACCAGCTGTCTTGCCCAGTCACATCTTCGCCGAGACTGTCCCTGTGTCTTCAAATGCCGTCTTTGTGAACGTCAGCATAATAGCCTCTTACACCCGATCGGCGAACGCAACATTTGGTGGTAATCCGTATCGTCATTGACCCGAGTCAGCCACGTTCTTCCATAACGTTAGAGGCAGCTGAGGACTACCATTGTCGCATATCTCGAGGATACACTACCGTATTGCTAAAACATCGCTTGTTCGACCGAGAATTGGTTGATGTAAAATGCGTCGTCGAAGACACCAGATACAGCGACACCCCAAGGCAGCGTCTGGATAGTTTGTGGACTGGCAGCCATCCCATCGTTGGTAGATCCAATCTTGCAGACCAGTCTTGGTTTATCCCGAATCCATACCGCCTGATTTTGGGTGCCGACGCTGCCTTCATAGAACTCAGAGGAGCAGCCATTGGTCGACCCGGACAGGTACTCATCCAACATACCGTTTTTGGTCCCGTATTCTTCAGGGAAGGGAAGTTGGAGCCACGCCATGATTGAATGCGCCAGGTGATCCGTAAATCACCATACAACAAACAAACCTAGACATAAGTATCTCAATTTGAATTTCTATTATTTTCTTTCTAACTTACTCTAAGTACCAATTACTGAATTACTTTATCCTTTGTTAAGGCGTTTTCCTTCCTGAAACGAAAGAACAACCACTTTCTTCCTATAGGAAAGGAAATACTCAGGGATACTTGTTTTAAGTTTATATTTGCCCAACCGAACATTTCCTTCAGGAATGAAAACGCCAGAGATGTTACCGAATTCATCTTAATTCTCAAGATCTCTAACCTTTGCTTTTTTAACTTTTGCCACTGAAAATATTAATTTCCCACCTATCAAGTCTTGTAAATGAAATTATTTTTGTTTTTCAATTCGGTAACATGTCTAATCATAATAGTAGTATGATCTCTCGATCTTTAAAATCATTATCATTCATTAGTTACCTAAAGGTACAATGTACAAATGAATTCTCGAATTTAATTCTTTTGAATTCTTTAATTTTTTTCTCTTAATTTGGTAGTTATAATGCTAATTAACTTTATACCGTCAATGGTAACGCTTAAAAACCGCAATGGTACAAACTGGTGAATTGAATTCCTACTTAAATTTATGTAAAACCAATGAAACTGAATTGATCTCATTTTTTGTCAAGATGTTTTTTTTTCGAAGTGAGGATCTGCCCGGTTTCTCTTTTAAGAGATTAAAATATCCGTAAACTCGAAAATCAAATTTGATCTTAAATGTAATTCTCCTGAAACCGACACAGACATTTGCTTCGGAAACGAAAACGTCACTCGCTTTAAGTTTTTATTTTTTTACCTCACATATGCCTTAAAGGCTCGTAATCTTAATGTATAATATAAATTTGTAGTTAAGTATCCGCTGTCGTGTGCACACTGGAGACGATAAATGCAGTTACCTCACCTTTAACTTTAAATTAAAAATATATCTGCTTTATTTGTCACAGAGGTCAACTGCATTTGTCTGTCCACCGGGATACACACGACATCCCAGTTTTGCACATTGGTGCAAGGCGGGCGGAATGTTCGCGTCATGTGCGAACATGTTTTGCCACTCGATTTGATTTGGTTGAGGAAGTGTCGGTGCCAAGGTGCAACTAGCCTTTAAAGTAAAGTACGTCGTACGCCTTCCGTTTAGGTTGGCTCTGACGGCGGCAAAAACAGCCTGGCTGACTCTGAGGAGTGATTTTTTCTTCTCATCTTCTTTTTCTGCTTGCCGGCTTTTTACTTACTTCTCGATCACTTCATCAACCAAATCGTTATTTTTTTCCTACTTAAAACTAAACTTGTAAATTTTTCTACAACTACTTAAAATCTAAGACTACCAACAAATAAAAGTGCTAAAAAAATTAATAAAGTGTGTTGTGCTTATAAAATATAACAATAAATAGTGCTAAAATCGGCAAATAAAACAAAACCTAAAACTACATAAAAAGGCTAAACAGCAAAAGGCACGAGGGCCAATCAACAAGTTGCGTTGATATTGCAACAAATAAAAAAAGGTGCGTGTGTGCGTCAAACCGTGTCCTACAGTCAACTACGTTCCCGGCTGAGTGCGTCCGGAGTGTCGTCACGTGCTGGAAAGTCTTTACCCGCCAGGAAGCAGGTAAACAGTGTTATCCATTATAGTGGACCCGGGGAACATCGTTTCACTGTTGTGCTACGTCATTTCAAATTGCAGAAAATATGTGGCCCATTGCAAATTATTATTCTTGAAATATTTGCTGGATGGGTTACGGTCGTGTTGATTTTGGATTGTATTTCCCTTCATTGGAATACTCTGTGATAAACAATGTTTTTCGTTTTGTTGTCAGGTGCGAAAACGATCAAAGCGGATGGTTTTCCGACACGGGAATATGCGACATACAGTTGACCGTGCAAAAAGCATTCATTCTCTAGATTGAGGTTACAAACACTCCTTTGATTGGCATTGTGAGTTATTGATTGTCATGGCGAATGCGCGACGAATTGGGAGATGGATTCGCTTAAACTCAAATGGCATATCGGTTGGGATCATTGGCATTCTCGGAATGAGAACTTCAGTATTATTTCGTAAATCACATTGCTCATGAGTTTTGTGACCGCTAAACGCGTTCCGCTAAACGCTAAGCATGATGACAACTGAACCAACCTTCAATTGTAAATTGTGCGGTGGTAATCCAAGTCATCCACATCCTTGTTCTTTGCCGCTAAAATTACTCTTTCACTCAAGCAATCGTTCGAACCAATTGGCTGATGGACTTCACTGAATTGAAATACTCCACGTTATAATGTTTTGCAAAGAAGTGGCGAATACGGAACAACCCAAGAGTTTCCAACCACGACATAATTTCCTTACACTCAAAGTGTGATTGTTCTACCGCCATTATCAGATGATCGACGCCGATACAGTGGATAACCATCGTGGCCAGTGATGGTCTTGCCACTCTAACTTCGTGGATAACTCTTGGAACACTTACCGTCGACCATGCACGGTGATTGTGGGTTAATGGCGCCACAGGGTCTGTCAGTCATGTTTGTAAGTGGTCTGGTTGGATTCTTTCGACTGACCATATGCGAATATGCGCTTGCGGCAAAACTATTTGTTTGTCATTCAATTGAATACGTCCAATATCGAGTATCCCCCAAGACACGATGTTTAATTATACGCGGAATTGCTCAAACAATCGGCGAAACCGAAGCAAATAGTTGTCTAGATTTTGGGGAATCATCAAATTCTTCATTGCGCTGACCTTGGTGGTTTCCTCATCTAAGATGGTATTAATGTCATATTGAAATGAATGGATTTATCATCTGGATGTTTATAGCCATCATCTACTTGCCAAAACATAAGTGGGTATTGCAATGCATCGTATGATCGATGTGCGATTAGCGTTAGTGTGTTCCAGTAGATTGTTTATCCGCTCTGAACAAGAGTTTCGCCATCACTTGGCATGTAATTCAATGCAGTTTTGAATAACCGAACCAATACACGAAGTAGTTGCTGCAGGTCTCGAAGAATTCCTCTTTTCATTGCCATATTGATTGTTTGGCGCTGATCGTGTTGATTTTCCGAATTACCCATGCGGTAGCAATTATCCAATACGATGGAGAATTTGGCCTTGGATGTGTGGATTCAATGATTTTTGAGCATTAAAAGGAAGGATTAATTTAATACTTTGAATGTCGGATTGAATCCGCGTTCGTCATGGTATTGAATCGTATCCGTTATATGTCTGTGTGTGTGTTCGATAGTAGATGAAGTGATTCTGGTCTTTCACCATGAAGCAAAGAATGCAATGGCTTTAGTGGTAAGTTAACCTTGTCACTGAGACAGCATAATCCAGGCGATTCTCCAGTGAACTTCAAACATAAACGTCATCTATCATGAAGATGGCGTCGTAAAATCACTCCATACAAACAGTGATATTTCGGAAATTTTCTTAGGTATTCTTCTTGTTTGGCCGGCGACCAATCCGAATTGGTGCGAATCATCGCAATCGGTCCATGTGTTCTTGAGCTATAAGCGTAGTAACTAACGCCACTCTCTTACAATATAATTCTCTAACACGCTCACTTTCTCCAATAAAATTCGAAATAGGCTATCTGATGAGTGGATCACGGATTTTTTGCATATCTTTGCCATGATTTATATTATAAATCATACTAGCTGACCTGGCAAACGTTGTTTTGGCTCCAAATTTTTATTTATTTATCGGTGCAGGTATTTCACATTTATTTAAAAAAAATGTGAATAGTTTATGAACTATTAAATGATAAAAAAGTATATGCATAATTAAGAGAACGTTAGTGTTATTCGTTATATTGGACCCGGAGAACTACATCTCACAGGCTTTGTCCTACGTCATTTCAAATTACAGAAAATCTGTGGTCAACTGTCCATTGCAATTGATTCTTTTTTTAAATACTTGCTGGGTGGGTTACGGTCGTGTCGATTTTGAATTGTATTTTCCCTCATTGAATCACTCTGTTATAAACAATATCTGTTCAGAGTTACAAGCCGAACCATAATTATCGGCGGCGGCGGCTCTGTTCAAAATGGGTCGGCGGCGGCGGCTTTCGGCTGATTTTCCGGCTCGTTCAGTCATTTGAATACCCCTATTTATTTGACAATTTTGGGAAAATAGAAGGAACAATTTTCTTTTATTTTTTGGCAAGTAGTTCAATATTCGTTAATATTAGCCAATGTTCCAATAATTTAATATTGTTATTAGGGTATCCAATTATTCGGACGTTTATGTTAATGGATTTTTCGTTTATTTGAAAACAAACAATTTCCAATTAATCGAATAATGAAGTCGAGAGTTATTCGATTAACCGATAAATCGAACAATTGTCCACTTAAATAAAATATAATTAATAAGAGTTATATAGACAAGATACGGCAGTTTACAGGTAGTTCAACTATATATTGAACGTTTATTATGTATCTGATTTTAATTAAAAATTGTAACATCAAATTCGAAATTCATTAGAAGTTGACAAAAATCCTAATATCTTATCAAAATAAAGAACATTCCCTTAAATGAGCATAATATCAGAAGTTATCCATTGACTTTTTTCGAATACGGATCATATGATTTATAACAGAACTGACTTTATTATCACGGTGTTAACCTCAATTTTTCTATGAATTTACTATTATACGAAATTACTATTCTTTAAATTGTAAATAATTCCGAAGTTATTGCTATTTTTAAATGAAGTCGGATAAATCGTTATTTTAATATCTGTGGAGCATACAAATCAAAAATCGAAAAAAATTTTGGTTTTATATTTGGTGTACCCAAATGGAGTAAACTGGCTATTCAAAATCAATTTATCATACAAAGCATACGACGATTTCATAAGTTTTTAAAGGCAAAACTTATAATATCGATTAATCGATTATTTGGGACAATTTATTCGAATTATTCATGATTGGAAAATAATGATTTTTTATTGTTCGAACAAATATTTGACAAAAATTATTCGATTAATCGAATAAAATTTAATCGGTTGGATACCCTAATTGTTAACCCATACAATTATTTTTTGTGAGAAGGAATCCATTCCCAAAATGCATAATATAAATAAATAAATTTAATAAATATTTTTGCAATTACAGCTTTTCATGTGAGGCATATTTGACCAGACGTTCTTGAATATCATAATCCTTCCAAAGAATGATAATACTCTACCTACTTTGACACACTAAAGAAGCACAATAGATATTGTTATTTATAGGAACACGTGAACACACGTACTGGAATTGACTTATATAAATGAAAGAAAGATCAATATATTTCACAGCAGTAGGTTGTCTAAGTTGACATTTATATTTTCTTTTGTAATTTGAAGTGGGTTGTCTATTTTGGTAGTAAGATTTGACTGAGCTAGAACTCTGTCAAATCACGGCGGCGTGGTTGAAGTCGATATGAGTCGATGAAATCGGCGGCGTGCTTGAGTCGATTTGAGCCGATGAAATCGGCGGCGGCGCGGCTCGTGCAGAAACATGCGGCGGCGGCGGCTTGTCGGCTTAAAATCGGTCGGCTTGTATCTCTGTATCTGTTTTGTTGCCAGGTGCGAAAACGATTAAAGCGGATGGTTAGCCGACACGGGAACATGCGACATACAGTTGACCGTGTGAAAAACATTCATTATCCAGACTGAGACCACAAACACTCAATGTGATTGATTGTCATGGCGAATGTGAGACGAATTGGAAATTGGATTCGATTAAACTCGAATGGCATATCGGTTGGAATCAATGGAATTCTCGGAATGAGAACTTCCTCATCTTTGAACTTTTCTTTCAGTTTTCTTGCGTGAATCACAATGCTCATGAGTTTTGTGACCGCTAAACTCATTCCCTTGCATAATTTTGGTTGATTGATATTGCAAAGCATGATGACAACTGAAACAATCTTAAATTGTGCGGTTGCACTCCAGGCACATCCAATGAATTCAAAATCTCAGTTGGATGCACTGCCAAATGAGTAACAGTCTGATAGCGTTCGTAAATGGGAAATGAGAATATACGCCAAATTGGTACTCCGTTTTTTGGAGTCATCAAACGGTACGCGTAAAAATTCATTGCGCTGACCTTTTTGCTGATTTCATTGCGCCGACCTTCTTGCGTTCATCAATAATATCTGCTCCAAATGAAGTCATTCGAAAGCATCCGTTATATTTCTGAGTGTTCGATAGAAAATGGAGTGATTCTGGTCTTTCGCCATGAAGCAATGGTGGTAATTTAACCTTGCTACTGAGACAGCACAATCCAGGCGTTTCTACAGTGAACTTCAATGCTCCGTAAATATAAACGTCATCTATCATGAAGATGGCGTCGTAAAATTACTCCATACAAAACCTGAGTTTTTCGGGAATTTTCTTGGGTATTCTTCTTGATTGACCGGCGACCAACCCGAATTGGTGCGAATCATCGAAATCGGTCCGTGCGTTCTTGAGTTATAAGCGTAGTAACTAACGCCACTCTCTTTTATATATGGGCATTTCCGCAGAAAGGTCCACCAAGGCCAACAAATTAAAAGTTCTTGTAAACGTTTGTTTTATTATATTTACATAGAGAAATAATCAAATTTAACTTATGTAACAAATTTTACTTTAATTCATATCCTATCTTGAGATATTTGAATGCAAAGTCGCGCGAGTGCAACTTTACTCCTCTGAATATTTCTCTTGCATATTTTGTTTCGATAAAAGTTCTTAAATAGAGACATTACACTTTGAGTTTTGCTGTCTAAAATCTTTCAGGGAGTACAAATAGTCAGAAAAGAAAGGATACGAAGTTATACGACTGCTATTAACTGTATCTTTTGGTTTTGCATTATCAGATATTTCGATGTCACGTTCGACATGGAAAAACAACATTTGTTGCTACTGTGTCCAAAGTACATGCAGAAAGATCATAAAATTTTGAGTACAAACAGAGATTTTTATTCAATTTAAATAAAAATAAACTGTACAATTTAGTGAGATTTTCGCTGAAAGTGGACTGTATAAGTTATGGTGGACTCACAAATCGTAAAGTGCCAGTTTCCCAGTTAATATGGAAAATAAAAGAAAATACAGAAAAGGTATGTTTCAGTTTCAGTTCAGTTAGGTTTATTTGAGTGCTGTGCTTCTTACCGCTTCGATTGTTGCCGCAAAAGTGAAGTTGATGCAGTAAAGAAGCAAATGCACAGATGAAAAACAAACAATTCAGCAAAAAAAAATACTGGAATTTTCCTCAAGATGGAAACTCTTCGTCAAATTGAGCGAAAGCTCATCTGTATGAGGAGCGTCAATGAGACGTAGGGTTTCCATCACTACTTAAAATGGTAATGATAATGGCTTATGATAATATAGAATTCAGTGTAATTCACTTAAAATACTACGGATATAAAACAATTCATTTATGTGTATCTAGTTATAAGGAAGTTTGTTGAACACAGTTCAACATGCCGCCACCTCTTGCAGTACTGCAACATTAAAATTGACAGGCGCCGGAGATTGTCCACCAAAATATAGTGCTCTGAAGTATTGGCATGTTGGACGATGTTTGTATTAATCCCGCCTTTAGGATTTTGGCCATCTGATCGTTGGCTATGACCATTTCGATATTCGATGGGCTATGGAAATGTGGATCTGCTAAGTCAGTCAGGTGGTTGTAAATAGTTTGCAACTTCTTATCAGCAGCTTGTTCGGGCAGGGTAGTGTTGAGTTGTTGTCTGACCATTCGTTGAATTTGAAGTTTCGCTAACCGGTCGTGATACGATTGTAGGTTGACAGTGCAGAATTCTTTACCGTCCTTCTTAGTTGTCCTAAGGTGCAGTCGTCGCACCAGGGATTCCAAAATCACAGTCTGTGTTGCTCCAGAACTAAGTATAATGTGGGTTTTAGATGGGCCATCCGCGGTAAGAACACAAAGCCGTAGGCAGGAACACATGGGTCCTAGTTCGCCCGCTCAACCGTTCACGCACACAATTGGTTTTGTTATCTCCTGATGTCGCGCAGAATGTTGACGAGTCATTATGACTGGGATGGCGTTTCTTCGGGCAACATCGGTGACCACTGACATTGTTTGAAGCTTTTGTGGTACGATTTTGAGATCTAGTGGCGTTAGGTGATGATTTACGTGGCGGAGACCGTCTTGTATGGCAATCGCCTCGGCAACGATCGGCTCGTACCTTTTCCCTTTTGTGGTTATCAAGATGCAGCTTTGTATGATGGTTTTGGTTGCATACCACACATTTGTTGCGAGAACGACACCACTCACGAGTATGTCCGATACAGAGACAATTGAAACAGTACCCCTTTTCTTTGACGACGTCCCGGCGGCGTTGTACTGTCATTTGGTTGAAATCCGCGCACAATCGTACGTGGTGTCTACCTTGGCAGACCTTACATTTTGGGTGTCTAAGAAAGAAACTATGTAAATTAAGGTTATGATTAAAGTAAGATAACGGTCTGGTGTCTTTGAATTGTTGTTGAGTTTCCTATGCTATGGGTAAAATACACAATTTAACCAGTGGTCGTATTATTAGACCATTCTGAGTGCGGATTTCCGCCACTCGCACCTTTGAATCTCCACTCGGTCGGAGGTAGGGCATCATCTTTGATGATTACAAAATCATTCTCTTTGAGATTTCGTTGCTCAGTTTTCCATTTATACCGCTTTTGAAGTTCAGAGATATACTCATTTTTCCAACGCTTAGCAAAATGGAGTTGTAATACTTTCAGTCGTTGCCATCGGTTGAGCAGAGAAAGATTATCGGTATATTCTTCAGGTATGGCTACAAGTGGGGCGCCCTTTAAGAGATGACCTGGCGTCAAAGAAATTAGTTCAGTGGGGCATTCACTAATGGGAGAAAATGGCCTAGAATTGAGGATACTTTCAATTCGAATCAAAAGTGTAGAAAATTCCTCAAATGTAAATTTGAGGTTGCCTGCTACCTTCTTTAAATGTGTCTTCATGCTCTTTACTCCCGCTTCCCATATACCACCCATGTGTGGGGCTTGGGGGGGGAATAAAATGCCACGAGAAACCATGCAAATTGTATTTGTCTACTACAGTTTTTTCTGCGGTTTTCAGAAATTCTTTTAATTCGTTAGTCAGTGCTCGATTAGCTCCGACGAAGTTGGTACCATTGTCCGAAAAGACATTTGTAGGAAATCCCCTTCTGCCAACGAATCGGTCGAATGTTGCTAAAAATGCCTCTGATGACAATGCTGAACAGACCTCGAGATGAATAGCACGCGTAGACAAGCATACAAAAATCGCAGCATAACCTTTTTCTACTTTCGCATTCCTGAGCAGTGACGTTTTGAGTTCAAAAGGTCCTGCGAAATCGATACCAGTGTTTGTAAACGGCAGAGAAAATGTACATCTCTCCGGAGGTAATGCAGCCATTATTTGGTTTCTTACTCGATTTTTGTAAATGGTACATATTTTACAGTTCCGAATACAGTGTTTTATGGCACTTTTTAGCCGAATTACATAAAACTCATGACGAATGGCACGTAACATACTCTGATGTTCAGCGTGCAGAAGTATTTTATGTGTGAATTCAATAAAAAGCTTGCAGAGTCTGGATTTTTCAGGGAGTATTAACGGATGTCTTTCATTATAGCTCAAATCCGAATTGTATAAGCGTCCATTAACCCGCAAAAGTCCATTTTCATCCCTAAATGGATTTAGTGTCAGTAATTTACTTTTCATACTGATTGGTACATTCGATTGTAGGGCTTGATATTCATTTGGAAAGTGAGTGCTTTGTGCTATCTCCAATAGTCGGTATTTTGTAAAACTGATTTCATCTGCAGTAATTAAATCATCATGTTGCGGTCTGAATTTCCGTTGACACTTTCGAATAAATCGAAACATGTAGGTGAGAACCCGTAACGCGCGATTATACGAAGAGAACCTTTCTAAAATGTCCTCCTGCTCAGTCATGGCGTGACAGGCACTCGTTTTCTTCTCCAGAGAATGTTCCTGAACTTTCGGTTGTTGTGGCCAGTCCGAAGTTTCTTTTGTTAACCAACGTGGTCCTTGCCACCACAGTGTATTATCTTTCAGCTCTGATGCAGTACATCCTCTTGTTCCAAGGTCAGCAGGATTGTCAGAACTTGCAACGTGCATCCAACTCGAATTTCCGACGTAATCGAGAATTCTAGAGACTCTGTTTGCTACATACGTCTTCCATTGGTAGGGAGGCTTGCTCAACCAGGCCAGAGTTATGGTAGAATCAGACCATAAATAAATATTCCGTATTTCGAAATTCAAATGTTGGCAAGTCGCCTTTGTGAGTCGAGCTAACAAGACTGCACCGCAAAGCTCTAATCTAGGTAGGCTTATCGTTTTCAATGGAGCTACCTTACTTTTGGATACTAATAAATGAGAAGAAATTTCATTTTCACAATGCTTTGTTCGGATATATAACGTAGCGCAATATGCCTTTTCAGATGCGTCACAGAAACCATGGATTTGAAATTCCCTGTTTGGGATGTGCTGGACCCATCGGGGGATTTTAATAAGATGAATATCGGGAAAGTTCTGTAGAAAGGCGTTCCATCTCTCTAAGGAAGACGGGTTCACTTTTTCATCCCAGTTCGTGCCATCGATCCACAGTTGTTGCAAATGTATTTTGGCTGTAATTATTATTGGCGTTAACCATCCCGCCGGATCGAACAATTTTGCTACTATTGATAATATTATGCGCTTCGTTATTTGTTCAGATGGAATTGTAATTGGGTAAACCTTGTAATAAAAGGTATCAGACATTGCGTTCCACCTGATTCCTAAGGTTTTTGTATCGCTCGCGTCCTCCAGTTTTAAAAAATCTTCGTCGAGCAAATCTTTTGATGGCAAACCTTGAAGAATTCCGTAATGATTTGCGGTGATTTTCTTCAACGGAAACCCAGCGGACGCCAGCAAGTCTATCAATTCCCGGAGATGTTCCTTAGCCTCAGTTACGGTATGTCCTCCCGACAGTATATCGTCAACGTATATTTGTTGGCGCAGTATTGCCGAAGCGTTAGGATGACTATCTTTTCCATCATCACTCAGTTGTAATAAGGTTCTGATTGCAAGGTATGGAGCGCAGTTAACGCCGAATGTCACGGTCTTTAAAGCAAAATCCTGAATAGGATCAGTTTGAGAATTTCTAAATATGATTCTCTGTTATTGATGATCACGTTCATCGACCAGAATCTGTCGGTACATTTTCTGGATGTCTCCATTGAAGACGTATTGAAAGAACCGCCATCGAAGAATGACGTTCATTAGGTCGTTCTGGAGAGTTGGGCCAGTGTGGAGCACGTCATTCAACGAAAATCCGCTTGTGGTTTTCTTAGACGCGTTGAAGACGACACGTACCTTAGTAGACGTCCTTTCTGGTTTTACCACTGCGTGGTGTGGCAGATAAAAGGAGAAATACCGAGAATTGTCGTATATTTCTGAGGATTGAACAGGGGTCATATGTTCCAGAGTCAGATATTCCTGGAGCACTTTGGAATATTCTTTGGCCAACGTTGGGGAGTTCCTGAGTGATTTCTCCATTCTGAAGTATTGCCCTAAAGCCACTCGTCTAGACGAGCCCAGAGCGATATCCTGGGGGAATGTCTTTTTAAACGGCAACCGTACGATGTATCTCCCGTCGGCCCGACGAACTGTGGTATCTTTGTAAAGGATTTCACATTGAAGATCAAAGTCGGACATTTTCTGCTCTTCTGGTATCTCTTCAACCTCCCAGAACCTTCTAACTTCATCATTCAATGAGGAAGTTGACGTGGTCGTCCAGGCCGCAAATGACGTGACTGTCCGTGAATTGGGTGGCCCGCTAATAAACCAACCGAATTCGGACTCTTGTGCTAACAAACATCCAGAAATATTTCTTTGAACGCCCGATTTCATAATTAACGGAAGGATATCACTTCCAATCAACATATCAATTTGGGCTGGTTTATAAAATAAAGGATCAGCTAAAACTAATTCATTTAATCCATCCCATTCAGAAATACGTGTTGTTGAGGAAGGCATGAGGTGATTAAGATTTGTAACCACAATTGCTGTTGTCTGCAAGGAAAACGAGGATTTTCTGGAGCATATCTTTAGATTACAAATCTTTGTCGAATTCTCCAGAATAGTACCCCCAAGTCCGGAAATCTTTGTAAAAGATTTCCTTGTCGGAATGGATAATCGATTTATTATCCTGGTAGAAATGAACGTTTCCTGGGAACCTTGATCAATGAAGGCGCGAATTGTGTAACAATTCCCCAGATGTTCCAGGTCCACTAAAGCCGTAGGGAGTATTGTGTTATCTCCCGACTCAGAAAAATGAGATTGTACGTGAATGTATTGATAGGACGTCTGCGATCCAGATGGCTGCTCATTATCTTGCATAGCAAGATGGAAGGAATCAGTGTTTGTTGGCTGGTCCCGACGACTATTTTCGCTGGCGTGACCAGGCTTGTCTCGCCGATTCGTAGAATGGGCGTAACCAGACTCGGTATGTAGAAGGGTGTGATGTGGTTGTTCGCACTTTTGACATTTCCTTTTACCAGTTCTGCAATTTCCTACAGTATGCCCATATAACAAACAATTTTCACAGACCTTGTGTTCTTTAACGAAGGATTTCTTTTCACGCAATGACATAGACTGAAAATCGGGACACAACCGTAGGGTATGATTTTGTTCACAAATTCGACACGGTCGATACGTAGTATCAGACTTAACGTGGTAGCTCTGGGACTTTTGTGAAGTGCAGGAATGGTTAGAAGGGGGTTTTCGGATATCCGAGATTGACTCTAAGAAATCAAGTCTTTTAGAAATGAATTCATTCAGTTGATCCCACGAGGGCATCTCTTTGTGATTTCCGATTGAGTTTTCCCATGCCGTTAATGTCTCTTCAGGCAGTTTAGAGGAAATCCAAAAGACAAGAATGGGATCCCAATATAACTGATATATTATAAGTCCTCAACACAGATAAACAATTATTAATTGTGTACTGGAGGTTTCGCAAGGATTTGCTCTTTTCAGACAGAATTACCTCAAGATCGAAAATTTTTCTCAACTGGTGGTTGATCAGGATGCGCCTATTCTCATACCGTTGTTTCAATGCATCCCAAGCCATTGAGTAGTTTGCATCAGTCAGTGCAAATCCTTTGACTATCTGATTTGCTTCTCCCCGAGTCTTTGCCCTCAGATGAAACAACTTCTGTACAGGCGATAATTTAGGGTGATTGCCGTAAATGGCAGAGAACATGTCTCTGAAACTGGGCCATTTTTCGTAACCACCAGTGAACAGCTCAGTATCACATGGTGGTACCTTCAGGGAAAACGAGCTATCATCGGATTTCTTCGATTCTGACTTGTCTTTTGACAAGACTTCGGAAAGTTTCTGTCTTTCGATCTGAAGTAAATCCAAAATCGATGCCTTGCATTCCTTGTATGTCTTGCACGACGTACTGAATTTCGAGTGTGTAGACTCTCGTACTTCTTTCGTGTATGCCGGGTCATCAGAAGTCATTTCACTCTCGTAAATCTGGACCAGCTGTCGCCAGCGGCGCTCCAAATCATCCAGTTCCACCTCAAGACTGGAAACCGTGTGATCCTGGATCGGAATGTCCGAGAATCCAGCACAAAAAGTGACCACTTGATCCGAGAAGAAAATGAATTTTTGCGAACTCATCTTCTTAAAATTATTCAGAAGTAAGATTGGAATGTGTATTGCACTGAAATATCGCAATTCCAAGTAATGTAAGAACGTTGGAAGACAGTACCTACAAATCAGAATAATATCAGCCGAAGTTTCCTTTTTGCTTAATATCCGATTGTTACTATGGACTATAATATAGATCACCGAACCATTTAACGTAATATTTTTCACAAATATCGTCAAGGGTCAGTAATCCTGAATTTCCTTCGGATTTCGTAAGTGTTGGATTTGTTCCAACCAGGTTCTAGGCCCAAATTGTACTGAATTTCCCTCCGACAGAAGTGTCCACTGGGAAACACAGGAAAAAGAGCCAATAAAGCAAATGTTGAAATGGTTTATCAGCAAAAGGTGAGACTTCAGTTACTGCCCAACCTTCCCACGATAAGGGATCTAGATATTGAATGTAATATCTTAGTATGACAATAATTAAATTTCCCAATTTGTCTCCTTAATCCCAATTATGATACTCCGGAAAAAAAGTTCAATATCAGTTGAAATTCCTGACCTTGCTCAGAAATTTCGCATTAATTCATTACATCTCCTGGTAATTTTGTTTTTAATGCGTTGTATGTTTTGTTTTTATTTCGCCAAAATAAAAAAATCGTTAATAGTTGTTAGCTGCTTGCTTTTCATCCAAAATTGGCCAAATTCTTAATGCCCGTAGAATTTTCATTTATATTTAAATTTTCTTTTTTTTCTGTCTCTAAAATTTCCCAATCTTCTCGAAAATTCTTAATAATTCAGTTGTATTGTTTGTTTTAAGCAAAATATGGATTCTAGAACATGTTTAGTATCTTCGTAGTTAATCGGTTAGTTTCGTAGAAACATTCTTAAAAAAAAATTAATATTTCAGGTTCCAAATAAAATTAAATAACTAGGTTTACTTCGTTTGTCTTATTTACTTCAACGTGTAATTCAAAAGTTTATCTTAAACTTTTTAATTAATTTGCTTTGGAACCAATTTGAAAACTTTATCATTAAATTACTTTGCTATTCCAGAAAAATTTAAAGAGTTTAACTCCCAACTCTTTGTTGTATATTAAATTTCAATCGGTTTAGACTCTCCAAACTTTCACTTTGAAAATTCGTATCAAATTCCAAAAACCGTAATTCTTGGTTGTCTATTGAAATGTTTTTTTTTTTTTCAAAAAATTGCAATCACTTCGTTTTAAATTCCAAAATTTCAGTATGAAAATTTGTAAAAAATCCCAAAAATCGTATACTGGAATTCTTGGTGGTAGTACTCCCGCGCTTGGTATTAAAATATAACTCCCGAATAAGATAATTTTATCTTGGTGGTATTTTAATTTCGTCTATTATTCTAAAAGATTCATAAATTGTTTTTGTTTAGTAAGACTTTTGAGAACAATGTTAAAGGTTTACCTTTAAATCGTTTGTGCTTTAAATCTGGATATCCCAATTTAATACATTATTCTTCGCTTGTTTTTAAATTAGCTTTTAACGTTGTTGTTGTAGGTAAAATGTTGATATGCTTTATGTTTTTAAGGTGTTTTTCTGTATGTGTTTGTAATATTAAAAATTTTTTACCGATATCAAATTTCAATAAATTCAGTTGGAATAATTGTAAATAATATCCTTTGAACTTTTATTCTTTTCTCAGATGTGACATTATTTCATTCTCATAATTCAACATCTTTTATATTCCGTTGCAAAATTATCATAAGTGGAGCACTCCAATGTTCGAACATCTCACCGTGAATTTATTTACTATTCCACTATTCATATACGTGGGATAATAAACGTTATAATTCAATGTTCGAAGTTTAATATATTTTTTTTTTTCAAAAATATTTTAAATCTTTATACTAAACACGTATATGCGGGACACCCCAACGTTTGTAAATGGAACACAGAAACAGTGAATCAGAAAGATAGCATCTCTCGCTCATTCCCGCGGCCTGGCGAATTCATTCTCACGCGTGGATTTTTTTGACAAACAACACCTTTATTGGAAATAATTCACCAATTCAACTCATTCATAATTATTTTCTCACTTAAAATGTTTAACTTTTCCATCGGAGTTGCGTTTCCTTAACTGTGAACAGAGCCGATGCCAACTCTTGAGACTTGTTTCTCGTCGCCGACGTGCTATCTTCCTACTTAACAGTCTCTGATTAAACACACTTTTATCTAGGTTTGACTAATTAATTGATGACTTCAAACAGTATAATAGTTCATTGAGGATGGAGCACCCTAATATTTCTTTTGAAAATTTCAATGCGTTCTATGTGTGACACCCTAATGTTCCACACATTCGACTCGCTCATCTAAAATATACCATATTGTTGTACTTACAGCTTATGTACATGCTCTTCTAACACCACCACCACACAGCCGCAACAACCACCACCAACGCGAAATTCCTTCCAACAACACCGGTTGCCTCTTTCCACTATTTAACTAACTTATTTATCGAATTTCTCCTGTACCGCACCAATATCACATACACCGTTCTTTGCCCTTGAAAATGCACGTAAAATTCGAGCAAATTTTTCTGTGCACGATTTATGCTGGCACTAGTTTGCCTAATTTACTTCACCACACACTTCACCATCACTATGAAATTATTAATTCTCCATTTTTTTTTCTTCTTGAAAACTTTATTTAAGCGACGAGTGAAATTTTTGAACGATATTCTTTTCCGTTTTTATTCTTTTTAATTCGCTGATAATGTCAACAACATATTCGTATTGTTGTCTTTTTTTTTTTTTTTTTAATTTTCCGTACGCGAAAATCACGTTAATTCTACGCGCTACGGAAATCAATTAACAGGCAATAATTAATTAGTATGTGTTGACGAAAAATTAAAACCGCACTTTGAATAAAAACTACGAAAATTATTGGCACACTTATTTTCGAAGTTATTTGAGTCACGATCTTTACAGAATGCGGAATGTACTTGGAGGCAAACTTAATGCACGCGCCGCCCTTGCCTTAAAAGAATATGGAAATTACTCTTGCCGTATAACAGTTTGATTCCTTTTCCTCGCTTGTCTACGAGAGCTATGTGCGTGGAGTTCTCCCCACAAGCCTCTTTGCACGGGAGAGCTTGAACAGGCTAAAGTGAAGAATATGTGACAGTGTGTGGCAAATTTCTGTGCTTTTGCAATAAAGAGTGAGAACTGCTCGAATACCCCTCGCATAAAGCGGGACTATTTGAGGTATGGAGTGTAATATGTGTGCGTGTGTGTTACTTAAGAGATTAGATTAGCGTCCGGTGTAGGCGCGCTTATAAAGGTGCTTGTCTCTTAATGTATGCTTGTATAAACTCTGTTGCGCGGATCTCTCATGCACACGGACGTACAAACCCTGACCATAGTTCTTAAGAGTTTCAGAAATGTTTCGTTTCAATGCTGTCCCCGATTTGTATGAGGAGAAAGATGCAAGTGTATGCGATTGTTGTCGATTGTCATGGAATGCATGTCTCAAATTATATATGTATGTAGGGCTATGTGTATTGTCTCTCTTAACAGACTTACTGAAATGCTTCTTCTTAGATTTTTAATGAAAAAAGACCACGAATAACTCTTATAATTCTGTACGCTCTGTATGTTACTGTAAGCTTTCGTTTGATAGCAAAAAACACTGCATTGTTTGAGATGTTTTGATTATTTTCTGGATTGTCGTAGGACAAGATTCAATTTATATTTTTCTTCAAGCTTTACCCAACAAACACTTTACACCAAACCGTATCAAACTAAAAACCAAACCTTAACATACCTTGATCCGTTTGTCATCGTTATGTAATATGTGTTCAGATATGGAGTTAAAAATCTCGTAAAGATTTTCTTCCTTTTATGCAAATTCCTTGGAGTTCCTCGTAAAGGTTCGTAGGACCATGTACAATTTAGTGAGATTTTCGCTGAAAGTGGACTGTATAAGTTATGGTGGACTCACAAATCGTAAAGTGCCAGTTTCCCAGTTAATATGAAAAATAAAAGAAAATACAGAAAAGGTATGTTTCAGTTTCAGTTCAGTCAGTTAGGTTTATTTGAGTGCTGTGCTTCTTACCGCTTCGATTGTTGCCGCAAAAGTGAAGTTGATGCAGTAAAGAAGCAAATGCACAGATGAAAAACAAACAATTCAGCAAAAAAAATACTGGAATTTTCCTCAAGATGGAAACTCTTCGTCAAATTGAGCGAAAGCTCATCTGTATGAGGAGCGTCAATGAGACGTAGGGTTTCCATCACTACTTAAAATGGTAATGATAATGGCTTATGATAATATAGAATTCAGTGTAATTCACTTAAAATACTACGGATATAAAACAATTCATTTATGTGTATCTAGTTATAAGGAAGTTTGTTGAACACAGTTCAACATAAACGTTACTGGAAAATGAAAAAATTTGTGAGCTTGGCACTTCATTAAAGTTGGTCACGTGCGACATCTTAAGTGTGAAAATTAAAAATTAAAAAAATCTTACTTCAATAATTTATTTATGTAAAAAAATACTTTTGTAATTTGTTTATTAGCAAAAACGGAGGCGAAAAAAATAAAGAGAGCTGAAAACAGCGGTGAGAAAGTTGAAAGAAGATCAGTTAAAATTCAAAATAATAAATTGAAAAACAAAATTTTCTTTTTTTGCTGTTATTATTTGAGAATGAATACATTGAATACTTCTGTGGATTAAAAAAAATATATATTATCTATAATTTCGTAAAAATTGCAACCAAAACAACATAAATACCATGATGGAAAAAAATGTCACGTGCGACATGTCACGTTCGACCGGGCTTAAAATTAAATTACAAAAAAAGTATTAATAATTTTCGGATAAAATCAAAGCCATTTTTAAGAGACATCGGTACACAACGTTCTAAAATGGGTCACATTGAAATATTGCCACAGGTTGCGCTGAAATTGGCGTTTGAATTGTTGGTCGCGAAAACGACTTCTGTTTTGGTCACGTGCGAATGCCTTGGTTTTTTTAGATTATCTTGAAAACGAAAAATTACCCAAAATCCACATTAGCACCAATTATACAGTTAATTAAGAGCTATAAGTTAAGCATATGGTCAAAATAAAAAACCGTTATATTTTGACTTTTTTTTGACTTTAAATGTGTACGATGGTCACGTTCGACATCATGGAAATGCCCATATATAGATTTGCAATGCAAAGTTGACATCCAATCGAATGAAAATTGAAAATATGCAAAAAATCCGAAGTCTAATGATTAGTCTATAAATACGTTGTCTGTTTTAAAAAAGTTTGTATGTTTCAAAAAAACTCTTAATTTACAAACATGGCTACAGACATATCTTTGATATTTTTTTAATCCTTGGAAAAATTTTGATTTCATCTTTTATATGTTAGATTAGGTTGCATGGGATGTCCGTCAGTTGAGGGAACAAACGACGAGTTCACTCGAGGCCCATTGTTATTCCCAAAAGTAGTATATGAGTAAAGGATTTGTAAGTAGGAGGTGGGTTGAATGAATGATGAGTGAAAGGGAAGATGGGGTTTTCTCAAATTGTATATAGGATCCCGGAAAAATCGAAAAAACAATTCCCGTTTCCCGGGAAATAAATAGTACGATAAAATGCAAACCCTAGTGGACCATGATGATCGTTTGAGCACGCACAACAAAATATTTATAGCAACAAGCAGTTCAACTTCATTATATTTCAAATTTTGTATGATGAACAACGCCACCACGACAAGCGAGCATTTTTTTGTAACAGGAGGAACAGAACAATAGAAAGAATAACACAAATTTATAATTACAAGAGCGCCCCGGTAGTCGAGTTGGTAAGGTGCTCGGCTATCAGCGTGGGGGTCGTGGGTTCGATTCCCACCAGAGGCTCTGGTCTGTCGATGCAATAACTAGCTACAATGGTCTTAGTCACCCCGGCTCAATCCCTGGACCCAAAATTAGAATATAAATTTACTTTGTATTGTAATTCAAACATTTTTCATATTCCCTCAATAAAGAAATTCATATAGTGATTAAAAAAGTTGTAAGTCGTTTATTAAAAAAAAAATAAATAATAAGATGTTTAGTAGGCGATGAAGCGCATGTATTGCGATTTTGTCAATTCCAGTGCCAGAAAATAGTTTCCAATTAAATATGTAATTGGAAAATGTTGTGTTTCGACTAATGTTTAAGTCAAATGTTTAAATTGAGAGCTATTTTAGGAGTTTCTAATTTTGACTAAGCTTTTTAACAATGTTCGAATATTTTTGTTGTACTGTAACCACTTTTTTCGTTGAAATTATCAGGTGCACTTTTTTCTGTGGTTCATTAGCCTTTGATTGTTTAATTTTAATGTTTTAATTGAGTGATATTTTAGGAGTTTCTAATTTTGACTAAACTTTACAAGAATTCAATTAATGTTTGTTCGAATATTTTTGTTTTACTGTAACAACTTTTTTCGTTGAAATTATCGGGTGCACTTTTTTGTGTATGTGGTTCGTTGTTTAATTTTCGAGCTTGTTTGGTGGGGCTTCTTTAACACAGATTGGGAATTACTGTTCCATTGGCAAAATTTGAGGACATATACTTATTCAAATAAAATTACAAGCAAAGCCTCTCAGAGAAAACAACCACCAGTGTAGGAAAACGTCCGCAACAACAAATCACAATGTTATTTTGTTGGACAGATCTTATGCACTTCTAGCGCGAGTTATATAAACCCATGCACAAACGTACACAGTTTAATGAACAACATATTTACATACATTATTCTCAATATACATCCATACGTATACAATCATACAAACACACATAGATACATAATGGCAACATACTTAAGTTCTTAAAACAACCAAATATACTTACTCCTCATATTCCAACAATGTTGCACAACAACCGCCTAGACTATATCCGCTATTATTTCTCATAATTATTTTGATTTTATTTTTGATTATGTTGCAGTTTTTATAAAAACTAATTGTAATTTATATATGTTTACGTTGCAATCATTGTAGCAACGTTTTATGATAATAATTATTAAAAAATCAGTCTTGTTTGTGATATTAATAAAGAAACATCAATTTCTTCGTGAGCGATGCAAATGGATTGATATTGCGACCTCAGGGTATGCAGCTACTGAGGGCCAGTATCATTCAATTCCTACTCCCACCTCCATCGCGGTGCACCCTAGTAACCCGAGTAACAAAGATGGGGTAATCAACCCTCATGGGAGTTTAGGTCGGGGCTAAGGTGAGTGGGAGCTCATATTGGGCAATCCTGACATATTCAGCTTAATGGTCAATTTGAGTCGAGGATGTCAAACCACGGAGACATTCTTCAAGGTATGTTAGCGGAGGAATTCCATCTGAGAATCAACGGTAACATCCAAAGACCCAACGAGAGAGAGCCACGCGAATCACGCAGCGTCTGTACTCGCAGCGAGCGGCTGCAAAAGGCGTCTGACCCCAGAGGGGCGGCCTAATAATAGTATATCTAACAACATCCCGACAATGGGCGGTATAACCCTACAAGCAACAGGGACTAAATACCTGCGGCACCCGGGCATGCCTGGAGGTTTAGTTGGCTGTCCCAACACCAGGATCAGACGCTCTGGCCTAATCAGCCATTCGCCTTAAACCCAACTAGATTAACGAAACCGCAATAACAAGAAAACTTACAGATAAACCCGATTTAATGATGACGACCCTAATCATGAAAACAAGTACTCGCATTGGAACCTGGAATGTAAGAACGCTCACGGAAACAGCTCTGCAAAGAACTCACCGCTTACAAACTCTCAATACTAGCACTCTGGGAAGTACGGTGGTGCGATTCTAGCGAATTTACAACTGCAGATGGACTTACCCTACTCTATTATGGGAAAACAAACAATGAACCACGTTGCAGTGACGTGGGAATACTACTATCACAATCAGCGAAGAAATCAATTGGGTGCCATATTCGGATAGAATTATAACTGATAGATTACGTACCAGGGCTCGCAACCTTACATGTATTCAATGGTACGCGCCAACAGAAGTTGCAGATTAATCTACTAAGGAATATTTTTATGAGCTTGGACTGAAGCGACGCACAGAAAATGGAGAACTGCTTCTGGAAACTCGTACTACAAATAATCTGGTTATTGGTGGCACGTTGTTTCCTCAGCCAAGAGTACACAAAGCAACAAGGGTGTCTCCAGATGGAATTACAGAGAACTAGATCTACCACGTAAGTAGAAAATAGAGAGTATCACTTTTAGATGTCCGCAATACAAGAGGAGCTGATATCGCAAGTGATCATCACCTGATAATCGCTACGATCGGAATAAAAATTGCGACTATCAAAAATAAGAATATAGTCTCCCAGAGAAAATATAACGTAGAAAAATTTAAATAAATGTTTCATATCATCTGCCTTAATCGAGAAGTCAGGAGAAACGCGCGATGTGATAAAAGAAACTGGGTGAACAATATCGCTAATGAACCGCAAGCTGTTTGAACAGAATCCTACCAGTTTGGTGGCCCTGTTGGTCTCCCCTAGACGGAGTCTAGAGGAGACAATTTAAAAATCAAAACAAATTGCATTTTTTAATAATTTATTTATTTGGCAGGGACTGCCATCTGTTTCAGTACAAGGTGAGTTGACAACTAAAGAAACACAAGAATGGCAGTGATGGCGTTACCATCAACACCAGTTATGTGTTCTTATTTCAAGATGTAGGCGGCGCTGACTGATCATATGATGGATCGTCAACACTGTTGCTGATACACACCGTTTGGGAGATCGCGCTGCCCGAAAACTAACAAACAACACAAAATCTACTGGCAAACCTCTAAAAACGATTATGGAGAACTCATTATATCCAAACAGCAACAACTGAAGCTATGGGAAAATTTCTATGCAAATATGCTATCGTCATCGAACCCTATTCAACAAACAATATACAACTGTGCATCACACACTAGAAACATAAATATAACATTAGCGAAATATCAGAGGCAATAAAATCGCTCAAAAATAATAAAACACATGGTAGTGACGACATTTCCCCTGAGATGTTAAAAGCTGACGCAACTATCAGTGCCAAGATTCTCGCTCCTATTATTAATCAATTCTGGTGCTCGGAACTTCTACCAGATGAAATTGCTGAACCTGCCACAGAAAGTGGACCTGACAGACCAAAAACAGACGAGGAATCACTTTGCTCAGCATGATTAACAAGGTTATTGCGCACATTTTAAAAGAAAGACTAACAACAGGCCTCACTTCTGCGCTCAGGAAAGGACAAACCGGTTTTTGTACTCACAAAACTTGTATAGATCATGTTAACAGCTTAAGAGTGATCATAAAACAATCTGTAGAGTGGATATCGCCTCTTTACTTGGCTTTCATGGACTACCGAAAGGCTTACGACACCTTGAGTCACTCAGTCATATGGAGCGCACTAGAGTGCAAAGGTGTTCCTGAAAAGATAATAAGATTTTTTTATTATAAATTTTTTACAATTAATAATATACAATGGTATGTGCCTCAAAGGCCTATACGGAAACGCTACCTGCCGAAGTCTACACGAAAAACAGTTGAGAAACGTAATAAAAGTCAACTACAGCGTCAAGGTTGTGTATTATCCCCCTGCTTTTCAATTGTGTACTCGATGTAGTAATGACTAAGGCAACATGTTATAGAAGCGGCAGGTTGGATGACCTCGACTATGCTGATGATATCTGTCTACTTACTCATATCTTCTCGGACATGCAAGCAAAACTGACAACTGTTCAAGACCTGATTCACAGGTTGGCCTGAATATAAATATAAGCAAAACAAAAATTATGCGAATAAACTCATCTTGTGTGCAAACATTGTATGTACGAGGACAAACGCTTGAGGATGTAGAATCGTTCTGCTATCTGGGAAGCATATTGGACAAAAGTGGTGGTTCCAAAACAGACATCTCCAGCCGCATCAACAAAGCACAACAAGAATTCGGTACTAAATCAGGTGTGGAAGTCGTCATACTTGTCAAGACGCACGAAACTAAAAATATTCAATACAAACGTGAAATCCACTCTGCTGTATGCGTGCGAGACGTGGAATGCAGCAATGGAGATCACCAATCCATACAAGTGTTTGTAAATAAATGTCTAAGGAAAATCATCCATATATATTGGACTAGAATAATATCAAATGTTCAACTTTGGTCAGAAACACACCAACATCCGATTGGAGACACATTGCGCAAACAGCCGACTGATATCGAAAAACTAACTTTGGAACGAGGTGAAACATCTTGCATCAGATCGCATATACTGGAACCATCTTGTTACGGTCCTATGCTCCTTATATGAGTAAAAGGAACAAATGTATATAATTTCTTCGTGAAATAAAGACACCATATTTTATTAGAGTGTATCTGGCGCAGTCGAAGGCTTGAACATACATCGCTGACGGTTTATCAGCAAGCAACCAAGAAAAATCCCGCTGACGGTTTATCAGCATTATCAACTAGACAAATCCCGCTGACGGTTTATCACCTAGCAATAAAGGCTAACACCACTGACGGTTTATCAGAAATTAACATTAAAGAGCTGGCGGAAAGTCAGCGAAAACATTCAACATTAAAGGACTCTTCATCAGTATGCAGTTTTTAATGTAAGCTAAGTAAAATGTAACTTATGTGCTAAGTAATTAAGAGCTTATATTAAGATTAAACAATTTACTATAAGTAAATAAATTAAAAAATAAAATATTCGAAAGAATAATCACTTTATACGTTGGTTTTTTACTCTAAAAAACAAATTCATATAATTCTAATGATCGGCGATTCTTACGAGACCCTCCTGAAACCTTTTTATTTTTGTCTTTGATTAAAAGTAGTGAATGGGTGGTATTAACGTGATTCAAGATTGAAAAGTATTTAAGCAATGAGAAGAGTGTTTATGCGTACACCTTACACAAGAACATTAAAATCAATTCCCGAAAGTCAAATCGTGAACGAAGTGTATCTTCCCCAAATATCGCTCATTATGCCAGACGATCGATTTGAATCACTTCGAATCCCTGATGCAGTTAATGATCTGCCTCAATTCGATGGCAACCCACGTCTATTGCATGAATTTCTAAATGATGTGGAAGATATTTTAAGTATTTTAGATGGCTACAGCAACACGCCATTTGCTAAAAATTAAAAAAAATAGTGACTCACTATTCTGACAAGAGAAGTGAAACGTCACTCATAAGAGATCTTCACAAATTAAGGCAAAACAGTCAGACTATCGAAAAATTCTATGGTTCCATAATTGATATCCAAGCGGGATTCAAGTGTTGTTTCAGCCAAAGAGCTTTTATTAGGAGAAATGTGTCTCAATACGTTTCTAGCTGGCCTTCGGGAAACATTAGGATACAGTATCAGGGCAATGCGACCAACATCATTAGCGGAATCCTTCACATGCTGCATTCAAGTACAAAATATGTTCTACAGGAAGGTAAATACTCCTCCACCACAGAATACATACCAAAATTTCTCCCCGAGACCTCGTCTGATCAATCCATCTGTAGAGTTAGATTACCTAAATTATTAGTGTTTACCAATTCAAATGTAACATCAGAATTGACACTAATTTATATGTTATACCTTTCAGCACTTGTAACTGAAAGGATCTAAATAATTTTGACGAAGAAAAAAATAGAGTGTTTGCTTTCCTTTCACTGACTGACTGTCGAGCAGTGAATATTTTTATTGACTTTATACAGTTACTTTAAACTTAATTGGTAATTTGTATTGCCGTTTCCATGCAGATCACCAATTTTGGTCTGCATGGGACCGTTGACCATGAACTTGAATATTTTCCATAGCAATATTTTGAAAATAAACAAAAATGCTTACTAAGCAGAATATGCCTGCATGGAAAATGTGCAAGTTCCATTTACCTTTGTTCACAACAACAACAGTTAATACATAAAATAACAAGATATCATATAACAGTGGCCAATGACCGTCTGTTAATTTGATCGCTGGGTATATCATGCATTTTACAGTCGCAGGCAAAAGTGTGGAAACAATAAATATATATAATAACTAAACATTCTCCCCCGCGATGACTGAAGGTCAACAACGTTTAAATGTAGTGTTAAACTACTGATAGTTCTCTGGTGTTGTCCTTGATGTTCTGAGCCTTGGTTTTGGTGCAAATCGTTGCGATTTCAAACACTTGAGTGTTACGTGAATAATTAATAGGACTGCTATCAACACCAGTGCTACATAAGCAATGATCAAGTTGTGATGATGCTGATTTGTTTGTGGTGATTGCGGCAGATTCTTGATGTCTATTGAATTTAGCTGCCTTTGAATTGCTGATAGTTCTTCTATGTAGTTGCTATTTGTTATTGGAAGATATGGTGGATCTGAGATGGTGTTGCTCCCTTGGCCAAGTGTTTCTGACAATGATATGCCACTGAAACCGGTATATGAGTTGCCTTTAGTTGATAACCAGACGTTGTTGCTCATGATTGTCAGTAGCTCATATTTTATCGCACATTCTGGTTGCAAATACAGAAATCCAGAGCCGGTCAATGTGATATGCGAAACTTCTTCCCCACACACTGCAGTAACTTGTATTGGTTTTGGTAGTGCGAACATCCACTGATTTTTCTCAGTGGCCCAAGTTTGCCCTTGGACCTTGATGTATTGACAGATAGGCTGTGATTCGTTGTTAAATAGACTTATTTCACATGCATTTATTGATGATCCTCTGCTATAAATTGGTTGTGTGTTGGTACATATATATATGTTTTGTCCTCTAACATAATGCAGTGAATTTCGGTGCTGGTTGGGAAGTATCGATCTTGATGAATTGTAACCGCTAGAAGTTGTGTGGACAATTTGATGGACATCATTGTTTTTTGTTGGTATTGGAATCAACCGGTAAACATTGAAATCGTCGGGAGTACTTAAGGGAATTGTTATTATACCCTACACCACTTCGTGGAATAGGGTATTATAAGTTAGTTTCGCGCCAAATGTTTGCAACACCACGAAATAATCGAGCTAGACCCACCTTTAAGTATACGGATCGGCTTAGAATCACCAGCTGAATCGATTTACCGATGTCTGTCTGTCCGTCCGTCTGCTGTCCATCTAAGCTTGTTCGCACTCTACAGGTCGCATTTGCTGTCCGATTAAAAATTGGCACAACATTTTATAATCGAACTAGAAACACCTATGCTGAAAGTACGTATGATCGGTTCAGATTTAGATATAGCCCCCATACAAATGTCGCTCCCGATTTGACATTTTCCGCTCTAGAAACCATATCTTGTACCCGATTTTATTTATATTTGGCACAACATCTTATAATCCAACTAGAAACACCTATGCAGAAATTGGGTAAGATCTGTTCAGATTTAGATATAGTCCCCATACAAATGTCGCTCCCGATTTGACATTTTCCGCTCTAGAAACCACATCTTGTACCCGATTTTCTTTTAATTTTGGCACAACATCTTATAATCCATCTAGAAACACCTATGCAGAAATTCGGTAAGATCGGTTCAGATTTAGATATAGCCCCCATACAAATGTCGCTCCCTATTTCACTTTTTCCGCTTAAGAAACCACATATTGTACCCGATTTTCTTTAAAATTGGCACAACATTTTATAATCGAACTAGAAACACCTATGCTGAAATTGGGTACAACATCTTATAATCCAACTAGAAACACCTATGCAGAAATTGGGTAAGATCGGTTCAGATTTAGATATAGCCCCCATACAAATGTCGCTCCCTATTTCACTTTTTCCGCTTTAGAAACCACATATTGTACCCGATTTTCTTTAAAATTGGCACAACATTTTATAATCGAACTAGAAACACCTATGCTGAAAGTAGGTATGATCGGTTCAGATTTATATATAGCCCCCATACAAATGTCGCTCCCGATTTGACATTTTCCGCTCTAGGAACCACATCTTGTACCCGATTTTCTTTAAATTTGGCACAACATCTTATAATCCAATTAGAAACACCTATGCAGAAATTGGGTAAGATCTGTTCAGATTTAGATATAGTCCCCATACAAAATTCGCTCCCGATTTGACATTTTCCGCTCTAGAAACCACATATTGTACCCGATTTTCTTTAAAATTGGCACAACATTTTATAATCGAACTAGAAACACCTATGCTGAAAGTGGCTATGATCGGTTCAGATTTAGGTATAGCCTCCATACAAATGTCGCTCCGATTTGACATTTTCCGCTCTAGAAATCACATATTGTACCCGATTTTCTTTAAATTGGGTACAACATCTTATAATCCAACTAGAAACACCTATGCAGAAATTGGGTAAGATCGGTTCAGATTTAGATATAGCCCCCATACAAATGTCGCTCCCTATTTTACTTTTTCCGCTTTAGAAACCACATATTGTACCCGATTTTCTTTAAAATTGGCACAACATTTTATAATCGAACTAGAAACACCTATGCTGAAAGTAGGTATGATCGGTTCAAATTTAGATATAGCCCCCATACAAATGTCGCTCCCGATTTGACATTTTCCGCTCTAGAAACCACATCTTGTACCCGATTTTCTTTAAATTTGGCACAACATCTTATAATCCAACTAGAAACACCTATGCAGAAATTGGGTAAGATCTGTTCAGATTTAGATATAGTCCCCATACAAATGTCGCTCCCGATTTGACATTTTCCTCTCTAGAAACCACATATGGTACCCGATTTTCTTTAAATTGGGTACAACATCTTATAATCCAACTAGAAACACCTATGCAGAAATTGGGTAAGATCGGTTCAGATTTAGATATAGCCCCCATACAAATGTCGCTCCCTATTTCACTTTTTCCGCTTTAGAAACCACATATTGTACCCGATTTTCTTTAAAATTGGCACAACATTTTATAATCGAACTAGAAACACCTATGCTGAAAGTAGGTATGATCGGTTCAGATTTAGATATAGCCCCCATACAAATGTCGCTCCCGATTTGACATTTTCCGCTCTAGAAACCACATATTGTACCCGATTTTCTTTAAATTGGGCACAAACACTTTTTCCGCTCTAGAAACCACATATTTTACCCGATTTTCTTTAAATTGGGTACAACATCTTATAATCCAACTAGAAACACCTATGCAGAAATTGGGTAAGATCGGTTCAGATTTAGATATAGCCCCTATACAAATGTTGCTCCCGATTTCACTTTTTCCTCTCTAGAAACCACATATTGTACCCGATTTTCTTTAAATTGGGTACAACATCTTATAATCCAACTAGAAACACCTATGCAGAAATTGGGTAAGATCGGTTCAGATTTAGATATAGCCCCATACAAATGTCGCTCCCTACTTCACTTTTTCCTCTTTAGAAACCACATATTGTACCCGATTTTCTTTCAAATTGGCACAACATTTTATAATCGAACTAGAAACACCTATGCTGAAAGTATGTATGATCGGTTCAGATTTAGATATAGCCCCCATACAAATGTCGCTCCCGATTTGACATTTTCCGCTCTAGAAACCACATCTTGTACACGATTTTCTTTAAATTTGGCACAACATCTTATAATCCAACTAGAAACTATACAGAAATTGGGTATGATCGGTTCAGATTTAGCCCCCATACAAATGTCGCTCCCGATTTGACATTTTCCGCTCTAGAAACCACATCTTGTACCCGATTTTCTTTAAATTTGGCACAACATTGGGTAAGATCTGTTCAGATTTAGATATAGTCCCCATACAAATGTCGCTCCCGATTTGACATTTTCCGCTTTAGAAACCACATCTTGTACCCGATTTTCTTTAAATTTGGCACAACATCTAATAATCCAACTAGAAACACCTATGCAGAAATTGGGTAAGATCTGTTCAGATTTAGATATAGCCCCCATACAAATGTCGCTCCCGATTTGACATTTTCCGCTCTAGAAACCACATATTGTACCCGATTTTCTTTAAATTTGGCACAACATCTTATAATCCAACTAGAAACACCTATGCAGAAATTGGGTAAGATCGGTTCAGATTTAGATATAGCCCCCATACAAATGTCGCTCCCTATTTTACTTTTTCCGCTTTAGAAACCACATATTGTACCCGATTTTCTTTAAAATTGGCACAACATTTTATAATCGAACTAGAAACACCTATGCTGAAAGTAGGTATGATCGGTTCAAATTTAGATATAGTCCCCATACAAATGTCGCTCCCGATTTGACATTTTCCGCTCTAGAAACCACATATTGTACCCGATTTTCTTTAAATTTGGCACAACATCTTATAATCCAACTAGAAACACCTATGCTGAAAGTAGGTATGATCGGTTCAAATTTAGATATAGTCCCCATACAAATGTCGCTCCCGATTTGACATTTTCCGCTTTAGAAACCACATAAAGGGTGATTTTTTAAGAGCTTGATAACTTTTTTTTAAAAAAAAACGCATAAAATTTGCAAAATCTCATCGGTTCTTTATTTGAAACGTTAGATTGGTCCATGACATTTACTTTTTGAAGATAATTTCATTTAAATGTTGACCGCGGCTGCGTCTTAGGTGGTCCATCCGCTTAGTCCAATTTTGGCATTTCCACGTTTTTGAGTAACAGAGACCCAATTGGTGCGAACGGCGACGAATCGAAAATTGGTGGTCATCATTAACACTGGCCGATACAGCTGCGATATTTTCTTCAGTTCGCACTCTACGTAAGCGTGTTGGTGGTTTAATGTCCAACAATGTAAATTTGGTGCGAAATTTAGTCACAATAGCCCGAATAGCCGCTTCAGTGGGTCGATTAAACTGACCATAAAATGGAAGCGCGCAATGAACTTTCTTAACAGAGCACGCATTTTGATAATAAAATTCAATAATTTGCAAGCGTTGTTCGTTCGTAAGACGATTCATGATGAAATGTCAAAGCATACTGAGCATCTTTCTCTTTGACACCAAGTCTGAAATCCCACGTGATCTGTCAAATACTAATGCATGAAAATCCTAACCTCAAAAAAATCACTCTTTATTTTACCCGATTTTCTTTAAATTTGGCACAACATCTAATAACACTGTGCAACATTTTTGAAGTCATTTCAAAATAACCATATACGGACACCGCTACATGATAAAAGACCAAAAAAAAAAGACCCGTGTTTTTTTGTTTCCCCCAAAGTCATGCACTTTTTTTTTTTTATGGGCCCCCAGAGATTTGAGGCCTCGGTGTAATTTTTGGAAAAAAGTGATCATATTCTCAGGCTCATATCTTGCAAACCGTTCGGAATTTTGATTTACTCTCTGAGGCAAAGTTCTAGCTCTTGTCATAAAGAACAAAAATTGTGAACATATAAAATCAAAAAAACTTCATCTTCAAGGTCAAAATCGCAAAAAAACTTAAAAAAATTCGATTTTTTTTAACCTTTTTTCCCCTGTTCAGGTCCATAGGTAGCAAACCGCTGAAAATTCAGGGAAACAATCAACTACAAAAATGTACCTAAGATCTCAATAAACAACTTTCTAGAACATATGAACTTCCTAGGAATTATTCTTAACACCGTTTAGGTAGCGCTTAGGTAGCGCTTAGGTAGCCGCAAAATTGAAAAATTTCCCAAAAATTTCACTGTGCAACATTATTGAAGTCATTTCAAAATAACCATATACGGACACCGCTACATGATAAAAGACCAAAAAAAAAAAGACCCGTGTTTTTTTTTCCCAAAGTCATGCACTTTTTTTTATGGGCCCCAGAGATTTGAGGCCTCGGTGTAATTTTTGGAAAAAAGTGATCATATTCTCAGGCTCATATCTTGCAAACCGTTCGGAATTTTGATTTACTCTCTGAATTGTAGTTGATTGTTTCCCTGAATTTTCAGCGGTTTGCTACCTATGGACCTGAACAGGGGAAAAAAGGTTAAAAAAATCGATTTTTTTTAAGTTTTTTGCGATTTTGACCTTGAAGATGAAGTTTTTTTGATTTTATATGTTCACAATTTTTGTTCTTTATGACAAGAGCTAGAACTTTGCCTCAGAGAGTAAATCAAAATTCCGAACGGTTTGCAAGATATGAGCCTGAGAATATGATCACTTTTTTCCAAAAATTACACCGAGGCCTCAAATCTCTGGGGGCCCATAAAAAAAAGTGCATGACTTTGGGGGAAACAAAAAAACACGGGTCTTTTTTTTTTGGTCTTTTATCATGTAGCGGTGTCCGTATATGGTTATTTTTTTCGTGTTGCACTGTGTAATCCAACTAGAAACACCTATGCAGAAATTGGGTAAGATCTGTTCAGATTTAGATATAGCCCCCATACAAATGTCGCTCCCGATTTCACTTTTTCCGCTCTAGAAACCACATATTGTACCCGATTTTCTTTAAAATTGGCACAACATTTTATAATGGAACTAGAAACACCTATGCTGAAAGTGGCTATGATCGGTTCAGATTTAGGTATAGCCTCCATACAAATGTCGCTCCGATTTGACATTTTCCGATCTAGAAACCACATATTGTACCCGATTTTCTTTAAATTGGGTACAAAATCTTATAATCCAACTAGAAACACCTATGCAGAAATTGGGTAAGATCGGTTCAGATTTAGATATAGCCCCCATACAAATGTCGCTCCCTATTTTACTTTTTCCGCTTTAGAAACCATATATTGTACCCGATTTTCTTTAAAATTGGCACAACATTTTATAATCGAACTAGAAACACCTATGCTGAAAGTAGGTATGATCGGTTCAGATTTAGATATAGCCCCCATACAAATGTCGCTCCCGATTTGACATTTTCCGCTCTAGAAACCACATCTTGCACCCGATTTTCTTTAAATTTGGCACAACATCTTATAATCCAACTAGAAACACCTATGCAGAAATTGGGTAAGATCTGTTATAGTCCCCATACAAATGTCGCTCCCGATTTGACATTTTCCGCTCTAGAAACCACATATTGTACCCGATTTTCTTTAAATTGGGTACAAAATCTTATAATCCAACTAGAAACACCTATGCAGAAATTGGGTAAGATCGGTTCAGATTTAGATATAGCCCCCATACAAATGTCGCTCCCTATTTCACTTTTTCCGCTTTAGAAACCACATATTGTACCCGATTTTCTTTAAAATTGGCACAACATTTTATAATCGAACTAGAAACACCTATGCTGAAAGTAGGTATGATCGGTTCAGATTTAGATATAGCCCCCATACAAATGTCGCTCCCGATTTGAAATTTTCCGCTCTAGAAACCACATATTGTACCCGATTTTCTTTAAATTGGGCACAAACACTTTTTCCGCTCTAGAAACCACATATTGTACCCGATTTTCTTTAAATTGGGTACAACATCTTAAAATCCAACTAGAAACACCTATGCAGAAATTGGGTAAGATCGGTTCAGATTTAGATATAGCCCCCATACAAATGTCGCTCCCTATTTCACTTTTTCCGATTTAGAAACCACATATTGTACCCGATTTTCTTTAAAATTGGCACAACATTTTATAATCGAACTAGAAACACCTATGCTGAAATTGGGCACAACATTTTATAATCGAACTAGAAACACCTATGCTGAAAGTAGGTATGATCGGTTCAGATTTAGATATAGCCCCCATACAAATGTCGATCCCGATTTGACATTTTCCGCTCTAGAAACCACATCTTGTACCTGATTTTCTTTAAATTTGGCACAACATCTTATAATCCAACTAGAAACTATGCAGAAATTGGGTATGATCGGTTCAGATTTAGCCCCCATACAAATGTCTCTCCCGATTTGACATTTTCCGCTCTAGAAACCACATCTTGTACTCGATTTTCTTTAAATTTGGCACAACATTGGGTAAGATCTGTTGAGATTTAGATATAGCCCCCATACAAATGTCGCTCCCGATTTGACATTTTCCGCTCTAGAAACCACATCTTGTACCTGATTTTCTTTAAATTTGGCACAACATCTTATAATCCAACTAGAAACTATGTAGAAATTGGGTATGATCGGTTCAGATTTAGCCTCCATACAAATGTCGCTCCCGATTTGACATTTTCCGCTCTAGAAACCACATCTTGTACCCTATTTTCTTTAAATTTGGCACAACATTGGGTAGGATCTGTTCAGATTTAGATATAGTCCCCATACAAATGTCGCTCCCGATTTGACATTTTCCGCTCTAGAAACCACATCTTGTACCCGATTTGCTTTAAATTTGGCACAACATCTTACAATCCATCTAGAAACACCTATGCAGAAATTGGGTAAGATCGGTTCAGATTTAGATATAGCCCCCATACAAATGTCGCT
Organism: Polietes domitor; assembly: GCA_947397865.1. NCBI lineage: Eukaryota > Metazoa > Arthropoda > Insecta > Diptera > Muscidae > Polietes > Polietes domitor. Next base: position 92,009,890 of record OX377618.1, on the reverse strand, counting down.
CCCTATTTCACTTTTTCGGCTTTAGAAACCACATATTGTACCCGATTTTCTTTAAAATTGGCACAACATTTTATAAACGAACTAGAAACACCTATGCTGAAAGTAGGTATGTTCGGTTCAGATTTATATATAGCCCCCATACAAATGTCGCTCCCGATTTGACATTTTCCGCTCTAGAAACCACATCTTGTACCTGATTTTCTTTAAATTTGGCACAACATCTTATAATCCAACTAGAAACTATGCAGAAATTGTGTCTGATCGGTTCAGATTTAGCCCCCATACAAATGTCGCTCCCGATTTGACATTTTCGCTCTAGAAACCACATCTTGTACCCGATTTTCTTTAAATTTGGCACAACATTGGGTAAGATCTGTTCAGATTTAGATATAGCCCCCATAAAAATGTCGCTCCCGATTTGACATTTTCCGCTCTAGAAACCACATCTTGTACCTGATTTTCTTTAAATTTGGCACAACATCTTATAATCCAACTAGAAACTATGCAGAAATTGGGTATGATCGGTTCAGATTTAGCCCCCATACAAATGTCGCTCCCGATTTGACATTTTCCGCTCTAGAAACCACATCTTGTACCCGATTTTCTTGGAATTTTGCACAACATTGGGTAAGATCTGTTCAGATTTAGATATAGTCCCCATACAAATGTCGCTCCCGAATTGACATTTTCCGCTCTAGAAACCACATCTTGTACCCGATGTTCTTTAAATTTGGCACAACATCTTACAATCCATCTAGAAACACCTATGCAGAAATTGGGTAAGATCGGTTCAGATTTAGATATAGCCCCCATACAAATGTCGCTCCCTATTTCACTTTTTCCGCTTTAGAAACCACATATTGTACCCGATTTTCTTTAAAATTGGCACAACATTTTATAATCGAACTAGAAACACCTATGCTGAAAGTAGGTATGATCGGTTCAGATTTAGATATAGCCCCCATACAAATGTCGCTCCCGATTTGACATTTTCCGCTCTAGAAACCACATCTTGTACCCGATTTTCTTTAAATTTGTTCAGATTTAGGTATAGTCCCCATACAAATGTCGCTCCCGATTTGACATTTTCCGCTCCAGAAATCACATCTTGTACCCGATTTTCTTTAAATTTGGCACAACATCTTATAATCCATCTAGAAACACCTATGCAGAAATTGGGTAAGATCGGTTCAGATTTAGATATAGCCCCCATACAAATATCGCTCCCGATTTCACTTTTTCCGCTCTAGAAACCACATCTTGTACCCTATTTTCTTTAAATTTGGCACAACATTGGGTAGGATCTGTTCAGATTTAGATATAGTCCCCATACAAATGTCGCTCCCGATTTGACATTTTCCGCTCTAGAAACCACATCTTGTACCCGATTTGCTTTAAATTTGGCACAACATCTTACAATCCATCTAGAAACACCTATGCAGAAATTGGGTAAGATCGGTTCAGATTTAGATATAGCCCACATACAAATGTCGCTCCCTATTTCACTTTTTCGGCTTTAGAAACCACATATTGTACCCGATTTTCTTTAAAATTGGCACAACATTTTATAAACGAACTAGAAACACCTATGCTGAAAGTAGGTATGTTCGGTTCAGATTTATATATAGCCCCCATACAAATGTCGCTCCCGATTTGACATTTTCCGCTCTAGAAACCACATCTTGTACCTGATTTTCTTTAAATTTGGCACAACATCTTATAATCCAACTAGAAACTATGCAGAAATTGTGTCTGATCGGTTCAGATTTAGCCCCCATACAAATGTCGCTCCCGATTTGACATTTTCGCTCTAGAAACCACATCTTGTACCCGATTTTCTTTAAATTTGGCACAACATTGGGTAAGATCTGTTCAGATTTAGATATAGCCCCCATACAAATGTCGCTCCCGATTTGACATTTTCCGCTCTAGAAACCACATCTTGTACCTGATTTTCTTTAAATTTGGCACAACATCTTATAATCCAACTAGAAACTATGCAGAAATTGGGTATGATCGGTTCAGATTTAGCCCCCATACAAATGTCGCTCCCGATTTGACATTTTCCGCTCTAGAAACCACATCTTGTACCCGATTTTCTTGGAATTTTGCACAACATTGGGTAAGATCTGTTCAGATTTAGATATAGTCCCCATACAAATGTCGCTCCCGAATTGACATTTTCCGCTCTAGAAACCACATCTTGTACCCGATGTTCTTTAAATTTGGCACAACATCTTACAATCCATCTAGAAACACCTATGCAGAAATTGGGTAAGATCGGTTCAGATTTAAATATAGCCCCCATACAAATGTCGCTCCCTATTTCACTTTTTCCGCTTTAGAAACCACATCTTGTACTCGATTTTCTTTAAATTTGGCACAACATTGGGTAAGATCTGTTGAGATTTAGATATAGCCCCCATACAAATGTCGCTCCCGATTTGACATTTTCCGCTCTAGAAACCACATCTTGTACCTGATTTTCTTTAAATTTGGCACAACATCTTATAATCCAACTAGAAACTATGTAGAAATTGGGTATGATCGGTTCAGATTTAGCCTCCATACAAATGTCGCTCCCGATTTGACATTTTCCGCTCTAGAAACCACATCTTGTACCCTATTTTCTTTAAATTTGGCACAACATTGGGTAGGATCTGTTCAGATTTAGATATAGTCCCCATACAAATGTCGCTCCCGATTTGACATTTTCCGCTCTAGAAACCACATCTTGTACCCGATTTGCTTTAAATTTGGCACAACATCTTACAATCCATCTAGAAACACCTATGCAGAAATTGGGTAAGATCGGTTCAGATTTAGATATAGCCCCCATACAAATGTCGCTCCCTATTTCACTTTTTCGGCTTTAGAAACCACATATTGTACCCGATTTTCTTTAAAATTGGTACAACATTTTATAAACGAACTAGAAACACCTATGCTGAAAGTAGGTATGTTCGGTTCAGATTTATATATAGCCCCCATACAAATGTCGCTCCCGATTTGACATTTTCCGCTCTAGAAACCACATCTTGTACCTGATTTTCTTTAAATTTGGCACAACATCTTATAATCCAAATAGAAACTATGCAGAAATTGTGTCTGATCGGTTCAGATTTAGCCCCCATACAAATGTCGCTCCCGATTTGACATTTTCGCTCTAGAAACCACATCTTGTACCCGATTTTCTTTAAATTTGGCACAACATTTGGTAAGATCTGTTCAGATTTAGATATAGCCCCCATACAAATGTCGCTCCCGATTTGACATTTTCCGCTCTAGAAACCACATCTTGTACCTGATTTTCTTTAAATTTGGCACAACATCTTATAATCCAACTAGAAACTATGCAGAAATTGGGTATGATCGGTTCAGATTTAGCCCCCATACAAATGTCGCTCCCGATTTGACATTTTCCGCTCTAGAAACCACATCTTGTACCCGATTTTCTTGGAATTTTGCACAACATTGGGTAAGATCTGTTCAGATTTAGATATAGTCCCCATACAAATGTCGCTCCCGAATTGACATTTTCCGCTCTAGAAACCAAATCTTGTACCCGATGTTCTTTAAATTTGGCACAACATCTTACAATCCATCTAGAAACACCTATGCAGAAATTGGGTAAGATCGGTTCAGATTTAAATATAGCCCCCATACAAATGTCGCTCCCTATTTCACTTTTTCCGCTTTAGAAACCACATATTGTACCCGATTTTCTTTAAAATTGGCACAACATTTTATAATCGAACTAGAAACACCTATGCTGAAAGTAGGTATGATCGGTTCAGATTTAGATATAGCCCCCATACAAATGTCGCTCCCGATTTGACATTTTCCGCTCTAGAAACCACATCTTGTACCCGATTTTCTTTAAATTTGTTCAGATTTAGGTATAGTCCCCATACAAATGTCGCTCCCGATTTGACATTTTCCGCTCTAGAAATCACATCTTGTACCCGATTTTCTTTAAATTTGGCACAACATCTTATAATCCATCTAGAAACACCTATGTAGAAATTGGGTAAGATCGGTTCAGATTTAGATATAGCCCCCATACAAATATCGCTCCCGATTTCACTTTTTCCGCTCTAGAAACCACATATTGTACCCGATTTTCTTTAAATTTGGGTACAACATCTTATAATCCAACTAGAAACTATGCAGAAATTGTGTCTGATCGGTTCAGATTTAGCCCCCATACAAATGTCGCTCCCGATTTGACATTTTCCGCTCTAGAAACCACATCTTGTACCCGATGTTCTTTAAATTTGGCACAACATCTTACAATCCATCTAGAAACACCTATGCAGAAATTGGGTAAGATCGGTTCAGATTTAAATATAGCCCCCATACAAATGTCGCTCCCTATTTCACTTTTTCCGCTTTAGAAACCACATCTTGTACCCTATTTTCTTTAAATTTGGCACAACATTGGTTAGGATCTGTTCAGATTTAGATATAGTCCCCATACAAATGTCGCTCCCGATTTGACATTTTCCGCTCTAGAAACCACATCTTGTACCCGATTTGCTTTAAATTTGGCACAACATCTTACAATCCATCTAGAAACACCTATGCAGAAATTGGGTAAGATCGGTTCAGATTTAGATATAGCCCCCATACAAATGTCGCTCCCTATTTCACTTTTTCGGCTTTAGAAACCACATATTGTACCCGATTTTCTTTAAAATTGGCACAACATTTTATAAACGAACTAGAAACACCTATGCTGAAAGTAGGTATGTTCGGTTCAGATTTATATATAGCCCCCATACAAATGTCGCTCCCGATTTGACATTTTCCGCTCTAGAAACCACATCTTGTACCTGATTTTCTTTAAATTTGGCACAACATCTTATAATCCAACTAGAAACTATGCAGAAATTGTGTCTGATCGGTTCAGATTTAGCCCCCATACAAATGTCGCTCCCGATTTGACATTTTCGCTCTAGAAACCACATCTTGTACCCGATTTTCTTTAAATTTGGCACAACATTGGGTAAGATCTGTTCAGATTTAGATATAGCCCCCATACAAATGTCGCTCCCGATTTGACATTTTCCGCTCTAGAAACCACATCTTGTACCCGATTTTCTTGGAATTTTGCACAACATTGGGTAAGATCTGTTCAGATTTAGATATAGTCCCCATACAAATGTCGCTCCCGAATTGACATTTTCCGCTCTAGAAACCACATCTTGTACCCGATGTTCTTTAAATTTGGCACAACATCTTACAATCCATCTAGAAACACCTATGCAGAAATTGGGTAAGATCGGTTCAGATTTAAATATAGCCCCCATACAAATGTCGCTCCCTATTTCACTTTTTCCGCTTTAGAAACCACATCTTGTACCCTATTTTCTTTAAATTTGGCACAACATTGGGTAGGATCTGTTCAGATTTAGATATAGTCCCCATACAAATGTCGCTCCCGATTTGACATTTTCCGCTCTAGAAACCACATCTTGTACCCGATTTGCTTTAAATTTGGCACAACATCTTACAATCCATCTAGAAACACCTATGCAGAAATTGGGTAAGATCGGTTCAGATTTAGATATAGCCCCCATACAAATGTCGCTCCCTATTTCACTTTTTCGGCTTTAGAAACCACATATTGTACCCGATTTTCTTTAAAATTGGCACAACATTTTATAAACGAACTAGAAACACCTATGCTGAAAGTAGGTATGTTCGGTTCAGATTTATATATAGCCCCCATACAAATGTCGCTCCCCATTTGACATTTTCCGCTCTAGAAACCACATCTTGTACCTGATTTTCTTAAAATTTGGCACAACATCTTATAATCCAACTAGAAACTATGCAGAAATTGTGTCTGATCGGTTCAGATTTAGCCCCCATACAAATGTCGCTCCCGATTTGACATTTTCGCTCTAGAAACCACATCTTGTACCCGATTTTCTTTAAATTTGGCACAACATTGGGTAAGATCTGTTCAGATTTAGATATAGCCCCCATACAAATGTCGCTCCCGATTTGACATTTTCCGCTCTAGAAACCACATCTTGTACCTGATTTTCTTTAAATTTGGCACAACATCTTATAATCCAACTAGAAACTATGCAGAAATTGGGTATGATCGGTTCAGATTTAGCCCCCATACAAATGTCGCTCCCGATTTGACATTTTCCGCTCTAGAAACCACATCTTGTACCCGATTTTCTTGGAATTTTGCACAACATTGGGTAAGATCTGTTCAGATTTAGATATAGTCCCCATACAAATGTCGCTCCCGAATTGACATTTTCCGCTCTAGAAACCACATCTTGTACCCGATGTTCTTTAAATTTGGCACAACATCTTACAATCCATCTAGAAACACCTATGCAGAAATTGGGTAAGATCGGTTCAGATTTAAATATAGCCCCCATACAAATGTCGCTCCCTATTTCACTTTTTCCGCTTTAGAAACCACATATTGTACCCGATTTTCTTTAAAATTGGCACAACATTTTATAATCGAACTAGAAACACCTATGCTGAAAGTAGGTATGATCGGTTCAGATTTAGATATAGCCCCCATACAAATGTCGCTCCCGATTTGACATTTTCCGCTCTAGAAACCACATCTTGTACCCGATTTTCTTTAAATTTTTTTAGATTTAGGTATAGTCCCCATACAAATGTCGCTCCCGATTTGACATTTTCCGCTCTAGAAATCACATCTTGTACCCGATTTTCTTTAAATTTGGCACAACATCTTATAATCCATCTAGAAACACCTATGCAGAAATTGGGTAAGATCGGTTCAGATTTAGATATAGCCCCCATACAAATATCGCTCCCGATTTCACTTTTTCCGCTCTAGAAACCACATCTTGTACCCTATTTTCTTTAAATTTGGCACAACATTGGGTAGGATCTGTTCAGATTTAGATATAGTCCCCATACAAATGTCGCTCCCGATTTGACATTTTCCGCTCTAGAAACCACATCTTGTACCCGATTTGCTTTAAATTTGGCACAACATCTTACAATCCATCTAGAAACACCTATGCAGAAATTGGGTAAGATCGGTTCAGATTTAGATAAAGCCCCCATACAAATGTCGCTCCCTATTTCACTTTTTCGGCTTTAGAAACCACATATTGTACCCGATTTTCTTTAAAATTGGCACAACATTTTATAAACGAACTAGAAACACCTATGCTGAAAGTAGGTATGTTCGGTTCAGATTTATATATAGCCCCCATACAAATGTCGCTCCCGATTTGACATTTTCCGCTCTAGAAACCACATCTCGTACCTGATTTTCTTTAAATTTGGCACAACATCTTATAATCCAACTAGAAACTATGCAGAAATTGTGTCTGATCGGTTCAGATTTAGCCCCCATACAAATGTCGCTCCCGATTTGACATTTTCGCTCTAGAAACCACATCTTGTACCCGATTTTCTTTAAATTTGGCACAACATTGGGTAAGATCTGTTCAGATTTAGATATAGCCCCCATACAAATGTCGCTCCCGATTTGACATTTTCCGCTCTAGAAACCACATCTTGTACCTGATTTTCTTTAAATTTGGCACAACATCTTATAATCCAACTAGAAACTATGCAGAAATTGGGTATGATCGGTTCAGATTTAGCCCCCATACAAATGTCGCTCCCGATTTGACATTTTCCGCTCTAGAAACCACATCTTGTACCCGATTTTCTTGGAATTTTGCACAACATTGGGTAAGATCTGTTCAGATTTAGATATAGTCCCCATACAAATGTCGCTCCCGAATTGACATTTTCCGCTCTAGAAACCACATCTTGTACCCGATGTTCTTTAAATTTGGCACAACATCTTACAATCCATCTAGAAACACCTATGCAGAAATTGGGTAAGATCGGTTCAGATTTAAATATAGCCCCCATACAAATGTCGCTCCCTATTTCACTTTTTCCGCTTTAGAAACCACATCTTGTACTCGATTTTCTTTAAATTTGGCACAACATTGGGTAAGATCTGTTGAGATTTAGATATAGCCCCCATACAAATGTCGCTCCCGATTTGACATTTTCCGCTCTAGAAACCACATCTTGTACCTGATTTTCTTTAAATTTGGCACAACATCTTATAATCCAACTAGAAACTATGTAGAAATTGGGTATGATCGGTTCAGATTTAGCCTCCATACAAATGTCGCTCCCGATTTGACATTTTCCGCTCTAGAAACCACATCTTGTACCCTATTTTCTTTAAATTTGGCACAACATTGGGTAGGATCTGTTCAGATTTAGATATAGTCCCCATACAAATGTCGCTCCCGATTTGACATTTTCCGCTCTAGAAACCACATCTTGTACCCGATTTGCTTTAAATTTGGCACAACATCTTACAATCCATCTAGAAACACCTATGCAGAAATTGGGTAAGATCGGTTCAGATTTAGATATAGCCCCCATACAAATGTCGCTCCCTATTTCACTTTTTCGGCTTTAGAAACCACATAGTGTACCCGATTTTCTTTAAAATTGGCACAACATTTTATAAACGAACTAGAAACACCTATGCTGAAAGTAGGTATGTTCGGTTCAGATTTATATATAGCCCCCATACAAATGTCGCTCCCGATTTGACATTTTCCGCTCTAGAAACCACATCTTGTACCTGATTTTCTTTAAATTTGGCACAACATCTTATAATCCAACTAGAAACTATGCAGAAATTGTGTCTGATCGGTTCAGATTTAGCCCCCATACAAATGTCGCTCCCGATTTGACATTTTCGCTCTAGAAACCACATCTTGTACCCGATTTTCTTTAAATTTGGCACAACATTGGGTAAGATCTGTTCAGATTTAGATATAGCCCCCATACAAATGTCGCTCCCGATTTGACATTTTCCGCTCTAGAAACCACATCTTGTACCTGATTTTCTTTAAATTTGGCACAACATCTTATAATCCAACTAGAAACTATGCAGAAATTGGGTATGATCGGTTCAGATTTAGCCCCCATACAAATGTCGCTCCCGATTTGACATTTTCCGCTCTAGAAACCAAGATACCCGATTTTCTTGGAATTTTGCACAACATTGGGTAAGATCTGTTCAGATTTAGATATAGTCCCCATACAAATGTCGCTCCCGAATTGACATTTTCCGCTCTAGAAACCACATCTTGTACCCGATGTTCTTTAAATTTGGCACAACATCTTACAATCCATCTAGAAACACCTATGCAGAAATTGGGTAAGATCGGTTCAGATTTAAATATAGCCCCCATACAAATGTCGCTCCCTATTTCACTTTTTCCGCTTTAGAAACCACATATTGTACCCGATTTTCTTTAAAATTGGCACAACATTTTATAATCGAACTAGAAACACCTATGCTGAAAGTAGGTATGATCGGTTCAGATTTAGATATAGCCCCCATACAAATGTCGCTCCCGATTTGACATTTTCCGCTCTAGAAACCACATCTTGTACCCGATTTTCTTTAAATTTGTTCAGATTTAGGTATAGTCCCCATACAAATGTCGCTCCCGATTTGACATTTTCCGCTCTAGAAATCACATCTTGTACCCGATTTTCTTTAAATTTGGCACAACATCTTATAATCCATCTAGAAACACCTATGCAGAAATTGGGTAAGATCGGTTCAGATGTAGATATAGCCCCCATACAAATATCGCTCCCGATTTCACTTTTTCCGCTCTAGAAACCACATATTGTACCCGATTTTCTTTAAATTGGGTACAACATCTTATAATCCAACTAGAAACACCTATGCAGAAATTGGGTAAGATCGGTTCAGATTTAGATATAGCCCCCATACAAATGTCGCTCCCTATTTCACTTTTTCCGCTTTAGAAACCACATATTGTACCCGATTTTCTTTTAAATTGGCACAACATTTTATAATCGAACTAGAAACACCTATTCTGAAATTGGGTACCACATCTTATAATGCAACTAGAAACACCTATGCAGAAATTGGAAAAGATCGGTTCAGATTTAGATATAGCCCCCATACAAATGTCGCTCCCTATTTCACTTTTTCCGCTTTAGAAACCACATATTGTACCCGATTTTCTTTAAAATTGGCACAACATCTTATAACCCAACTAGAAACACCTATGCAGAAATTGGGTAAGATCTGTTCAGATTTAGATATAGTCCCCATACAAATGTCGCTCCCGATTTGACATTTTCCGCTCTAGAAACCACATCTTGTACCCGATTTTCTTTAAATTTGGCACAACATCTTATAACCCAACTAGAAACACCTATGCAGAAATTGGGTAAGATCGGTTCAGATTTAAATATAGCCCCCATACAAATGTCGCTCCCTATTTCACTTTTTCCGCTTTAGAAACCACATATTGTACCCGATTTTCTTTAAAATTGGCACAACATTTTATAATCAAACTAGAAACACCTATGCTGAAATTGGGTACCACATCTTATAATGCAACTAGAAACACCTATGCAGAAATTGGAAAAGATCGGTTCAGATTTAGATATAGCCCCCATACAAATGTCGCTCCCTATTTCACTTTTTCCGCTTTAGAAACCACATATTGTACCCGATTTTCTTTAAAATTGGCACAACATCTTATAACCCAACTAGAAACACCTATGCAGAAATTGGGTAAGATCGGTTCAGATTTAGACATAGCCCAAATACAAATGTCGCTCCCTATTTCACTTTTTCCGCTTTAGAAACCATTTCCCGATTTTCTTTAAAATTGGCACAACATTTTATAATCGAACTAGAAACACCTATGCTGAAAGTAGGTATGATCGGTTCAGATTTAGATATAGCCCCCATACAAATGTCGCTCCCGATTTGACATTTTCCGCTCTAGAAACCACATCTTGTACCCGATTTTCTTTAAATTTGGCACAACATCTTATAACCCAACTAGAAACACCTATGCAGAAATTGGGTAAGATCTGTTCAGATTTAGATATAGTCCCCATACAAATGTCGCTGAAAGTAGGTATGATCGGTTCAGATTTAGATATAGCCCCCATACAAATGTCGCTCCCGATTTGACATTTTCCGCTCTAGAAACCACATCTTGTACCCGATTTTCTTTAAATTTGGCACAACATCTTACAATCCATCTAGAAACACCTATGCAGAAATTGGGTAAGATCGGTTCAGATTTAAATATAGCCCCCATACAAATGTCGCTCCCTATTTCACTTTTTCCGCTTTAGAAACCACATATTGTACCCGATTTTCTTTAAAATTGGCACAACATTTTATAATCGAACCAGAAACACCTATGCTGAAAGTAGGTATGATCGGTTCAGATTTAGATATAGCCCCCATACAAATATCGCTCCCGATTTCACTTTTTCCGCTCTAGAAACCACATATTGTACCCGATTTTCTTTAAATTGGGTACAACATCTTATAATCCAACTAGAAACACCTATGCAGAAATTGGGTAAGATCGGTTCAGATTTAGATATAGCCCCCATACAAATGTCGCTCCCTATTTCACTTTTTCCGCTTTAGAAACCACATATTGTACCCGATTTTCTTTTAAATTGGCACAACATTTTATAATCGAACTAGAAACACCTATGCTGAAATTGGGTACCACATCTTATAATGCAACTAGAAACACCTATGCAGAAATTGGAAAAGATCGGTTCAGATTTAGATATAGCCCCCATACAAATGTCGCTCCCTATTTCACTTTTTCCGCTTTAGAAACCACATATTGTACCCGATTTTCTTTAAAATTGGCACAACATCTTATAACCCAACTAGAAACACCTATGCAGAAATTGGGTAAGATCTGTTCAGATTTAGATATAGTCCCCATACAAATGTCGCTCCCGATTTGACATTTTCCGCTCTAGAAACCACATCTTGTACCCGATTTTCTTTAAATTTGGCACAACATCTTATAACCCAACTAGAAACACCTATGCAGAAATTGGGTAAGATCGGTTCAGATTTAAATATAGCCCCCATACAAATGTCGCTCCCTATTTCACTTTTTCCGCTTTAGAAACCACATATTGTACCCGATTTTCTTTAAAATTGGCACAACATTTTATAATCAAACTAGAAACACCTATGCTGAAATTGGGTACCACATCTTATAATGCAACTAGAAACACCTATGCAGAAATTGGAAAAGATCGGTTCAGATTTAGATATAGCCCCCATACAAATGTCGCTCCCTATTTCACTTTTTCCGCTTTAGAAACCACATATTGTACCCGATTTTCTTTAAAATTGGCACAACATCTTATAACCCAACTAGAAACACCTATGCAGAAATTGGGTAAGATCGGTTCAGATTTAGACATAGCCCAAATACAAATGTCGCTCCCTATTTCACTTTTTCCGCTTTAGAAACCACATATTGTACCCGATTTTCTTTAAAATTGGCACAACATTTTATAATCGAACTAGAAACACCTATGCTGAAAGTAGGTATGATCGGTTCAGATTTAGATATAGCCCCCATACAAATGTCGCTCCCGATTTGACATTTTCCGCTTTAGAAACCACATCTTGTACCCGATTTTCTTTAAATTTGGCACAACATCTTATAACCCAACTAGAAACACCTATGCAGAAATTGGGTAAGATCTGTTCAGATTTAGATATAGTCCCCATACAAATGTCGCTCCCGATTTGACATTTTCCGCTCTAGAAACCACATATTGTACCCGAGTTGCTTTAAATTTGGCACAACATCTTATAATCCATCTAGAAACACCTATGCAGAAATTGGGTAAGATCGGTTCAGATTTAGATATAGCCCCCATACAAATGTCGCTCCCGATTTCACTTTTTCCGCTCTAGAAACCACATATTGTACCCGATTTTCTTTAAATTGGGTACAACATCTTATAATCCAACTAGAAACACCTATGCAGAAATTGGGTAAGATCGGTTCAGATTTAGATATAGCCCAAATACAAATGTCGCTCCCTATTTCACTTTTTCCGCTTTAGAAACCACATATTGTACCCGATTTTCTTTAAAATTGGCACAACATTTTATAATCGAACCAGAAACACCTACGCTGAAATTGGGTACAACATCTTATAATCCAACTAGAAACACCTATGCAGAAATTGGGTAAGATCGGTTCAGATTTAGATATAGCCCCCATACAAATGTCGCTCCCTATTTCACTTTTTCCGCTTTAGAAACCACATATTCTACCCGATTTTCTTTAAAATTGGCACAACATTTTATAATCGAACTAGAAACACCTATGCTGAAAGTAGGTATGATCGGTTCAGATTTAGATATAGCCCCCATACAAATGTCGCTCCCGATTTGACATTTTCCGCTCTAGAAACCACATCTTGTACCCGATTTTCTTTAAATTTGGCACAACAACTTATAATCCAACTAGAAACTATGCAGAAATTGGGTATGATCGGTTCAGATTTAGCCCCCATACAAATTTCGCTCCCGATTTGACATTTTCCGCTCTAGAAACCACATCTTGTACCCGATTTTCTTTAAATTTGGCACAACATCTTATAATCCAACTAGAAACACCTATGCAGAAACTGGGTAAGATATGTTCAGATTTAGATATAGCACCTACACAAATGTCGTTCTCGATTTGACATTTTCCGCTCTAGAAACCACATATTGTACCCGAGTTTCTTTAAAATTGGCACAACATTTTATAATGGAACTAGAAACACCTATGCTGAAAGTGGCTATGATCGGTTCAGATTTAGATATAGCCCCCACACAAATGTCGCTCCCGATTTGACTTTTTCCGCTCTAAAATCCACATTTTGTACCCGTTTTTTCTTTAAAATTGGCACAACATCTTATAATCCAACTAAAAAATTATGATGAAAGAGGGTAAGATCGGTTCAGATTTAGATATAGCCCTCATACAAATGTTGCTCCCGATTGTTTAACCGATTTTGATTCTGAAATTGGGTACCACATCTTATAATGCAACTAGAAACACCTATGCAGAAATTGGAAAAGATCGGTTCAGATTTAGATATAGCCCCCATACAAATGTCGCTCCCTATTTCACTTTTTCCGCTTTAGAAACCACATATTGTACCCGATTTTCTTTAAAATTGGCACAACATCTTATAACCCAACTAGAAACACCTATGCAGAAATTGGGTAAGATCGGTTTAGATTTAGATATAGCCCAAATACAAATGTCGCTCCCTATTTCACTTTTTCCGCTTTAGAAACCACATATTGTACCCGATTTTCTTTGAAATTGGCACAACATTTTATAATCGAACTAGAAACACCTATGCTGAAAGTAGGTATGATCGGTTCAGATTTAGATATAGCCCCCATACAAATGTCGCTCCCGATTTGACATTTTCCGCTCTAGAAACCACATCTTGTACCCGATTTTCTTTAAATTTGGCACAACATCTTATAACCCAACTAGAAACACCTATGCAGAAATTGGGTAAGATCTGTTCAGATTTAGATATAGTCCCCATACAAATGTCGCTCCCGATTTGACATTTTCCGCTCTAGAAACCACATATTGTACCCGAGTTTCTTTAAATTTGGCACAACATCTTATAATCCATCTAGAAACACCTATGCAGAAATTGGGTAAGATCGGTTCAGATTTAGATATAGCCCCATACAAATGTCGCTCCCGATTTCACTTTTTCCGCTCTAGAAACCACATATTGTACCCGATTTTCTTTAAATTGGGTACAACATCTTATAATCCAACTAGAAACACCTATGCAGAAATTGGGTAAGATCGGTTCAGATTTAGATATAGCCCAAATACAAATGTCGCTCCCTATTTCACTTTTTCCGCTTTAGAAACCACATGTTGTACCCGATTTTCTTTAAAATTGGCACAACATTTTATAATCGAACTAGAAACACCTACGCTGAAATTGGGTACAACATCTTATAATCCAACTAGAAACACCTATGCAGAAATTGGGTAAGATCGGTTCAGATTTAGATATAGCCCCCATACAAATGTCGCTCCCTATTTCACTTTTTCCGCTTTAGAAACCACATATTCTACCCGATTTTCTTTAAAATTGGCACAACATTTTATAATCGAACTAGAAACACCTATGCTGAAAGTAGGTATGATCGGTTCAGATTTAGATATAGCCCCCATACAAATGTCGCTCCCGATTTGACATTTTCCGCTCTAGAAACCACATCTTGTACCCGATTTTCTTTAAATTTGGCACAACAACTTATAATCCAACTAGAAACTATGCAGAAATTTGGTATGATCGGTTCAGATTTAGCCCCCATACAAATGTCGCTCCCGATTTGACATTTTCCGCTCTAGAAACCACATCTTGTACCCGATTTTCTTTAAATTTGGCACAACATCTTATAATCCAACTAGAAACACCTATGCAGAAACTGGGTAAGGTATGTTCAGATTTAGATATAGCACCTACACAAATGTCGTTCTCGATTTGACATTTTCCGCTCTAGAAACCACATATTGTACCCGAGTTTCTTTAAAATTGGCACAACATTTTATAATGGAACTAGAAACACCTATGCTGAAAGTGGCTATGATCGGTTCAGATTTAGATATAGCCCCCACACAAATGTCGCTCCCGATTTGACTTTTTCCGCTCTAAAATCCACATTTTGTACCCGTTTTTTTCTTTAAAATTGGCACAACATCTTATAATCCAACTAAAAAAATTATGATGAAAGAGGGTAAGATCGGTTCAGATTTAGATATAGCCCTCATACAAATGTTGCTCCCGATTGTTTAACCGATTTTGGCCAAACTTTACATATTATATTTCACCAATAAACATACATGTTGAAAGCGAGTCACATCGTTCCAGGTTTCAATATACCCCCATACAAATGTCCTTTCCGATTTCACATTTTTTGTCAAACACATACATTTACCGGATTCAAAAATCCTTCCCGATTTCACTTTTTTACCGAATTGAATTGTAATGAGAATTGTTCAGGTGATGCCCATATGTCCATACTTTGGTATAACCCAAATGGGGCCCTTTCTGATCTATTACAGCTCTAGAAACTACATCTTACATCGGATCTTCATCAAATTTTGCAGATCATGATATTTTTTCAACTAGGAATACCTACAGTGATTGAGAAATATATAGGCCCATGTTTTGGACAAGTCCCAGAATGTTGTTATTGGACCCCTTTTGAAATGTCGGTCCTATTACTACTGTATATTTTGTTTTTGTCTGTCGGATAATTGGATCAATTACCATATTATTAACCGTATTCGTTAAATATGGCTAAAGATGAATTTATAGTAGCTGTATAATTTATATGAACTACATAAAATTGCTCCCATGAAATACCTGGGTTTAGTAATCAAAGCGAGGTACATACACAGGAAGTGGTGTAGGGTATTATATAGTCGGCCCCGCCCGTCTTTAGCCTTTCCTTACTTGTTTTTAAAATGGCATGTCTTGATGTGATTCCACTTTTTACTGTCATCAGTTTGTAGATTGACAAGAGGTATCCATGGTAACCAGGAATGCTCATAGTTGCGGGAGTAAGAGTGGACTGATTTGACCATGGTGAATGCTCGTCATCACGTTGATGAGTGATGATTGAATTTGTTGTATGTTAAGTGTCATTAATATTAATTGCACGGATAAAGAGAGGTACAATTGTGATAGTTTCTAATCTAATATGATATTCTCTGTTCCGTGAAGGCGGTTCATGATTTCTGTAAGTTGGTGTTCAAAACTTGATAATCTTGTCATAGTGGTACTCTGACTACTTTTAACGATGTTGATAGTGGAGTCAATTATGGACGTTTGGTTCTTCATAAACGAAGTCATTTGTCCTTCATTTTCCTGAATTACTGTAATCGTATCCGACGTCATTTCGGCGTAGTCCGAATCCAAGACTCCGAACAATGTGTTAGCAACATTTCCAATTATATTAAGAGCCCCTCTTTTCTGTCGATGTGGAACGAGTAAAGTGTTATCCATTGATACTTCCGTGTTAATACGTTGGAAGTGTCTAACAAGATCTTCGCACTCACGTTTTTGTTGAATTTGTTGACATATGTGTTGAAGGGCCATTGTACCATTTTGTAGTGCCTGTATCTCCTTTTTTAATGGCCCTAACTCATAAAATATTTTAAGTGTCCATATGCTGGATATTATGTTGCATTTGCCGATTTGTTCAAAGTGGATACCTGTTGTCTCCGGAAAGTTTTCTACCTTTACTGGACTACATATGACAAATGGAAGGATCAATAATATTGTTATTAATATAGCTGGTGTCGAAAGACGTCGTCGTGTTGGCTTCGCTAGAGGTTTGGTATCGGTGGGAATGACGTCGACGTTTGAAATATGTACAGATCCGTCACATTGTCTTTTTGCTTCCGGTTCATTTGAATTTTGATCAGGGTTTGTGACTGATGAAGTTCGTCTGGACCAAGTTGTTGGTAGGAAGTAAGGAAAGACGATGAATTGTGCGTTTGAAACTTCCTGTTGCAGTTTTTACATCGGCCACCCGTGTAGATCCATCATTTCCTGGATAAACGTGAGTTATTCGTCCTAATGGCCATTTCATGAAGGGCGTGTTGTTATCTTTAATGATGACCATGTCTCCTAGTTTGATGTGCAGATATTCACTGGACCATCGTTTCCAGAACTCATGTTTTAATTGTGTTACGAGTTCCCATCGGGACAGAAGTGAAATATTTTTTGAACTGGCTTCGCTATCCACCGCTGCTGTGGGAGCCTCACCGATCAGTAGATGTCCTGGTGTCAATGCTGATAGGTCGGAAGGATCATTAGACATCGGTGTCAAAGGTCGTGAATTCAATATTGCTTCTATTTCAACGACTACTGTCTCCAGTTCTTCATACGTCTCAGTAAGTTCCGGAAGTTGATTTCTAGCACCAACGAAGTTTGTTGCATTGTCGCTGTATATATTCTGACAACGTCATCTTCGACTGATAAAACGTTTTAATGCTCCTCTAAATGCGTTGGTTGATAATTCACTTACAAGCTCGAGGTGAACTGCCTTGGTGGCAAAACAACAAAATACAGCGATGTATGCTTTTGTTGGTCGCTTTCCTCTGACTTTGTAGTGAATCCATAGCGGGCCGCAGTAATCAACTCCCGCATTGATAAATGGTCTTGATGGAGTCACTCTTGCTTGTGGAAGGTTGCCCATAATCTGTTGGCACAATTGAGGACGAGCCTTTTTACAACGTATGTATTTTTGTACAATGGCCCCTTGCCGTTATTTTTCCTTTTATTGGCCAGAATCTCTGCCTCATGATTCCTAATAAGGCCTGTGGACTACAATGCTTGTTTTCTTCGTGCATCATCTTGAATATTAGTTTGACCAATATGTCGTTGTATGGCAACAATATTGGATGCTTGGCATCATAGGGTAGAGTTGATTCTTCTAATCGTCCTCCAACACGAATGATGCCTTTGTTGTCAATAAAGGGGGACAAACTGGTGATGGCACTTTGTTTGCCAATGTCTTGACGTTGTTCCAATTTTTTTAATTCGGCTTCAAAATCAATGCATTGGATCGTCCGTATAATAACTATAAGTGCCGCATCGAGTTCTCTCGGTTTCAGTGCCCTTAGGTCTGGTCTTAGTGGTTTTTGTAGAGTGTAATTTCCAATGAAACGAAGAACATAAGATAATATTCTCTGTAGTCTCGGGAACGAGCCTATGTGTTGAATTTTGTATATAAACTCAAAGTTTCTGGTTGCTGCTAATACCATCGGTGTATTCTTTTTCCTTTCAAGATCAGTGGAAATTTGCAGTTGAGACAATAATTTTGTTGGCCAGAATTCTTGTCTTCCATGTAGAAAAAGAGGTCCTTGAAACCATAGGCGACACTGTGTAAGAGCCCTTGCAGATAAACCTCTCGATAGAACGTCCACTGGATTGTCCTTACTGACGTGTCTCCATTGTTCTGGTAACGTTTGAATTTGTGATATCTTATTTCCAACAAATGTTTGGAATGATGATGATTGGGAGTTTATCCAAGCTAGTTCAATCTCAGAATCAGTCCATAAGAAAATTGATAGATCATTTATCTTCATATCTTTTCGTAACCTATTTGACAATTCTGCTGCTAACAATGCTGAGCACAGCTCTAACCTTGGCAATTATCCTTATATGTTGCTCGTAAATATGCTGCAGCCCCAAATGCCTTCTCGGATGCATCCGCAAAAATGTGTAACTGTGTGGTCAGTGGGATGCCACCTTTGAATATGTGTCGAAATATTTGAAGATTATTCAAAATTACTAAATTTTCGCTGAAATTTGTCCATGTTGAGTTTAGATCTGATGGGAGGCATTCGCCCCACGTTAATTTATGCTGCCACAAATGTTGAATGAACATGTTCGCCTTAACTACGACTAGTGCCAAAAGTCCAAGCGGATCAAACAGTTTTGCCAAATCGGAACATACTGTCCTTTTTGAAGTGACCTTTACTGGTTCCACCTTTACCTTAACGCAAAGGTAGTCAGTATTTGGTAACCAAATCAGATCAAGAGTTTTGATAGAGTATCTATCGTTGCTGTTGAAGTCGAGATTCACTTCATAGTCATCTTGCGGAATGTTTTGAAGAAGTTGAGGATGATTTGCACTCCACTTACGACAATTAAATCCATGTTTTTTTTTTTAAATGTGGATTAGCTGTCGTTGAGATTCAATAGCTGTAGCTAAACTGTTCGATCCTCCGAGCCCATCATCTACGTAAAAACAGTCATTGAGTACCTGGGCACCTAACTGAATTCATTTTCATTTGCAATTTTTTGGAGGCGTTTAGTGGCCAGATATGGAGCTGCTCGCGTTCCGTAGGTGACTGTGTTGAGTTTTTAATATTTAATGGGAGATGAGGGATCCGTTCTCCATAAAATTATCTGGTATCTCCGATCATCTGGATGCATTTTTCATCGATACATTTTTTCGATATCTGTTGTGAAAGCAAATCGTGGTAATCGAAAACGAACGTGTATTGAAAATAGCTCACTCTGAACTATTGGACCAGTATACATTAAATCATTAAGTGAATAATTTGATGAAGTTTTAGCTGAAGCGTCGAAAACTGCTCGAAGTGTAGTTGTTGTGCTATCTGGTTTCAGCACACAATGATGAGGGATGAAATAGTTAGGAGCCAACAAAAAATTAGTGTCTACTTCTGTCATGTGCCCTAATTTTTTATATTCGGATCATTCAGTAGGCGACGTTCAAGGCTGAGGAACCTGTTGTAGGCCATTTCTTTTAATTTTCCTAACGCAGTTGTACTCTCGCGAAATGGTAATCGTCCTTCACTGTTTGTTTGAACGTTTTGTACGAAATGCTTCACATTGTTCCTCCAGCGATAATATCTTTTCAATAGGTCCATCGTCCTCCATTCTCCATAATCGCTCAATTACATCGCTTAACATTTCATTCTCGAACGATCCAAAATCAGTGGCAGATACTGCGCATGTTGCTGCTTCTGCTGAACCATAATTAAACGACATTCTGCCACTTATAATCCAGCCAAGAGTTGTGTTCACAAGTATTGGAAGTTCATGAGAAAGTTCTATTTTCCCATTTTTCATAAGACTGAAATAAAATTCAGCACCCAGCAAAATGTCTACTTTTCCTGGTTGGTAGAAATATGGATCAGCCAGTTCTACGTTAGGAATTCCCCATGTTGAAACGTCAAAATGTTGGCTTGGGTACGGGAATGATAGTTGGAAGAAGAGATGCTTGTAAATCTGTTGCATATTTGTTATTTCTGGATTCCAGTTTCACATTTATGCGTCTTGTGGCTCTCCTTTGCCCGTTCCCAATGCCGTCAATACATAGTGATGCTTCAGTGGTAGACATTCCTAGTCTTTTCCATTGGCTGCTGTTATTCTTACTCTTGCTGTTGCAAGTAAGACATAACTCTTGCGCGGCGGCAATTTTTCTGCTGATGCTGATGAGACGATTGCGTTTGTAGTGTTGGGTATTACTTCTTTTGTGTTTACTGGAGGCATATTAGAAACATGTTGTGGATTGTTAGTTTTGATTGACGGCTTAGGACTCGATCCCAAATGCAGTAATGTGTTGTGTTTCAAGTTACATTTTTTACAGGAACCTAATTTGCAGCCTGTGGAAGAATGATCGCTTTTAAAACAATTAAAGCATAGTTTTTGTGATTTAACATATTTGTGTCTGTCTGCCTCTGATAACTCCAGAAACTTACTGCAATGGTACAGCGAATGACTTCCACTGTGACATATCTTGCAGTTATCTCCTTTCCTTTCAGAAGTAATTACTGAAGATACCGTTTTGTTTGGTGATGATTTCTCTTTATGACCGACGGCATTCATTGTTTGAAATTGAAGCTCGAGGAATGATAGTAGATTTTTGATGCTTGGGTATTCCCTCGGATTTTCTAAAGATTGCTCGAATCTTATGTGCATGTTGCGATCTAATTTCTTTATCAATATTTGCAGAAGTAAAGGGCTCCAAGTCTCTACTCCAATATTGTCTAATGCCAATAAACATTCACGAGTTGTGTCGTGTAGCGCTTTGATGGAGGATAGGGTTGACGATCCTATAGGTTGATTTAGTAACTTTTCTACTAATGTAGCTATTAAAATTAGCTTGTTGTTATAACGGTCCTGCAGCATTTTCCAGGCTGTGCTGTAATTACTTTCCGTCGTAGATAAGTGGCTGATTAGTTTTTCAGCTTCTCGTGATAAATTTGCCTTCAGGTACCACATCTTCTGCACTGACGATATTTGTTGTTGATCTATTATTTGTGTAAAAAGATCAAAAAAACTGACTCCATTTTCCATTTGGAGTCAAATTCAAAATTTTGGAATTGTAATTTTGGGGAGTGGTAGTGACATAGATGCAAGATGTGTTGATGAGTTGCATGTGTCTGGATTTTTCTGTTGATCGTTTGTTTGTTAACGTCTTAAGAACCATGCCATTTAGGATGTAGTTGCCTTCTTGATCTAAACCATTCGCCATGGGATTTTGTTGCAGGACCCATGATTGGTCATATAACTCCTCTAACTGACTCCATAGCCTATTAATGGTGTCAACTTGAATTTTATAAAACTGTTGTGTTTCATGTGCATTGATTGACGAAAGTGTTACCAATAATATTTTCAATGCCGACATGCGAACTGAGATTTTTCTAATCAGTCCATGAGGTGAAAAATCTCCTTCACCGTTTGTCAGTGCAGCATTATTCATTGAGGTTGGGTTGTCGTTTGACTTTTGGACTGAAAGGGATTTGGCTGTTTCCTTTGGCTCTTCCGCAGTGGTTGTCTTGGGAGATGTTCATGATGACATAGGTAGGACTAGATCTTCCCCAGCCGTTGCCTTCAGTGACAGTGCAGCCCTAAACTTCGCCCCAACGGTTCCGTATAAGTCTTTTGTGAGATACGGATGGTCGTCCTTGATAGAAGGATGTCTTCGAATCCCATTGTCTTGGCTATCGAAGACCTTCCAAAGAGCATTCAATTCGTCTGACTTCTTTTGGTAGAAGTCTAATGCGCGTCGATCCAAGGGAGCCTTCTTTATGTTGGCAATAGCCTTCTGTAGTTCTATTGCGTTGCCACCTTGTACGACCACCAATTCATCCACCAAAGCCATTGTGCCTTATTGATGCAAAAGGTTCTGCCTGTAGATCGGGTGTCTTCCTTTAGAAGCTAATTTTCTGAAGGATGTTGTAGACTGGTTTCGGCTTTTTGAGCTACCAACTGTTTGTTCCAGTCTTTAAGGATACGTGTTCAACTTGTAGGGGGTCACCAAAATGTTTGTTCCCCGTCCAGTATTTAAAGGATGTGTGTTCAAATTGTAGGGGTCACCAAAATGTAGAGTTGAATTACCTAAATTATTATTGTTATTGATGTTACATTTGAATTGGTAAACACTAATAATTTAGGTAATTCAACTCTACATTTTGGTGACCCCTACAATTTTGAACGCGCATCCTTTAAATACTGGACGGGGATTTAAAGGATGCGCGTTAAAAATTGTAGGTTTCACCAAAATGTTTGTTCCCCGTCCAGTATTTAAAGGATGCGCGTTCAAAATTGTAGGGGTCACCAAAATGTAGAGTTGAATTACCTAAATTATTAGTGTTTACCAATTCAAATGTAACATCAGAATTGACACTAATTTATATGTTATACCTTTCAGCACTTGATAGGATCTAAATAATTTTGACAAAGAAAAAAATAGAAAGTGTTTGCTTTCCTTTCACTGACTGACTGGCGTGCAGTGAATATTTTTATTGACTATTTATACAGTTACTTTAAACTTAATTGGTAATTTGTATTGCCGTTTCCATGCATATCACCAATTTTGGTCTGCATGGGACCGTTGACCATGAACTTGAATATTTTCCATAGCAATATTTTGAAAATAAACAAAAATGCTTACTAAGCAGAATAAGCCTGCATGGAAAATGTGCAAGTTCCATTTACCTTTGTTCGCAATAACAACAACAGTTAATACATAAAATAACAAGATATCATTGTAATGTTTATTTTTGTTTGTTTTGTTTCGAGGCCTGCCTAAGTGTGTGCCGGCGCTTAAAAACGCCACTGGCAAAAATGAGTTGTTTTCTGTTGGCACTAAAAAGCGCCTAAGCAAATAAAAAGTAGACAATGCCAATGATTCGGCTAGTCAGTTTTGAATGAATCTTTATTAGCATAATTTCAATCCTTATAAACTAACTTAACGGTAATTTCTTAATCCTAATTCTCTTCACATTTTCATCCTTTAAATTAAACAAAACAATTTTTAGAACTAAACAGCTGTTTGAGCAAACAAATATAAAACTAGGTATGACATAAAATCTATAACAATCGATTACACTACACCCTCACCCTTTAGAGAAAATAATTTTTATATTAATAGTAAAATATAAAAATTATTTGAATAAACTTATTCTAAATACAAATTAATAAGTATTTAAATTACATTCCATTTTTTAACATATTATTGTGAAATTTTCTTATTTCTCCCCTTATATTTATTAAAGAATTCACCCCTTCTCTACTAACTACCTCATATGGACCCTGATACGGTGGATAGTTCTTCTTTCTATTTAGAACTCTCAGGAGTACTAGATCTCCCACCGACAAGTCAAGAGGGTTGGTTGCTTCGTTCTGGAGTACTCTTTTTATCTTTAATTTTTGTAAATATTCCCTAGCCTTTTCTAGAGAGAATTTTAATCTTACTTTCAATTCATTGGCATAACTATCGGTATTGTAGCATCGTTCTACATTCCTTATCTCATCATTGGGCAAATATGGTAATTTACCAAATACCAACTCATATGGTGAGTAGCTGGTATCCACATGTGGTGTTGTATTGTACGCAAATGTAAAATACGGTATCCAAGTGTTCCATTCATCATCTTTGGAGAAATTCAATAAAAACTCATTAAGCACCCTGTGGTTCCGTTCTATCGAGCCTAACGTCTCGTGGTGATACGGTGCGCTAAATATCTGTCTGACGTCCAACAAACGACATACCTCCGACATTAAGTGATTTGTAAACTCTGTACCTTTATCTGACTTTATAACCTTAAAAACCCCATATACTAATATGAACTGCTCAACCAGCGTTCTTGCGACAATCTTCGCCTCCTTAGTCTCCATGGGGCATGCCACGACATACTTAGTTAAATCGCACTGTATAGTGAGAATGTACCTATAGTGGTTAGACAGTCTTAACGGACCTACTGTATCAATTGATACAACCTCAAAACTAGTTCCTGGTGTGTCTGTCAACGTAAATGGTTCTTTCGTATGTCTCGTTTGTTTGTTTAGTTTACACTGTGAGCAATTCATTATGTATTGTTTTATCATTTTATACATATTCTTCCATATGTAACGCTGTTTCAACTTTAATATTGTTTTTCTGACACCCAAGTGTCCACCGTGTGTTGAGTTATGGTATTCCGCTATTAATCCCAATTGCGTATCTCCGCAAATTATTCTTTTTGGACTTTCATAAATTAAAATTTTCAAATTTGTTTTCTTTTCTTGTTGTATATCGTTGAATATAGATTTAAATTCTTCTATGGCCATCATTTTAAAAATATCATCATTCCTATTCAGAGCCAGTTCTCGCACTCCTACATCATGCATCCTTGATGTCAGTTTCTCCAAAATCAACCTTGTGATCGTCGGATTATCGCTGCATCGTACTATAACATCATAATTTTTCATATCAATTTGTAGTTTTCTATTATTCTCTTGTGGCATAAACATAAGTTTTCTAGTGTTTCGTATATCTGTTAGTGACGTACAGTCCCAAATAAAAAGTTTATCGGACTCTCGATTGGACGTATACTCATTCGTATTAGTTTCAGGGGTTTTCTGTAATATATTCTTTCGCATGCTTCTAGTTACAGCTAGGATTTTCTTTCCATCCTCAGTATTGCTCGGAATCATTGCTTTTAAAGTTTCGCTATTCAGTACTATTCTTGACAACGCGTCGGCATTCGTATTCATTTGTCCTTTCTTGTAAAATATCTCAAAGTCGTAGTCACACAAATCCATTCGTATTCGTGTCATTTTAGAAGACGGATTTCTATGTGAAAATAGCGAAACTAGAGGTCTGTGATCGGTGACTACTAAAAACCTTCTACCATATAGGTATGGTCTAAAAAAATTTATTCCCCAATGTATAGCCAGCAATTCTTTTTCAATCACGGGTTTATTCAAATCATGTTTTGACAAAGTTGTACTGGCGTATGAAATTGGTAAATCAGTGTCTATGTCCCCTTGGGATAAAATAGCACCAAGAGCATAGTTAGACGCATCCGTAGTTAAAACGAATGGTTTTGTAAAATCTGGGTATTGAAGAATCGGAGGTTTCAGCAAACTCTTTTTCAACGTCTGGAACGCAATTTGACACTCCGAGCTCCATATAAATTGTTTGTTCTTCTTGAGCAATGCGTTCAAACTTTTCGCTATGTCAGCAAACTTTGGTATAAAACGCCTATAATAGTTGCAAAAAGCAACAAATCTCCTGACCTCATCTGCGTTCTTTGGTACTGGGTATTCCTTTATAGCATTATCTTTGGCTGGGTCTGTTTTTACTCCTTTGTCAGTTATCAGATGTCCAAGATAGACAACTTCTGCTTTAAGAAAACTGCACTTCTCTGCATTCAACTTTAAATTAAATTTGCGCAATCTTCGAAAAACATTGCACAAGTTATTGTTGTGGTGTCGTAAACTGCATCCAAATACTATTATATCATCAACGTAAAGAAACGCGGCTGCATCTAAGCCACTTAATGCAATCGTCAACATCCTCTGGAAGCTATTTGACGAAATCTTCAGCCCGAAAGGTAGTAGTTTAAATTGGTAGTGTCCATTACCTGTTGAAAAAGCTGGGAGTGGACGCGAGTCCTCGTGTAGATTTATTTGGTAGAAAGAGCTAGTCATATCCAATGTTGAAAAGTATTTGGCTCTGCCCAGCCTGTCTAAAACATCCTCGATTCGCGTTAACGGAAATTTGTCATTGACAATTTTATCATTCAACTTTCTGAAATCCACAACCAGACGCCACTTTTTCTTATCATCCGTTGATTTTTTAGGTACCACCAATAATGGCGAATTATAAGGACTAACGGAGGGTTCGATTATGTCATCCTCCAGCAGCCGCTTCACTTGGCTATTTATTTCCTCTGTTTGTGTTTGAGGCAATCTGTAGTTCTTGATATATACCGGTGTCGTATCGACTGTTTGAATTCGCTGTGTATAAAAGTTATTCGTCTCGAATCCATTGGAATCACAACTTCACTCTCATCAATATTAAACGTTATAGTGAACGTTTCAAAATCTATTCTGCACATGTATTTAGTTAAAATGTCCCGTCCTATTATTCCATCAGTCGGGATTGGAAAATCATTATCTACCATGTAAAAGTTTTGTGCTATTGTAACAGATTCAACCTCTAATTCCACACATGAAGTTCCAATGCACTGCAGAGTTTCTCGACTTATCCCCGTTAACTTTGCTGTATCGTTTGTATTTATATTTGTAAAATTTTGTATCTTGCAAATAGAAATGTCTGCTCCTGTATCAATTAAAAATTTTAATCTTCTATTCGCATTTCTGCAGTTCAGTGTAATAAATGCGTTAGATTTCGCTGTTATGTTGAATATTCTTAGCTTTGGCCCTCCTGGACAACGTCTTCCGTCATCCGGCCGTCGGAGTTTCCCGGCTGATCGGAGTCTCCTTGCTGGCATGTACAAGGGAAAGCACTAAAATTTCGATTTCTCTGCCGGTTGTTGTACGCTGTGTTTCCCCAGTTTTGATTCCTACCGTATCTGTCGTCGCGAAAATTGCCACGATTCGAGAAACTGGTATTGTTACCGTTGTTTCTTTGTGTATAATTCGTATTTGTGTTGTAATTATTGTTCCGGAAATTTCCGTTTATATGACCATTGCTATTGTTACCAAAGTTTCTATTGCCATTATCATAATTGGTTCTGTTGTTATCGCGTCTGTTAGTATTGTCGCCGTTACAGTCATCGTATCTGTTACTGTTTCTATTGTTGAACCTATTTCCGTTACCGTACCCGCTACCATTGTAATATCTATTACCTTTTTTATGTATTTCCGATCTATTAATCGGAAACAAACTCCTGTTTAGCATATCCAAATTCTTTTCGGCAGTTACGCATCTTTGCGCAGCCTCATTCAAAGTCTTCGGCATGTTTGCCAATAAAAGTGGCTGGTATTCCACGTTTACCCCATTCATGAAAACATTCAAAGCCATACTATCGCTAACCTTATAAATAGCATCCTTGGCCTCTCGCGATGGGCTTGTCAAACTACCTATCTCAAAAGTACTCAACTGATTGGAGAGTTTAGAAATCCTCTCCCTGAATTCCGTTATGTTTGAACTGCCCTGCTTCGTTGTTCCTAACTCTGTCAAAACTTGTTGTAGCGTACTTGGATTTGGGTAAGCCTCCTCCAGACCTTTCTTTAATTCATTAAATGTAGTCGGCTTGTTGGATCGACCTAGAATGCACCGCACTTGATATGAAAGCTTGAAATTATAAACGTACTTAATGAATATTTCTTTATCTTCATCCTTCAATAAATCATGCAGCACTTCTGTCTGCGTTACGAAATCCTCCAAATATTCGTATGTACCCTTGAACACCTGTAGGTTCTTACTCACCATTGAAATATCAAATTGAGCCATATTTGGCAAATTTACATCCTGCCGTTTTTCTTCTTTAATTTTCAAATTACTTAAAATTTCCTCTATTTCAACACGAAGATCCGTGAATCTCGACTTGGCAGCAAGAAAATCTTTCCCCTCACTAGTATCAAGAACTTTATCCACAGTATCCTGCAAAATTTCCAACCTTTCTAACTTATACACTATATATTTTTTCTCATAAATCCTATTTATGCTTTTCTTCAAATTTACTTTCAACTTTTCCAATTCATTTATACATTCTTCAATTTCTTCCATTTATACTACAAATTCATTAGTGACATCAAATAAGAAGATAATCCACATGGTGTAATGCATCCTTAACAATTTTCTTTAAAATAATAGTTCAATGCAGAGTTGTATTTTTTGATAAAAACAACACTGTTATCGGTTGCTAAACGGGTACCCGATTACTCTGTACCTGGTACCAAGTTTACAGCTGAGTCTGTCTGTCCATTTACATTGTATTCATTTTGCTCTGCTGTGTTTTGTGATTTTTGTAACTTGTGATTTGTATCGTTTTTTCTTTTCCTTCGCTTTGTGTAAAATTTAAATATTTTTATGCTTTTTGTTTTATTTAATTATAAAAATTAATTAGCCTATTACATATATTTTATTTTATATTAAAATTTTTATTTTACAAATAAAACACATTTATGGCTGTGTTGTGTGTTGTTGTTTTTTTCTTTTTATTTCTTCAGCTGTGCCTCAATTTCGATTATTTCCACCCACATCTCATGCGCAAGTGTCCATGCTGGTGGTGGGTCGCTGTTCACACGGCGCATCAATGCCGCCAATTGTTTTCGAAACCGCACTATCCGACCGCCTCTTTTGTGTTTAGGCTTTTGTGTAGGGGGTATAGCTGTCAAACGGTCTTCCTTCTTTCTCTGTTGACGCCCGAAATACTGCTCAACTGTGATGGGTTTTGGTTGCTGTCCACTGGTGGGCACTGCCGGTTCCACTGGAATGTTGGCTTTGTTTGGCAGGATCGCCATGTAATGTTTATTTTTGTTTGTTTTGTTTCGAGGCCTGCCTAATGTGTCGATTATGGATGGCAACCAGAGTTTAGTGGCGTTGCTAGTTGCCTTGTAATTTTTCAAATTGGTGTGTAATTTTTTAAAGAAAAAAAAAGTGAAAATAAGAGGTAATTTACATTTATTTTTAATTATTCATATATTCAATATTACATATTTTTTTCTGGTGTTTGTAGGCTTCATGATGGTTAAAATTACCACAAAGCAACAATTTGAAATCCTGGTAAACAAAATGGAACTTAACCTTAACCTAGCTCGCGGTGTACGGGTTTTTGGTGAAACAAAAGCCACTACGGATGAAGTGTGGAAGGGAATTGCCGATAATTTAAATAGCTATGGCCCACCTACACGTACTCCAGAAGAATGGCAGAGAGTGTGGATTCATTTTAAGGCAAAATTAAAAAAGAAACTGGCAGAAAATAAAAGAAACCTTAACACCACAGGTGGTGGGCTATCGCAAGAAGTGCCTTTATCGCCATTGGAGCAGGCGGCAGCGGACCTGTTGCAAGTTGATTTGGCTGCAACTCCAGTGGGTAATCTGTTTGGCGTTCTACAGATATTGGATGCTTTTTCTTCCTCTGTTAATTTGGAAACAATCCAAATTTTACATAGCTTTTGCTCTATTATTAGGACAACTTCGCTCAAAACCACGGACAATGTGGGTTGAGCCATGCCGAGGTTGAAGTCATTGCCATGGGACTTCTGAAAACTTCCCTCCGCAAAAAACCTCAAAGCAGCACACACTTTTAAGAGTGGAGGTATTGCTGTTGACCGGTAGCTTTTTTTAATTCTTCCACTAAATATACAACGGCATCTTTTGGAAGTCGGAAATACGCCTTAAAGCTAAGACGAACAATTGTTTATTGAAAATTTTTCAAAATAGAAACATCTACTCACAGTACAGATGGCAATTCTAAGGGATTAGAGCTATCTCTTAAATTCCTCCTAATAGATGCCACGTCCTGGGCATCTTCTTCTTCATCAAAACAAGTTCCACTGAGCTAATCATTAAAAATTAAATTTTTATTGTTGAAATTTACTTTTTTGAGTTGAATTGTTTGTTTTGTTTACAAAATTTTAAGTTGCCAAAGTGTCAAAACACTATTATCGACGGCAACTGACAAAAGTTGTCATACATAATACTTATTTTTATTTCAGTTGCGTTGCCAGTTGACAACTCAACTGGAGTTTGGTTGCCATCCATAATCGACCCATAAGTGTGTGCCGGCGCTTAAAAACGCCACTGGCAAAAATGAGTTGTTTTCTGCTGGCACTAAAAAGCGCCTAAGCAAATAAAAAGTAGACAATGCCAATGATTCGGCTAGTCAGTTTTGAATGAATCTTTATTAGCATAATTTCAATCCTTATAAACTAACTTAACGGTAATTTCTTAATCCTAATTCTCTTCACATTTTCATCCTTAAAATTAAACAAAACAATTTTTACAACTAAACAGCTGTTTGAGCAAACAAATATAAAACTAGGTATGACATAAAATCTATAACAATCGATTACACTACATCATATAACAGTGGCCAATGACCGTCTGTTAATTTGATCGCATCATGCATTTTACAGTCGCAGTCAAAAGTGTGGTACCAATAAATATATCTAATAACTAAACACCATCAAAATATCCACTCCATTTAAATGTCTCATAGACACAGGGCATCATCTTCATTTATCAATCCAAACATTATTGACCCGAAATTATATCAAGAATAAAAAATAAACCTTCCCATGTTTACGGATTTCCAAGAAGAAGGAATCATACATTTCTTTCATTTTTAAATTCCATGACTACTTCGATGGTCTTCTAGTTTTGGATGTTCTTTCCAAATTAGATGCGAAAACCTTACATCGGGAAAATTCCTGCAGAGTTACAAGCCGACCCATAATTATCGGCGGCGGCGGCGCTACCCAAAATGGGTCGGCGGCTTTCGGCTGATTTACCGGCTCGTCCCCTATAACGAAATTTATTTGCCAATTTTGGGAAAAGTGGAAGAACAATTTGTATTGTTTTTTATACTTTTTCTTTTATTTTTTGGCAAGTAGTTCAATATTCATTAATATTAGCCATTGTTCCCATAATTTCATATTATTATCTCATTCAATTATTTTTTGGGAATGGGAATCCATTCCCAACATTTTTATAACATGGATGAATTAATTTGTTTGCAATTAAAGGTTTTCATGTGAGACATTAGGACTGTTTTTCTTTAAGCCGGGATAACAAGCTGTGATGACAAAAACGTTAATAAAAATTTATTTTTTGCTCAAAATAAAAAATTCTTTTTTCACTTGTCGCTAACTACAATATAAATATATGTGTCAAAACAAATTTTCCAAAAAGTATTTTGTGTTGACTTTATTGGACTTAGCCTCGATAACCATCATTTTGACTTACACTGGATAATTCCACGCTAAGTAAAAAATTTTTAACACAAAATTATTTATTCAAAATTTGTTTTCACACACACATTGATATTGCTTTTGGCGACAATGTGAAAAAAATTTTTTATTTTTAGTGAAATTTTAACATTTTATTTAGATTTTTGTTATCGCAGCTTATTTATCCAGTCTTAAAGAAAAACAGCCATATTATTGACCACACATCTTGAATATCATAATCTTTTCAACGAATGGCAAAGCTCTACCTACTTTGACACACTAAAGAAGCACAATAATAAGGTGTATGTTCCAACGGTGTCCGAACCGTGCAAATGGTATTGTAGTCGGAGGACAGTACAACTTCATGTCCCAAATATACATGTGTTTGACGACGAATATCATCGTTGCGAGATTTGTGTCCTACACAAGAATGTCTAAAGAGAAACATTTTCATTTTAAATATAATCATAAGTGCATCATGACGCCTTCATGAAAGCCTTCTAAACCTCCACATTGCATAGAGTAGTTGTTGTTTATTGTTTTTATAGGAACATTTTACCACGCATAATGGTATTGACTTATATAAATTGGACTTTCCATCAGAATACAATCATTCAACTTACTATAGCGTCATCATATAGTGGGATACAAAATTCAAAGTAAGATCTATATATTTCACAGTGGTAGGTTGTCTAAGTCGACAGTTATATTTTCTTTTATAATTTTAAGTCGGTTGTCTATTTTGGTAATAAAATTTGACGGAGTTAGAACTCCGTCAGATCTAACAAAATTATCGGCGGCATGGTTGAAGTCGATATGAGCCAATGAAATCGGCGGCGTGTTTGAAGTCGATGCGAGCCGATGAAATCGGCGTCGGCGGCTTGTCGGCTAAAAATCGGTCGGCTTGTATCTCTGGTTCCCTGTTGACACACAAAACGGAGACTTTTTCGTACAAAGAACATATATACAATCCTTTCTTTATATACCAAAGGGAATATACAGCGCCAAAAATTGGTACAGTCTGGAAGAGGTAACAAATGAATCTTTTCACTCGAAAAATCTGCTGATAGAACAGCCAATTCACACCGAACCATTTGAAAACCAGCAAAATGTTGAATTACGAATACTCTTTTACGATATACTCTTTCAAGAAAGTAAAAACTTAAGATTCACAAACGAGATTAAACATCAGATTAACACAACACATGATCTACAGTATATGTTAAATCCTATAGATATCCCCACGTGCACGAAGAAGAAAACAAATGACGAGAATGAGATCAGGAAATAATTAGACAAAGCTTTTTCGTTGGAGTGCATCATTTTGGGTAGTGGCTAAGAAAAAGACGCTAGTAATGTTCAGAAATGACGTTTAGTGATGGACCAGCGAAAACTGAAGGAAAAAACAATATATGACCGTTATCCCATACCGAATAGTGCGGGAATTCTAGACAAGCTAGGAAAAAGTCTCTATTTTCCGTGGTAAAAAGTTTCCAACACCGAAGACTGGAAAGGAAATTAAAACCTTTGTAAGCTCTATTGGACTATTACCGAAACTTCATCAATGATTTCGTCGGTTTGACCAAACCTTAACGGAATGTCTGAAGAAAGACAAAACTATAGTATTAGACGAAAGATACCTTCGGACATTTGAAGTTTGTAAGGACATATTGACAAATGACCCACTATTGCAATACCCGCACTTTACCAAACCATTCAACTTGACAACCGACGCACTCGGGGCAATCCTTTCTCATTGGGGTTGACAAACATATATGCTACGCGAGTAGAGATCAACTACCTTTTCGGACGAAATTTTAAAATTGTTACGGATCACTTACTTACGGATGATAAATTTGAATGAACCAAATTCAAAATTAATTCGGTGGAGAATGAAATTGGAGGAATTTGACTATGAAGTCATTTACAAGAAAGGTAATTCTAATACAAATGTCGACGCATTGAGTGGAATCAAAATAGATTAAGAAAAGGACGAAAACCTACAGAAAAGGGATCGACTATTCACTCAGCAGAAGAGGATGCAAATGAAGGCATCCCAATTTCTGAAAGACCACTAAATGAACTTGTAATTCAAATTATTTTAATACAAACACCGGAAAGCAGGCATATGTGTACGATTAGATACCCAGAATTCAATGAATCCATTGTGACTGAAATATTCAAAACTTGTTCCTCCAAACAAATTGAATTGTTCAAGAAACCTACTCAAAATATTTTGCAAACAACAAAATATTCAAGATAATTCGTTGCATGAAACAACTAGATGACATCACGATATTGTATCATTTGAAGCGAAATTACTATTTTCCGTTTATGAAGGCCAAAATAACGAAAACAATAAATAATTGTGAAACTTATCAAACATTAAAGTACGACAGGACACCACACAATTAAATTAAATTCGAGAAGGCAGAAATTCCCCCCAAACACCTCGATTAATTCACATTGATATATACACCATAAACGGAGTATCTTGACAATAATAGACAAGCTTTCAAAGTATGCAGCAGCATACACTTTGCCTTCGAGGCAAGTATCAATGTCTTAAGACACTAGAAATATAAGAAGTCAGACTTAGATGATAATCATGATGAGCATTCTATACACTCGGCTACTAAGCTAGCTCGCTTTGAATTGTTCTACGGTCGAACTCACAGATTTAATAGAAAAATCGAAATATATAGGAAAGAGAGTAGGCGAAATAAACTAACACCACTATTCAGTAAACACTAAATTAAAACTGAAGGAAAAGTAACAGTGATAACCATAAGCGACAAAAAATCCATATATCTAAAATAAAACACAGAAGAAAAATATAAATAAATTTAAGTTACACATTTCAGACACACATATTTGATTCTCGTACACCTCAATGTACCTAATTCAGATTCATATGATATATTTTTTACAAATATTAAACAAACTATGAGATTCTTACTCCATAATAGTACTTTGTTAGTAAAGAGGTTAGCTTATGTTAAACAACAGACCAAAATAAGATTAGTTTAGGAGGAAATAATAAATTTAAAATATGCATTACAATATGCAAAATATAATATATTAAATTCCATGTTATTAAATACGCAAGACATTAACATAGCTCTCGAAAGAATAAAAACTGATAACATACTATTTCACACAATAGAAGAAGTCTTAGAATTATCCGAAATAACTTTGTTGTATAATGATTTAATCACGAGCCGTCGATATCAAGCTACCACAAGAGTTCTACGTGACCTCCGTAGTCCTAGATGCGACAAGTGCACACCTAGGAACGGAATCCTCGGAACCAGCGGACTTCTCCAAGCGGACGCAACCTTTCGAGACAGTAGGTAACCAAAAGGATTCCGACTCTTCCAACCCCGACAAATTAACCGTCATAATCTCAAAAAAGAGTATGAACGACATGGTCGATGAAGTGAGTGAGAGTATCGCTCGTCTCCCCACAAAGAAAAATGAGCTCTCCGGGCGCAGAAGCGCAAACAAGCCAAGCTAAACCGGAAGAAGAAAGAACCGGAAGGCTGGAAGAAGAAAGAAGGAGGAGGAAGAGTAGAACTCTACGGAATCTTCTTTAAAGAAGGTAAAGTGCTCCCCACCCCTGAGTAGCAATGTTACTACTTTCTCCACTCCCCCGAAGAGAGTCCCACCCAGGAATCTGATCAAGGGGGGGGAGGAAGGAGGGCGCATCTACGAAAGAGGCGGGCACATCAGCGAAATCCTTAGTGAAGAGAATATTGTTTTTTAAAAGCAATCGTCCAGCGCTAAGTTCGAAGCATGATGTGAAAAGCGGGAAAGAGCTACCCTCCTACGCGAAGATGGCCAGAAAACAACAACTGCTACGCAGTCATCGACGCCAATAGCCCAACCGGAAGAATACCGAAAGACCAAAAATCCATGGTTGAAGACTTGGTCCAAAGCAAAATATTAGAGAAAATGAAGGCAGCAGAAAACAAATCAACAGCTGCGCTTTCGACAAGGACATTCTTTTGCTAAAACTGAAGTCGAGAGAATGTGTCGCGACCCTCAAAATTATAAATGCGATTCCAACTCCTTGGGATGGCGCTAAGTTGGACCTAGTGAGAAGGTAGGACATTCCAACACTAAAGAAGGCGACGTTCTTCATTAAAGGATGGGGTAGTAAGATAGAACCCAATGCCGTCATAAAAACTATCGCAAGGCAGAACGGGGGGGGCACTAAGAAATGGGAGGTCTTCCACAGAGTAGAGGGCCTGATGGTACCCTATTTGTGGTCGGAATCGACCAGACATCTATGGCTAGACTTGCGGAGCAGAAAGGCAATGCTTTCTTCGTTGCCAAAGCCATTTATATTAAAGTTGGCAAAAGTTTAATTAGTCGGGCGGCCAAGAACAAAAGAATCCCCTCGACAAAAACAAGGCGCAACAAAGACCGAGAGTAGTGGGAAAAGCGTAACTACGACACCGCTACAAGAGACTGAGGGAGCAACTGAAATGTTAAACTCCCAAGAAGACCGTCTGCTGAATGATAACTAAACCCAACATCGTTCAGATCAACCTCCATCGCAGCGAGACGGCAACATTGGCTTTGATGGAGCAATATCCATATTGGATTGGTACAATAACCTTGGATTAGGGGCAATAAAGTTCTACCAACTCTTCTACGCAAATACAGGCATCAGACCCCGAACCTGTAACTTGTGTCACAATAACATTAATTTTCTTTTCAGTCCATAGTTGTCAACGGAGGATGCAACAGTATTGAAGCGGGGTGATGAAAACATGTACCTAGCATCGGTATAGCTGCCATCTGACTCACCGACACTAGAGGTAAGGAAATTCTAGTATGCAGTGACGCCTATTCGCAGCACATTGCTTGGGGTAGCACAAAATGCAATAAACGAGGGCAGGCCCTACTGGAATTCCTACATGGTAACAAAACCACATTCGTTAACAAGGAAGGGAACAGGTAATAGACATAACTATTTGTTCCTAAAAACCTAATCGACTTGGTTCTAGATTTTAATGTCTGAGACATTCATCCATTCTCAGATCATCGTTACATTATGTTTAAATTAGCTCGGCAGCCACCGGAACGTATTAGATTCCGAAATAAAACTAAGACCAACTGGTCTAAATTTAAAAATAGTTTAAGCTCACGACTCGAAATTCCCTCGGATTCCTATCGGGGAAGAAACGAGACGGATCTCGAAGTTAGGAAGCTGACGGAAGCAATTATAGAGTCTTTCGAGGAATGCAGCCCTCTCCGAGAAAGGAAATCCTTACGAGAGAAACCCTTGATGACGGGTAAGAAGGTCCGCAGACTCTTTAACAGAGCTCGCCGATTGCTTGCTAAAAACAATCAATTTACTGGGATAATTACCACGAAAAACTCAAAGAGTACAAGCAAGAACAGCTAAACGCAACTCCTGGAAACACTTCTGCGAACAGGTGGATAGCGTAAACGACGTCTATAAGATTAAGAAATTCATTTCTAAGACTCATGTACAAGCTGAAACGATGGTGGATCCCAGTAGGACAAGAATGGAAGCAAGAGCACAGATGCTGAAATTACTAATAGAGACCTATTTCCCGAAGGGAGACACTAGCCTCATATTGGAGCAACCCTATAGGGAAGACACTGTAAACCATAATATAACACAGTACGACAGTGGTTGGTACACATGAGAAATGTTAACAGAATATGAAAATAGGCTTAAAATAAAGAAATACGTGTCTCGGCGATTTGCTGTAGCACGTCAGAATTTTGAGAAAATCGATTTTAAAGATTCGAAGGACCGTGGAGGTTCACTTGTAACGTAGTACTATTATAAAAAGTTCTATAAAAACAGAATGGGTGAACCGATTTAAGTGCTTGAGCCAGTTTTGAAAAGGGAATTAAATTTGGATTTGTTTTTATTAAAAAAACATTTTTTCCGCTAGATGGCGCTTTAATTTTCATGTAAAATTCAAAAATATCCAAAAAATGTACGAAATTCATTAAAAATACAATGTTGTTGATTTGAAATCCAATAACTAAAGTAGAATCTTCTTGAATTACATTACATTTTTGGATATTATTTTTTGTATTTTTACATTACATTTACATTACATTGAATTACATTACATTTTTGGATATTTTTTAATTTTACATGAAAATTAAAGCGCCATCTAGCGGAAAAAATGTTTTTTTTTAATAAAAACAAATCCAAATTTAATTCCCTTTTCAAAACTGGCTCAAGCACTTAAATCGGTTCACCCATTCTGTTTTTATAGAACTTTTTATAATAGTACTACGTTACAAGTGAACCTCCACGGTCCTTCGAATCTTTAAAATCGATTTTCTCAAAATTCTGACGTGCTACAGCAAAACGCCGAGACACGTATTTCTTTATTTTAAGCCTATTTTCATATTCTGTTAACATTTCTCATGTGTACTCAAAAAAAAATTGATTTTGTCGTACTGTGTAATAATATCGAAGGATATGGATAGAAGGGCGATCAACAGTTTCGCCCCCTACAAAGCAGCAGGACCGAATGGGATGTTCCCAGCAATGCTACAGCACGGACTGGAATCGATCTTAGATCATCTGCCTGCGCTATGGATATACCCCTAACAGTTGGCAACAAGCCAGGGTGGTTTTCATACCTAAACCTGCAAAGCTAGGTACGCGACAGCAAAGGCATATCGTCCGATAAGTCTAACATCTTTCATGCTTAAAACTATGGAACGCATGAGCGACAACATAATTAAAGCACAGATCCCTGACGAGCTGCTGAAGTTTAAACAGCACGCCTATGTCAAGATCGGATGAGACCGCACTACAGGAGGTCGTCCACCACATAGAAAAATCCTACAGCAATAACATATACACCCTGGCGATTTTTATTAACATTGAGGGCGCATTTAATAATGTTAAGACCGACACCTTAATTCAATCCTCAGACCAGTTCAAGGTGGACCGGGAAGTAATAAACTGGGTCAACACATGCTAAGGAACAGATGGATAACATGTGAGTCTAATAACATTACAATCACGGACAGAGTATGGCCAGGCACGCCACAAGGAGGCATCTTGTCTCCACTCTTATGGGTGACTACCATAAACAGTCTACTGAGGATTCTGACTGAAGAAGGATTCAAACCAGTCTGTTATGCAGACGATGTAGCGATACTCCTGAGGGGAAAGAATCCTAACTACTTATGCGAAAGGGCCACTGAAGTACTTAACATATCATATAACTGGGAACGACCAAGGGGTCTCAACGTTAACCCGGAAAAACGGAAATCTGTTTATTTACTAGGAAGAGGAAGATAAGTCACTACAACGACCCTACCTTTCTGGGGAAAACGGTTAAAATTACAGAGAAAGTTAAATATCTAGGCGTGATCCTGGATCGCAAACTAAACTGGAAGAGCCACATAAACAGCATGGGAGAAAAGGCCCATAGATGCTGGGCTCTATGCAGAAGGACTATTGGCTCAAAATGGGGACTTAGTCCAAAAATGACTATTGGCTCTACACAAGTGTAATCAGACCAATTATGCCTCGGTGGTATAGTGGACATCGATGGAAACTAAGTGCAATATAAATATACTGCAGAAAGTTCAAAGAATGTGCTGCCTCGGTATCAGTGGAGCCATTCGAACAACATCTACGATGGCAATGGAGACAATGTTGTCACTACGCCCAATAGAGATACAGGTTAAGTATGAGGCAACCAAACGCCTTCAGGCAGTAGGTGAATGGATCCAATCGTATTTCATATCAAATCATCAACGTTATTGGGCAAACTGATAGGTTCCTCAGAATCGGAGTGTATAACTGACAGAATCTCAGAGTGAACCGTCTTCACGAACTGTAGGACGAAAATTCTTTCCAGAGACTCTTGGGCTAACGGTTCCCTAGGAAAGGATAACCTATGGAAACATTGCTACACAGTGGACTGGAAAACAGGATTAGGGATCTACATTGAATGTGTAGGTACATCGAAAAATCATACTGCCTCTCAGACAATAACACTGTATTTCAAGCAGAGGTTAGAGCGATAACGGAGTATGTAAAAAGTCTATATGAACAAAGCAGAGTCGGGAACATAAGAATCTACACGGAAAGCCAAGTTGCGATTAAAGCGATTACTAAACCCACGATGAAATCGCGTACTATATTTGAATGTAAGGAATAGATAAACAAATTCTCCACCAAAGGGCAACTAGAAATCATGTGGGTGCCAGGACACCGTAGGATCGAAGGTAATGAAAGAGCAGACGAACTGGCGAGAGGAGGATCAGGCCTCGAATCCGTCAATATGATAAACGCCAAACCTTTCCAGGCAACGAAAACTGAGCTGGGAAAGTGGGCAACTACAGCCCATAGACTCACCTGGGAGTCGTCCACTGTAGGCGGTACGACAAAAGTCTTATCCACCCCATAAGACTTTGGTCCCAATTAGACCGAAACCAGACGACTGGTGAGGCTGAACAAAATCGAACTCAGCAGCCCGATGGGACTTCTCACTGGTCACATACCCCTAAGATCGCATCTACTCCGCATAGGGCGATCGGACTCGGATGAATGCCGTGCCTGCGGGAGGACACCGAAACGGTGGAACACTTTCTCCGTCACTGTCCTGCATTCTCGAGGCTGAGAGCAAATTACCTTTCGGGGTCGATAATACCTAACCTGGAGCACCTTAGGAGCACAGGATGGACGAAATTAAGGAGGTTCATGATTGAAACAAAATTCCTAAAATAGGGGAAAATGAATTAAATGACCCTTACTACATACATAATTTTGTTTCGGTTTATTTTTCTAACTGAGAGCGCACAACGGGCCGATCTACTGGCCTAAGTGTATACATTACGGTATGAGTCACCCTCGACCAAATGGTCGAGGTAACTTCTCTTTTTCAACCTAACCTAACCTAACCTAAGATTAGATATCAGCAACTCATCATGTATTCCAAAAAGTTTTAATAGTTTAGACTATTCTTGCGATATAACCACCGCATACCATACATAATACATAGATACATAATCGCAACATAATTAAGTTCTTAACCCTCTCATGGCCAATGTAGCCTATTGGCAACGGTTTTGAATTTGTCGGAATTAGATATAGCCTCCATACAAATATCCCTATAATTTACTCTATTATTGCTCTCGGATACACATTTTATCTTGACAAAATTTACAGTAACCTGTTATATTTGAACTAGAAACAGCTAACGGTAAAGTGGACCACATGGGTCCATGTCTTGACATTACCCCCATACAAATGTTCCTCCGATTTACACGATACTGTTTTTCTACATTCTGCATATTACCGCTGTAAAATCTTCACTTTTCATCGGATCTACATCAAAATTTCCAAACTTGATGAAAACGATCGTTATATGCAGCTACAATAAGATATGGTCACACCGATTTTGTTTGTGTATGAGGCCCATTACATGTAGGAGTAACATAATGCAAAAGATTTTCATAAATTTTGTGTAATTACAATACATAAATCAATCAAAACCATCACGCACGTGGTGTAGGTTCAAATAGTCGGCCCCCAAAGCGCGGAAAAGTTATTCTACCTGATACCATGTGTTTTAAAAATTTTGTGTTATAAAAGTGAAAGGGTTTTAGTGTTTTCACCAATTTCTGTAGAAAAGGGGTAATAAAGTGTCCACCAATAAAACAGTGGAAAAACACAAACACCCGAACACGAGCTATCTACATTTGGCAGTATTGGCAGTACCTGAGATGGCTACCCTTCATAGCTCTGCGATGAAGAGGAGACGCTCTTAATAGACTGATCGAGGAGAATGCGGAGTTGAAAACAAAGTGAAGCTGGGATTAACTAAATGGCTTATACATGTCTCTAGGGACTCGGACTTGAAGAGCCATCACGGCTTGCAAAGGACGATAAGAAAGATTTTACGCAGTGTTACAACTGCCAGCGTTTCGGACACGTATCTGCCCATTGTAATATTTTTATAAATATTAATTCTACAATCGCAAAAAATTTACCTATTGTGAAGCAAATGAAAGGTTTTTTTACGCAGTATTACAACTGCCAGCATTTCGGACACGTCTCTGTCAATTGTGATATTTTTATAAATATTCATATCGAAAGGAAAAATATCAAATGACACATTTTATTGGACAAATTACATACTTCTTACTTAATGTATTTTATTGCAGACTCATTTTCGCAGCTGGAACTAAAATATTTAGCAATATTAAAGCGTTGCGAGAACTAATTGTAGAGTCCGCAAATATTAGTGGGTCAGAATGTACAAGTTCATAAGGATATTCGGCCAGCACGACATAAAGCGTCTTTAGCAAATATTCGACGCACTGTAAACACTGTACAACCTGGCGTTGTTACTCAAGCTTAAAGCTGATGCGAAAGTAGTCTTTACCAAAAAATGTGGTAAAATTGTTTGTTTTTACTATAACTCCTTATAGGCCGTTAACAATGACGCTTACTGTAGTGTGATTTGATGTGACTTAGCCCTTCTTGACTTTATTATTTGTATTTGACGGAGTAAGTATGTACGATTTTATTAATGTCAAATAATTATAATTTATACTAATCGAAATATTACTTTATTTTTAATAAAAACCTATCGAGAAAAACAAGTAAGGAAAGGCTAAAGTCAGGCGGGGCCGACTATATGATACCCTACACCACTCCCTGCGTATATATCTGGTTTTGATTACTAAACCCAGGTGTTTTAGGGGCGATAAATTTTTCAGATTTAACGAATATGGCAAAATTGATTGGCTGTAATAAGTAGAATCTGAAGTGTTATGTAAACAAATAAGAAACTGTTAATGAGCGGTGGCAATTTTTTTGGACGGACATTTGTAGGGCCCTATAACAACACTTGGGGGTTGTACCATAACATGGGTCATTATAGTTTCCTTTAGGCATTCCTAGTGGAATGAAGACATGATCTGCAAAATTTTATAAAGATCCGATGTAAGATATAGGTTCTGAAGCGGTAATAGTGTAAAATGGGGACCAATTTGTACGGGGATTGTGCCAAAATATGGGCATATATATTTGACTTTCATAGAAGGTATTCCTATTTGAAGTAGAACATGATCTGCAAAATTTGAAAAACTTCCGATGTAAATTGTTTTTCCTAGAGGGGTAATACTAAGAATTGGGTCAATTTATAGATCATTTTCAAAGTAGGTATTATATGTAAATTGTATGGAGGCTATATATAAATCTGAACCGATTTCCTCCAAATTCAATACCGACCAAAAAATTAACTTTTGCCAAATTTCATGACAATCGGGCAACAAATGCGATCTGTAGAGTGCGAAGAAGCTTAGATGGACAGCAGACGGACGGACAGACAGACATCGTTAAATCGATTCAGCTGGTGATTCTAAGCCGATCCGTATACTTAAAGGTGGGTCTAGCTCGATTATTTATTGGTGTTACAAACATTTGGCGGAAAGCTAACTTATAATACCCTAGTCCACGAGGAGGTGTAGGGTATAGTTAGGATTTGTTTATTTGTTAAAAATTATGCTATATGCAGCGTAATTTGCAATTTCGTTTTAACAAACAATTTGCTTCTATTCAATTGTCTGATCATGTATTTATTCGGAAAATCGATGCCTTGGGTCAAAAATTAATTTTATCTTCTACGAGTTTTGAATGTAATACATACGAATTTCAACTAATTCGATCAAGTAATTTCTTCTTAAGAAGGAAATCTTAGTTTTTGGTAATGGAAAGGAGGAGAACCACACTTAACCATACATACATTTGACCATATTCGTATTTCATTGTCCTGTGTAGAGATAACTCATCAGTGATCCTTCTGTATGGAGTGCTTGCGTTAACATGATGCCATAAGTTGTATATATATCTACGTTATATGAAAATCGCACCTGTGTATTATATGTATACACCCGAAAACCTCACCGCAAAGCGTTTTGAAGAGCGCTATTCTACCGGTTCTGTTGAGACTGTCATGATGGTGCCGGTCGTAATTTGGATTTTTTTGAGGTTGCTCTAAGCGTAAGTCTTTTGTTTTCGTCAACTCTTTGCTACAAGTGTATAGTGAAAATAAAAATTTTATACCAAACCCATAAACAAATTTATATTTTGGTGAAATGAGTGTAATCAATGCTCTCAACATCATTAAAATCAAAAACTGATAATTTGATCAATGAAAGAAAAATATCACAGACTTCAAAATAAAACGATATGATATACGCCAAAGTGTGATAAAAGCAAAACATTCTTGCTTAAGGGTTTAGGAGCAAACATCACACCCAGAAAAATTCTTGAAGAATTACACAAACATGAAACTGATACATTAAAATTTCTGAAAATAAATCGATTCTACACTAGCAAATCCAAAAAGGAGGGCCATATGCTGCCTATTTTTTTTTAGTTCAAATAAGTACTGAAGGAACGATAAGGGAACTAAAGTCGATAACGGGCATATTAAATCGAGTAATTAAATGGGATCCACTAAGGAGAGATGACAAAGCTATACTGTGTACTCTGCAAACAATATGGTCACCCTGCTTCTTGCAAAGGCTGCGAAGCATACAAAAAATTAAAACAAAAACTCAAAGAGAGAAAAGAGACTATAGCACAAAATCGGAATCAGAAATTTATGAATGTAAATTAAAATTTAAGTTTTACAAATGTAGTAAGAACAAACGGAGAGAACGCTAATAATTATACTTTTACAAGTAATAATAATAATGATTTCTTTCAGAATCTCCAATACTCCATTCAAAATTTAGCAAATCAGATTTCAAACAGTTAAAAAGTGAAGCAGCTAGAATTGCAACTTTGTATTCACTTCTCGAGTTAAATGTGTAATGGATTTCGACCAAACAATATCATAAAATCTAATTATAATACAGATTAATATCAATTCCCTTAGGAATCTGAGTAGAAGATATGATCTACAAACATTTTTAAATAAGTTCAATCCAGATCTGATATTACTTAATGAAACAAGACTTAAT
Source organism: Polietes domitor (assembly GCA_947397865.1). Lineage (NCBI taxonomy): Eukaryota > Metazoa > Arthropoda > Insecta > Diptera > Muscidae > Polietes > Polietes domitor. Next base: position 91,965,268 of record OX377618.1, on the reverse strand, counting down.
AATAAAAACAAACTGTATTTTGAAAATTATAATTTTATAATAAACCATATAGTTTTAAATTTTTGGAGGTTTGTGTAATAAAAATACCTCTGGTGTCAAACAAGCAATTGTACATTATATCAACATATTACCCGGCACACAGTGGCCAAAATTCAATAACTTTTTTCTAGTAGACATTTTTGAGTTCTGTAAAAAATCAAAATTAGACAAGGATCAAGTATATATTTTAGAAATCGGTCCAAAGTTGACTACTTTTCGTATTTTTCGATTTTAAAGTAAATTAAAATTTTTATTTTTTGTGTTTATGTTTTTAAACATATTTTTACGTATTTCTTCATAATGCGAAGAACAAATTTTAATTTTTTGTATTACAGATTTTCACGTTTTTCAGATTTTGAAAATTGAAAAAAAATTAATATCTTTTTTTTTACTTTGTCGAACTGTTTCTCATACATTTTATGAGATTTTGCACTCAGATCTTTTTTATTAGAAATTGTTGTTTATTAGCTTAACTCAAACTTTATTTAGTAGAACTCAAAAATGTCTACTAGAACAAAAGTTATTGAATTTTGATTCCGAACCACTGTGCGACAGGACACAATAATACAAACTTTAAAATTGACATACAACATTTATTTGATAGCCTGAAATTAGATAATCTGAATAATTTGCGTTTTGTATTTTGTTCGGCTTGAGGTCAGTTTTTTCAAATAATAAAACAAAATTAACTATTTTATTATATTCTTGTTTGTTATTTCCCAATATTTCGACCAGCTCGTTGGTCATCTTCAGGGGTCTATTACAAAAAACACAAATTATTCAATTACAAGTTACAAGCATTAACAATCAAAAAATATCACAATATTTATATTTACATTTTTAAAAAAGTTTTTCACAATAGGAAAATTCTCCTGCCACTTCCGCTCGAAATATTAGCGGAAGAGAATAATTATACAAGGAGATACACTTTGGAAATGCTAAATATATGCTCCCCTGGAAAAAGGCTTAATTATAAGAGAGACACAGACGGTTGTGCTCAAATATATAGGAACACGGTGGAAAACATAGACGACAAATTAGACAGTAGTTGACAAAAGCTTGCAGAGAGTGGCAGGAGAATTTTCCTATTGTGAAAAACTTTTTTAAAAATGTAAATATAAATATTGTGATATTTTTTGATTGTTAATGCTTGTAACTTGCAATTGAATAATTTGTGTTTTTTGTAATAGATGCCTGAAGATGACCAACGGAGTTGGTCGAAATATTGGGAAATAAAAAACAAGAAAATAATAAAATAGTCATTTTTGTTTTATTATTTAAAAAAACTGACCTCAAGCCGAACAAAATACAAAACGCAACTCATCAAAAGGTCAACCATACATACCACTAACAATCTGAATAATTTTTATATACTGGCAGGTAATCTTAACTGCAAACACTATAACTGGGGAAATAAGTTAATAATAACAAAGATGATTCGTTAAAAGATTGGTTGTCTACAAATGAAATACTATACGAGTGTAAATTGTGCGTTTCAATTTTACCTTCATATCCACGTTGTGGTTCATTTTTGGATTGACAGCAGAATTTTTGTCCATTGCGACAATAGTAGTATAAACTGTCTGGTCCAATGTGTGTATGGTTCTCCTCCTTTCCATTACCAAAAACAAAGATTTCCTTCTTAAGAAGAAATTACTTGATCGAATTATCGGCAATTCGAATGTATTACATTCAAAACTCATTGAAAATCAATCAATCGATAACTAATCAACAACACAAAAACTAATAATTAATTTTATCTTAAGATTGAAAAAAAATATTAATGTAACCGCATAAAAATAAACGTAAATTGTATTTAATTAATCTTCAGGGCCAGAGTTTGCCCACTCACATAAAGAGTGACTGCCAAGGAATCAGGATCAATTGATAAGCAGCATCTGCCGTGCTTGGATGAACGTTTCGTAACTTCTCTTTTACGCACTCGCTTTTCTCTGCCTCCTTGCGCTCACGCACTCAAGTAATAACCAGTGTTGCCGTTTTGGCCTTTTCCTACCAAAATTTGTAGGTCATTTTTCCTTTGGTAGGATGGTAGGCAAAATCTTATTTTGTTAGGTTTTGTTGAATTTTTAATTTTATATTATAAATTTAGTTTGAAGTAAATTTAAAATTACAAGTTTTATTTCTAACTCACGTTTCGTGCTTGATGAAGATAACCTCCTTAAAGAGCATATAAACTCCGGTTGTTATAAAATTTAGCATGAGGATAAAGGAGATTTACTCATATTTTTATCTGCGTACCTACTTTTCAGAAGTTACTAAAAAATCTGACTTTTTGCACTAAATGTATCCTATCTTCTTAGGGTGTAATTTCGTACAGGCAAAAATTACCCTACAAAAAAACGGGGAACGCTTCATCCTTTCTAAATATGTATATATTTCGTTAAAGACTTTTGAAGGAAAAGAAGTTGTGTTGCTCCATAGTCAGACATTTGTTCAAAAAGAATATTTTTACAATATTTATTACCACCAAACTATATTTGGCACAAACATAGTTTTAGCGCCATAATAAGCTAAGAAACCACAATATCTAATAAAAAATGAGTGCAAAATCTCTTCAAATGGTGGGAAGCAGTTCGACAAAGTCAAAAAAATAAATTACGTTTTTTTAATTTCCAAAATCTGAAAAACGTGAAAGTCTGTAATACAAACAGAATTAATTTTTTTTTATTCGCAGTATGAACAAATACGTAATAATATGTTAAAAAACATAAAAATACAAATTTAAATTTTCTTTAAAATCGAAAAATACGAAAAGTAGTCAACTTTGGGCCGATTTCTAAAATATATCAGATTGCCCGATTTTTAATGCTAATATCTCAAAATAATCCATGTCTAATTTTAGGTTTTTACAGAACTCAAAAATGTCTACTAGAACAAATGTTATTGAATTTTGGCCGATGGATTTTGATTCTGAACTACTGTGCATCGTCTCATTGAATTATTAATTATTAACTAAAATAGTGGCTAATTGATTTATAAATATAAAGACACTGAATAAAGTGTCTCATTATACTACAGTGTGGTAGCATTTGCAGCCGTTATAACAGCATGCCGAACAACAACAGCAGTAGTGACGAACGGAGGTGTTCCAAATATTGGAAAGTTGGGAGTAGATTTGTGTGGACAGATTTGATGCTAAAGTCAGTTGATTGACGTAACTGTAGCATACAACTGTTATGAGTAGACCTCCTTTAATAAAAGTCTATATTGAGCAGAACTGTAGCAGCACGCAACTAGTTTCCGGCTTCCGTCTCGTCGGCAAATTGGTTGGGTTTAATAGGCTACGATGCTCAAATAGATACTGATTGGCTACAATATGATTTATTTTAAAGTGTGCGTGCTAATTGAGGGATAGAGGGACAAATTAGAAAGAAAAGAAGAACCAAACGTGAAAGAGAAGACAAACAAAGAATTGATGCAAGTCAGATGTATTGCTGGTAACATCTGTATTTCCCCTCCCAACGTATTCCCCCCTTTCACCAAGCTGTTTGGGAAATCAAAAATTTACTTTTCAGTAACTCATATTGGTTTATTCAATAAACATTTTCAAAAATACCTCAACCATAAAATAATTAAACCTAATTATAAATCTCATAGAAAATCCATATTGGTATTTTATAAAAAAAACTAATTTAAAAATCTGCAAAGCTTTTGACGTTAAAAATAAAAAAACAAAACTGGCAAAAAAAAAGTAATTATTCAAAAAAATATTAATTTATCATATTATGTGAAGTAACAAACTAACAAAAAACTAATTAAACAAGAATAATATAAATATCATATTATGTATGTGCAGATATCTTTGGTAAAAAAAATAAGCTGAAAAAATATATCCAGTTCGGATATCATAATTAATGTATAAGAAAATGCATGCAGAAATAACAAAATATATAACTGAAAGAAAATAAAAATTTCTGACGCCATCAGGATTCGAACCTGGGCAAAAAAAATGTGTTAAAACAAAATGGCCGGTTCAAGATTCGAACCTGGGTTAAGGAAAACAAAATGTCAAAAAAGCTGAGCCAGGATTGGAACCTGCATTAACAAAAGCAAATTGGTTTAATTTGTTTATTTGATTTTATTTATTCATTTGATTTATTCAAATAAACAAATGAACCAAAGTGCACAAATAATGTTAAATTAATTTTGAAATTGCTTAAACGAAAAAAAATTTACAAAAAAAATATTTGTTTTAAATCGACCCGACCTGGGCTCGAATCCAGGTTGCGCGGAGGCTAAGCGTGTATGTTACGCACCGTACCAACGCACGATCACGGCATAGGTTGGTTTTTTCCGATATTTATATTGACAGTTTGCAACTGTCACACAGTCACTTTAAAATTTCTCCTTTTGGTTCCAACATCAAACCGATATTGCGAGAATTCAATTGGTTTTATCTATAGTTATATCAATCGGTTTGAGGCTGGTTGCAAAAGGGGAAATTTGTATTATACAGCAATAAAAAGAAACACTTCATTTACATTGATTAAGGTCCCCCGTATTTGCTTGTTTTAATTAATTTAAATAAATATAATTTGTCTTTACTTTTTTACTTTCTTTTATCTTCACTTGCATTTCATTTTTTCTCTCTCTTTTTTAATTAATAGCTTAATTTTTCCTTTATTTTTCTTTTTTAACCCGATGTCTGCGCATTTACAAAATAAATAAAAAAAATAAATTTTACTTAAAATATCTAAATTTTAAAAATTGTTAAATTTTTTTTCTTTGACATTGACGCCACTGCTTTACAGATAAGGGACTAATTTTAATTTTACGTTAAGGATATGATATTATTAATTTTTATCGCGAAATCACGTTAACGTTTTTTACAACATTTATAAAAAAATCTAATTATTCCACCGAATAAATAATATATAAAAATTTCACTTTTCACATGGGGAACACCATACACTGTCTGCATATTTGATGACTGATGTATTTTGGTGGACCTGGTATCAATTTCTAGCAAATGTTGCGGGTTTATCGGTGTGGGTTGCCCGATCCCGCGTAAAATCCAAAACTTTGGCGGAGTTTTATGCCAACAAAATAGGCTTCCGGTGGAATTCTATTTGGAAAAAGAAAATGGTTGATGTGTGTGTTGCGGTTATGCAATTTATTTGGTTGTTACCTGTTTGATTCGATAAAAACGACCCAATATCGCAACCAAAAAAAAAGTATTCCTTCCCAATTAGGTAAATCCTGACGTTGTTAAAATTAATTAATATTTAAAACTTACTAAAAAATTAATGAGTCACAGAGTATATGTTGTGCCGTAGTGTATAAATTAACTATGATTCTGCTACTCTGTAATCACCCCAAAAGAACCAATCCCTACCCAATAGCTGCTATTTATAACTTCAACTCAATTGGAAGGAATACGTTAATTTAACGAAATTTCGAAAAAAATATGCATTCAATTATAAATGCATTCACCAACACCAATGCACGCCACCACTAACACAATCAAACAACCACCACCACTCACAAACAGATTCGGAAACACGCCATTACCGACCAACGTACATATATTTACATAGAAACTATGTAATTGAGTTGACCATTTTGCACCGGTGTACATTATAACCGTGGCCGAATGGTTAGAACCACCGCACAAAAGTCGGTAGGTTGTTAGTTCAAGTCCCGAGCGGACCGAAACTCAATATTCAACAAAAATGGACCAGAAACAACTAAAAACTTACAGGCTACAAGCGACCCTACATCCCCCCCCCGCCAAAATCAGGTTTAGGGCTCTTGATGGAACACAAAGCTGATCCCGCTTGTAGCAAAAAGGAACAGAAAAAAAAACAATATTAATGTAAAGAATTATTGACGAATGTCCTTGGCGTGATAAATACCTATAGAACGACCATTCAAATCTTCTAATTCGAAATAACAATTTCCAGTCTTCTTGCATATCCTAGCTTTCAAAAATGGAGGAGCCAACTTCGCATTATAACCCTTCTCGAAGTTGCTCTGACTAAAATTTCTCCTAAATTACCTCCTGGCCTTCTACATAGTTGACTGCCCTAGATCGCATGTTGTGCACCTGCTCATTTTAGGGGCGATAAATTTTTCAGATTTAACGAATATGGCAAAATTGATTGGCTGTAATAAGTAGAATCTGAAGTGTTATGTAAACAAATAAGAAACTGTTAATGAGCGGTGGCAATTTTTTTGGACGGACATTTGTAGGGCCCTATAACAACACTTGGGGGTTGTACCATAACATGGGTCATTATAGTTTCCTTTAGGCATTCCTAGTGGAATGAAGACATGATCTGCAAAATTTTATAAAGATCCGATGTAAGATATAGGTTCTGAAGCGGTAATAGTGTAAAATGGGGACCAATTTGTACGGGGATTGTGCCAAAATATGGGCATATATATTTGACTTTCATAGAAGGTATTCCTATTTGAAGTAGAACATGATCTGCAAAATTTGAAAAACTTCCGATGTAAATTGTTTTTCCTAGAGGGGTAATACTAAGAATTGGGTCAATTTGTAAGGGCGCTACATTAAAAAGTGGGCCCATATAGATCATTTTCAAAGTAGGTATTATATGTAAATTGTATGGAGGCTATATATAAATCTGAACCGATTTCCTCCAAATTCAATACCGACCAAAAAATTAACTTTTGCCAAATTTCATGACAATCGGGCAACAAATGCGATCTGTAGAGTGCGAAGAAGCTTAGATGGACAGCAGACGGACGGACAGACAGACATCGTTAAATCGATTCAGCTGGTGATTCTAAGCCGATCCGTATACTTAAAGGTGGGTCTAGCTCGATTATTTATTGGTGTTACAAACATTTGGCGGAAAGCTAACTTATAATACCCTAGTCCACGAGGAGGTGTAGGGTATAGTTAGGATTTGTTTATTTGTTAAAAATTATGCTATATGCAGCGTAATTTGCAATTTCGTTTTAACAAACAATTTGCTTCTATTCAATTGTCTGATCATGTATTTATTCGGAAAATCGATGCCTTGGGTCAAAAATTAATTTTATCTTCTACGAGTTTTGAATGTAATACATACGAATTTCAACTAATTCGATCAAGTAATTTCTTCTTAAGAAGGAAATCTTAGTTTTTGGTAATGGAAAGGAGGAGAACCACACTTAACCATACATACATTTGACCATATTCGTATTTCATTGTCCTGTGTAGAGATAACTCATCAGTGATCCTTCTGTATGGAGTGCTTGCGTTAACATGATGCCATAAGTTGTATATATATCTACGTTATATGAAAATCGCACCTGTGTATTATATGTATACACCCGAAAACCTCACCGCAAAGCGTTTTGAAGAGCGCTATTCTACCGGTTCTGTTGAGACTGTCATGATGGTGCCGGTCGTAATTTGGATTTTTTGAGGTTGCTCTAAGCGTAAGTCTTTTGTTTTCGTCAACTCTTTGCTACAAGTGTATAGTGAAAATAAAAATTTTATACCAAACCCATAAACAAATTTATATTTTGGTGAAATGAGTGTAATCAATGCTCTCAACATCATTAAAATCAAAAACTGATAATTTGATCAATGAAAGAAAAATATCACAGACTTCAAAATAAAACGATATGATATACGCCAAAGTGTGATAAAAGCAAAACATTCTTGCTTAAGGGTTTAGGAGCAAACATCACACCCAGAAAAATTCTTGAAGAATTACACAAACATGAAACTGATACATTAAAATTTCTGAAAATAAATCGATTCTACACTAGCAAATCCAAAAAGGAGGGCCATATGCTGCCTATTTTTTTTTAGTTCAAATAAGTACTGAAGGAACGATAAGGGAACTAAAGTCGATAACGGGCATATTAAATCGAGTAATTAAATGGGATCCACTAAGGAGAGATGAAATACCACAATGTCGCAGGTGCCAGGGTTTATTTCATAGTGCATCGAACTGTTTTTTGGAACCAAAATGTGTTAAATGCAATCAACCACATGAAGTTGGTAAATGTAGTTTATCTGACGTAGATTCAAATGAGAGACAAAGCTATACTGTGTACTCTGCAAACAATATGGTCACCCTGCTTCTTGCAAAGGCTGCGAAGCATACAAAAAATTAAAACAAAAACTCAAAGAGAGAAAAGAGACTATAGCACAAAATCGGAATCAGAAATTTATGAATGTAAATTAAAATTTAAGTTTTACAAATGTAGTAAGAACAAACGGAGAGAACGCTAATAATTATACTTTTACAAGTAATAATAATAATGATTTCTTTCAGAATCTCCAATACTCCATTCAAAATTTAGCAAATCAGATTTCAAACAGTTAAAAAGTGAAGCAGCTAGAATTGCAACTTTGTATTCACTTCTCGAGTTAAATGTGTAATGGATTTCGACCAAACAATATCATAAAATCTAATTATAATACAGATTAATATCAATTCCCTTAGGAATCTGAGTAGAAGATATGATCTACAAACATTTTTAAATAAGTTCAATCCAGATCTGATATTACTTAATGAAACAAGACTTAATAATAAAAACAAACTGTATTTTGAAAATTATAATTTTATAATAAACCATATAGTTTTAAATTTTTGGAGGTTTGTGTAATAAAAATACCTCTGGTGTCAAACAAGCAATTGTACATTATATCAACATATTACCCGGCACACAGTGGCCAAAATTCAATAACTTTTTTCTAGTAGACATTTTTGAGTTCTGTAAAAAATCAAAATTAGACAAGGATCAAGTATATATTTTAGAAATCGGTCCAAAGTTGACTACTTTTCGTATTTTTCGATTTTAAAGTAAATTAAAATTTTTATTTTTTGTGTTTATGTTTTTAAACATATTTTTACGTATTTCTTCATAATGCGAAGAACAAATTTTAATTTTTTGTATTACAGATTTTCACGTTTTTCAGATTTTGAAAATTGAAAAAAAATTAATATCTTTTTTTTTACTTTGTCGAACTGTTTCTCATACATTTTATGAGATTTTGCACTCAGATCTTTTTTATTAGAAATTGTTGTTTATTAGCTTAACTCAAACTTTATTTAGTAGAACTCAAAAATGTCTACTAGAACAAAAGTTATTGAATTTTGATTCCGAACCACTGTGCGACAGGACACAATAATACAAACTTTAAAATTGACATACAACATTTATTTGATAGCCTGAAATTAGATAATCTGAATAATTTGCGTTTTGTATTTTGTTCGGCTTGAGGTCAGTTTTTTCAAATAATAAAACAAAATTAACTATTTTATTATATTCTTGTTTGTTATTTCCCAATATTTCGACCAGCTCGTTGGTCATCTTCAGGGGTCTATTACAAAAAACACAAATTATTCAATTACAAGTTACAAGCATTAACAATCAAAAAATATCACAATATTTATATTTACATTTTTAAAAAAGTTTTTCACAATAGGAAAATTCTCCTGCCACTTCCGCTCGAAATATTAGCGGAAGAGAATAATTATACAAGGAGATACACTTTGGAAATGCTAAATATATGCTCCCCTGGAAAAAGGCTTAATTATAAGAGAGACACAGACGGTTGTGCTCAAATATATAGGAACACGGTGGAAAACATAGACGACAAATTAGACAGTAGTTGACAAAAGCTTGCAGAGAGTGGCAGGAGAATTTTCCTATTGTGAAAAACTTTTTTAAAAATGTAAATATAAATATTGTGATATTTTTTGATTGTTAATGCTTGTAACTTGCAATTGAATAATTTGTGTTTTTTGTAATAGATGCCTGAAGATGACCAACGGAGTTGGTCGAAATATTGGGAAATAAAAAACAAGAAAATAATAAAATAGTCATTTTTGTTTTATTATTTAAAAAAACTGACCTCAAGCCGAACAAAATACAAAACGCAACTCATCAAAAGGTCAACCATACATACCACTAACAATCTGAATAATTTTTATATACTGGCAGGTAATCTTAACTGCAAACACTATAACTGGGGAAATAAGTTAATAATAACAAAGATGATTCGTTAAAAGATTGGTTGTCTACAAATGAAATACTATACGAGTGTAAATTGTGCGTTTCAATTTTACCTTCATATCCACGTTGTGGTTCATTTTTGGATTGACAGCAGAATTTTTGTCCATTGCGACAATAGTAGTATAAACTGTCTGGTCCAATGTGTGTATGGTTCTCCTCCTTTCCATTACCAAAAACAAAGATTTCCTTCTTAAGAAGAAATTACTTGATCGAATTATCGGCAATTCGAATGTATTACATTCAAAACTCATTGAAAATCAATCAATCGATAACTAATCAACAACACAAAAACTAATAATTAATTTTATCTTAAGATTGAAAAAAAATATTAATGTAACCGCATAAAAATAAACGTAAATTGTATTTAATTAATCTTCAGGGCCAGAGTTTGCCCACTCACATAAAGAGTGACTGCCAAGGAATCAGGATCAATTGATAAGCAGCATCTGCCGTGCTTGGATGAACGTTTCGTAACTTCTCTTTTACGCACTCGCTTTTCTCTGCCTCCTTGCGCTCACGCACTCAAGTAATAACCAGTGTTGCCGTTTTGGCCTTTTCCTACCAAAATTTGTAGGTCATTTTTCCTTTGGTAGGATGGTAGGCAAAATCTTATTTTGTTAGGTTTTGTTGAATTTTTAATTTTATATTATAAATTTAGTTTGAAGTAAATTTAAAATTACAAGTTTTATTTCTAACTCACGTTTCGTGCTTGATGAAGATAACCTCCTTAAAGAGCATATAAACTCCGGTTGTTATAAAATTTAGCATGAGGATAAAGGAGATTTACTCATATTTTTATCTGCGTACCTACTTTTCAGAAGTTACTAAAAAATCTGACTTTTTGCACTAAATGTATCCTATCTTCTTAGGGTGTAATTTCGTACAGGCAAAAATTACCCTACAAAAAAACGGGGAACGCTTCATCCTTTCTAAATATGTATATATTTCGTTAAAGACTTTTGAAGGAAAAGAAGTTGTGTTGCTCCATAGTCAGACATTTGTTCAAAAAGAATATTTTTACAATATTTATTACCACCAAACTATATTTGGCACAAACATAGTTTTAGCGCCATAATAAGCTAAGAAACCACAATATCTAATAAAAAATGAGTGCAAAATCTCTTCAAATGGTGGGAAGCAGTTCGACAAAGTCAAAAAAATAAATTACGTTTTTTTAATTTCCAAAATCTGAAAAACGTGAAAGTCTGTAATACAAACAGAATTAATTTTTTTTTATTCGCAGTATGAACAAATACGTAATAATATGTTAAAAAACATAAAAATACAAATTTAAATTTTCTTTAAAATCGAAAAATACGAAAAGTAGTCAACTTTGGGCCGATTTCTAAAATATATCAGATTGCCCGATTTTTAATGCTAATATCTCAAAATAATCCATGTCTAATTTTAGGTTTTTACAGAACTCAAAAATGTCTACTAGAACAAATGTTATTGAATTTTGGCCGATGGATTTTGATTCTGAACTACTGTGCATCGTCTCATTGAATTATTAATTATTAACTAAAATAGTGGCTAATTGATTTATAAATATAAAGACACTGAATAAAGTGTCTCATTATACTACAGTGTGGTAGCATTTGCAGCCGTTATAACAGCATGCCGAACAACAACAGCAGTAGTGACGAACGGAGGTGTTCCAAATATTGGAAAGTTGGGAGTAGATTTGTGTGGACAGATTTGATGCTAAAGTCAGTTGATTGACGTAACTGTAGCATACAACTGTTATGAGTAGACCTCCTTTAATAAAAGTCTATATTGAGCAGAACTGTAGCAGCACGCAACTAGTTTCCGGCTTCCGTCTCGTCGGCAAATTGGTTGGGTTTAATAGGCTACGATGCTCAAATAGATACTGATTGGCTACAATATGATTTATTTTAAAGTGTGCGTGCTAATTGAGGGATAGAGGGACAAATTAGAAAGAAAAGAAGAACCAAACGTGAAAGAGAAGACAAACAAAGAATTGATGCAAGTCAGATGTATTGCTGGTAACATCTGTATTTCCCCTCCCAACGTATTCCCCCCTTTCACCAAGCTGTTTGGGAAATCAAAAATTTACTTTTCAGTAACTCATATTGGTTTATTCAATAAACATTTTCAAAAATACCTCAACCATAAAATAATTAAACCTAATTATAAATCTCATAGAAAATCCATATTGGTATTTTATAAAAAAAACTAATTTAAAAATCTGCAAAGCTTTTGACGTTAAAAATAAAAAAACAAAACTGGCAAAAAAAAGTAATTATTCAAAAAAATATTAATTTATCATATTATGTGAAGTAACAAACTAACAAAAAACTAATTAAACAAGAATAATATAAATATCATATTATGTATGTGCAGATATCTTTGGTAAAAAAAATAAGCTGAAAAAATATATCCAGTTCGGATATCATAATTAATGTATAAGAAAATGCATGCAGAAATAACAAAATATATAACTGAAAGAAAATAAAAATTTCTGACGCCATCAGGATTCGAACCTGGGCAAAAAAAATGTGTTAAAACAAAATGGCCGGTTCAAGATTCGAACCTGGGTTAAGGAAAACAAAATGTCAAAAAAGCTGAGCCAGGATTGGAACCTGCATTAACAAAAGCAAATTGGTTTAATTTGTTTATTTGATTTTATTTATTCATTTGATTTATTCAAATAAACAAATGAACCAAAGTGCACAAATAATGTTAAATTAATTTTGAAATTGCTTAAACGAAAAAAAATTTACAAAAAAAATATTTGTTTTAAATCGACCCGACCTGGGCTCGAATCCAGGTTGCGCGGAGGCTAAGCGTGTATGTTACGCACCGTACCAACGCACGATCACGGCATAGGTTGGTTTTTTCCGATATTTATATTGACAGTTTGCAACTGTCACACAGTCACTTTAAAATTTCTCCTTTTGGTTCCAACATCAAACCGATATTGCGAGAATTCAATTGGTTTTATCTATAGTTATATCAATCGGTTTGAGGCTGGTTGCAAAAGGGGAAATTTGTATTATACAGCAATAAAAAGAAACACTTCATTTACATTGATTAAGGTCCCCCGTATTTGCTTGTTTTAATTAATTTAAATAAATATAATTTGTCTTTACTTTTTTACTTTCTTTTATCTTCACTTGCATTTCATTTTTTCTCTCTCTTTTTTAATTAATAGCTTAATTTTTCCTTTATTTTTCTTTTTTAACCCGATGTCTGCGCATTTACAAAATAAATAAAAAAAATAAATTTTACTTAAAATATCTAAATTTTAAAAATTGTTAAATTTTTTTTCTTTGACATTGACGCCACTGCTTTACAGATAAGGGACTAATTTTAATTTTACGTTAAGGATATGATATTATTAATTTTTATCGCGAAATCACGTTAACGTTTTTTACAACATTTATAAAAAAATCTAATTATTCCACCGAATAAATAATATATAAAAATTTCACTTTTCACATGGGGAACACCATACACTGTCTGCATATTTGATGACTGATGTATTTTGGTGGACCTGGTATCAATTTCTAGCAAATGTTGCGGGTTTATCGGTGTGGGTTGCCCGATCCCGCGTAAAATCCAAAACTTTGGCGGAGTTTTATGCCAACAAAATAGGCTTCCGGTGGAATTCTATTTGGAAAAAGAAAATGGTTGATGTGTGTGTTGCGGTTATGCAATTTATTTGGTTGTTACCTGTTTGATTCGATAAAAACGACCCAATATCGCAACCAAAAAAAAAGTATTCCTTCCCAATTAGGTAAATCCTGACGTTGTTAAAATTAATTAATATTTAAAACTTACTAAAAAATTAATGAGTCACAGAGTATATGTTGTGCCGTAGTGTATAAATTAACTATGATTCTGCTACTCTGTAATCACCCCAAAAGAACCAATCCCTACCCAATAGCTGCTATTTATAACTTCAACTCAATTGGAAGGAATACGTTAATTTAACGAAATTTCGAAAAAAATATGCATTCAATTATAAATGCATTCACCAACACCAATGCACGCCACCACTAACACAATCAAACAACCACCACCACTCACAAACAGATTCGGAAACACGCCATTACCGACCAACGTACATATATTTACATAGAAACTATGTAATTGAGTTGACCATTTTGCACCGGTGTACATTATAACCGTGGCCGAATGGTTAGAACCACCGCACAAAAGTCGGTAGGTTGTTAGTTCAAGTCCCGAGCGGACCGAAACTCAATATTCAACAAAAATGGACCAGAAACAACTAAAAACTTACAGGCTACAAGCGACCCTACATCCCCCCCCCCCGCCAAAATCAGGTTTAGGGCTCTTGATGGAACACAAAGCTGATCCCGCTTGTAGCAAAAAGGAACAGAAAAAAAAACAATATTAATGTAAAGAATTATTGACGAATGTCCTTGGCGTGATAAATACCTATAGAACGACCATTCAAATCTTCTAATTCGAAATAACAATTTCCAGTCTTCTTGCATATCCTAGCTTTCAAAAATGGAGGAGCCAACTTCGCATTATAACCCTTCTCGAAGTTGCTCTGACTAAAATTTCTCCTAAATTACCTCCTGGCCTTCTACATAGTTGACTGCCCTAGATCGCATGTTGTGCACCTGCTCATTTTGTTCTCTCCGTTTTACTATATTTTTAGGGGTTCTACCCCTAATAATATCTAACGTCTCCTCACGATCAAATCTCACAGTTCTATCTTCCAACATCCCTAGTCTGCGCAGCAATGGATAAGTATGACCATTTGTGATTATATGTTGGCCGAATGTCATGTAATAAGGAGAAGTACCTATGGAAGCATGTACAGATGATCTCAATGAACAACTGATACTACTGAGATACTCGTCCCAATTACTTTGGTCATGTTTTATGTATGCCCGAATCGCAGAAAGCACTGAACGATTTACCCGTTCAGACGCATTTGCTTGGGGCGAGTGCACGGCAGTGTAAACGTGGTACCCCATAATTAACTAAAAAATTATTAAATTGGGTGGACTTAAATTGCGACCCGTTATCAGACACAACTGTTTCATGGGTGCCATAAACATGAAACAGTCCCTCTTCCATATATTTTATTACTACATCTGCAGTAAACTTTTTTTTTTTTTCACTGAACCAACACTCAGAGGATGTCCCCTATAAATGCAGTGGTAGAAGGAAGATAAGGTATTGGAAGGAGGAAAGGGGAGTAGTGTCTGTTGACATCTGTTTTGAATCTCTGAATGTCGTAATTGGAGGGAAAGATATTTGCCGGAAGTCGATTCCACATACGGATAGTACGGGCGAAGAACGAATTTATTCTGTAACGTGTAGTGCGGTCGACAACAAATGGGTGAGCATTCCTGGAGAGTCGCGTATCTCTACCGAACGTTCTCACGGGCGGTATAAGATCACGAATTTCCAAAGAACAAACACCATGAAAGTATCGATAGAACAATGACACACAACCAACATTACGACGGTGTTCAAGGGAGACAATAGAATTGGATATCCTACCATCACCTATCAACACCATCGCCCTCCTCTGGACACGGTCAAGTAGCTCCAGTGATGAAGCTGGAGCACCCGACCATATATGGGAGTTGTATTCCATCTTTGGTCTGATGTAGGTAGTGTAGATATTGAGAAGATCAGAGGGTGTGAAATATTTCTTACATCTTTTTAAAAAGCCTAAACATTTGAAGGCATCTTTCGACACATCAAATACATGTTTTGTCCAACGAACATCACATTGTATTTTTATGCCAAGAACAACTAGATCATCTGATTGCTCAATATCTACACCGTTCACCGATTTTAAGAAGCAAAATTTGGAGAAATGATCGACAACTATGAAAATACATATATTACCAGTCCGTCTAAAGTTCAAAACATTGAACTTCGGACAAATCCCCAGTATTAGTATGCGAAAGCGCATCAGGAACCACATTTTGACTACCTTTTCTATGCTCAATCTTGAATTGAAAACCTTGAAGCTTCAAAGCCCACCTTGCCAACCGCGAATTGAGATCAGTTTGGGACATGAGCCACTTCAACGATGCATGATCGGTGATGACGTTGAACTCATGTCCTTCCACATATGCTCGAAATTTCTTAATGCTTAACACTGCTGCTAAACATTCCTGTTCGGTGACTGAGTATCTACGTTGGGCTTGGTTTAGTTTCTTTGACATATATGCAATGGGAAACTCATCGCCGTCCGCAGTTTTTTGCACCAATACACTTCCTATTCCAGTACTGAATACAAAATGGCTGTGTGAAATCAGGGCTATGCAACACTGGTGCGGATGTCAATATGGACTTCAACTCTTCAAAAGCTTTTTGAGCCTCGTCACTCCATAGGTACTTCCTACTACCCTTTAACAAATCTGTCAACGGGCTGGTGACGGATGCGAAATTCCTAATGAACTTTCGGTACCAACCAGACATACCCAAAAACCGTCTGAGTTGTTTGACAGATCGAGGTGTCGGTAAATCTATAATGGCCGATATTTTCTCAGGATCTGTTTGAATAACTTCCTGCAAAACGTCCATATGTCGGTCGAAAGAATCAGACACAATTAACAAATCATCCAGATAGACAAACACCTCCGTTCGCAAATTCGCCGGTATCACCTTGTCCATCAACCTTGACATAGTTTGAGGAGCATTACAAAGGCCAAAAGGCATGACTTTGAAATGGTATAAGGGACGGCCGGGAACGGTAAACGCAGTCTTATCCTTCAACGCTTTGTCAAGAGGTATTTGCCAGAATGCATCTTTGAGGTCCAAGCTCGTTAGTACTCAGCCCGAGGAAGTCTACTCAAAATGCCATCAATATTTGGCAAAGGATAAGCATCCTTCACTGTCACGGAGTTGACTTTCCTACTGTCTAAGCACAATCGAACTTTCCCAGGCTTGCGAACAAGCACCTTCGGTGAAGACCACGCGCTATCTGACTCTTCGATTACGTCCATGTCTAACATCATGTCAATTTCGCTGTATATTAATTTCTCCATTGCTGGGGAAACAGGAAAATGTCGCTGTTTAATTGGAGTAGCGTCTCCAACATCAATACAGTGCGAAATTACGTTCGTACGTCCAAGTCCTTCCTTCAAAAATGAGGGAAAGCTGACAATAACAGTCCGTAAACGTCGTTCCGTCTCTGTCAAAGGTCGTTGATCAGAGAGTTCCGAAATCTGTTCAGAAACCCAACTAGAATTTATTTCCGACAGAAGTCCTGGCGGTAGTAAATTAAACAACTTCCAAAAGTCAACGCCTAGATAAAGATTCTGAGACAGTTGTGGCACAATATATAAACAAATAGGTTTCGAAACACCCCTAAAATTAATAACAGTTTGAACACTACCGAGAACACTTTGATTTTTGCCATCCGCTGTACGAATGAACGATCTAATCTTTTTAAAATTTTCATTGGATTCTAAAAATTCCCTAGCAGCTTCTGACCCTAGACAGCTAACAGACGCTCCGGTGTCTAATAAACCACTAATGGTCTTTCCAAAAAGAACAACAGATGCGTACGGTCTGATATCATTAGGCTGGTCATAAATAGAACTTAAAAGGTCACGTCGAGTATGGTTAACATTCCTTCACACTAGGTGGAGTTTCATTAAATATTTGCGCTCTTTTGGCTACATACTCTGCTAAACGGATATGAAAGGGTTTGAAATAAGTAGGTGGATGCGATTTAATTTCCGTTTAAAACGAGGAAGACTTCTTCTCTTCGAAGGATTTATCGATTAAAGTCTGAGAGTTTTCTGCGTTCGCAAAAGGGATTTTAGGAGAAGTTTGTATTATAGGTGGTACAGTAATAGCCGGGTTTGCTGAGTTTAAATCGGGATTAGTAATTTGAATGTTTGACATATATTCAGGATTTAGTCGGTATTGGTGCTGGAAGATTTTGTCGGTTTGCGTGCACTTTTCAGCGCACCCGATTTCCCGTTTTTTTAAATGCACGATGGGCAATTGGGTTTGTACATATTAGGTGAACCGCAACCGAAACAAAATACATTAAGTTTTTCTGGACAATCTTGATATCTATGTCATATTTTCTGACAATTCCAGCAAGTCAATGATATTGCCGAGATTTCTTCTTCACCATCTGAGGATTCAACGCAATCGTTCAAAAAAGTCCTGTAGGAAAAACTCCCTTCTACGGCAAATGT
Source organism: Polietes domitor (assembly GCA_947397865.1). Classification (NCBI taxonomy): domain Eukaryota; kingdom Metazoa; phylum Arthropoda; class Insecta; order Diptera; family Muscidae; genus Polietes; species Polietes domitor. The sequence continues at coordinate 91,947,044 of OX377618.1, read as the reverse complement.
CACGTAAGTGAGAAATTGAATAGATTTGGATATTCAGAATTTCGTGTTGAATTTCTGGTAAGAGATTACGTCTTAATATTTTTGTCAGGATCTTTTCATCCAATGGCTGTGTTAATTTATCGGAAATATCCACGATAGCTTCATAAAATGAATCGAAATTCTCGTTTGACCTCTGCTTCCTATCACGAATCGATTCTCTCCAATCTACATCAGTACGAGAATCTTTGTATTGGGTTCGTAAAGCCGCGCATAATCTGTTCCAACGAATTTCTGGGACGGACTTGTGATACCTCCAATACCATTCATTTGCTTTGGAGTCAAATAAAGCCGATATGTGCTGACAAAGTAACTCGAAGTTACCATTAAGGGTTTCCTTTGTCAAGGCCTCAACTCTATAGAGAAAATTTTCGATTGACATACATTTAGGATCTCCAGAAAACTTAATTTTCCAATTATGTATTATATGTCCAACCTTGTCAGGACGAACCGAAGGAGCAGAATTATTACTGAAAGACGTATTTGAATTATTTCGATTCTGATTTCGCAAATTGTCACTGGTATTGGGATTCGACGGTATCCCCAGTAATTGTTCAAGTGTTTGAACTTCCAAGGGACCTGTATGAGAAGTACGAGAAATTTCTGGTTCTGGAATAGGAGCTTGAGTTCTTATATTCATTCTACCAAAACTCGCCTGAATACTATTCTCAATCATTCCAGACAATTGTTCGGCTAGTTTCTTCATCATCTCATCCTGTTGAGCGGTAACAGCCGAAGTCACTATAGCTCTAATATTATCTTGATTGAATAATAAATTGTTATAGCCAGAAACAGTTGTCTGGTTTGGAACATGAGTAGAAATATGAGCACTAGGAGAATTTGAAGGGCAGCTTCAGCATTTTGATTTTGTATTGGGAAAGAATTAGCTGTAACTGGAGCTGACTGTAGTCCTGTACGGCTCGAGTCGAACTCCAAAGCACGGTGAGACTGAGACCGTGTAGTCATAGGTGAAGTGGAACTGGCAGCTGCGGTAGAAACACTTACGCTATTCAGAACTATACCACAAGTCAGACAGTTTTGATTTGTCTTAACATATTTCGCCAAACAAGATTTATGAAATATATCTTAAAGACGTTATAAAAATAAAAAAAATAAAACTATACTCAAAAGGACAAAATCCAAAAACAAAAAACACGTACCAGAGAAAAAGGAATCAAAAAAAATAAAATAATATAATTTTTGAATAAAAAAAGTAATTTGGTAAAGACTAACTGAAAAAAAAAAATTCCTACAAAATGAAGTTGTGTGTGGGGTTTCGGAACCAAATTCCAATTAATTACGATACGAACTCAAAAAAATCAATTGAAAATAAATTCAAAACATTATTTGATCCCCAAAACAGCCGGTGAGGAGGGAAACGATTGAGCATCAATAAATTATAGTCTATCGTATCACGATTGTATAAATGAAATAATACAGAAATAGGAAAAAAATAAAAAAACAAGAAAAAAATTTTTATAAACAGTAAAGCCGGTACTTATTCGAAATTAATCGAAAAAGTATATTCCGGTCTGAACTGGCACTGGTATTACAAACATTATTACATATGTAAACGGTCTGATACTAGCATATCCTATCCAATAACAGCAATTCCAGAAAACATCTATAACAAAGTACACTATGAAGGGTATATTGAATTTATTGTATGGTTTGACACCGCCTCACAAGGTTGTAAGCCAACTTCCTACTACAACACATTCGCTATACATAAAGATCGAAAAATGAAAAACAAAAAAAAAAAACATGGAGATATATGTGACATAGTCACAGCAAAGGTACTTATTCCGAATTCTTCAAAAAAAAAAGTATTCCAGTCTAAACAAAACATCGGGGAGGGTATTATCGACACCAGCATATATGTATGAAGACGTCTGAAACAAGCGTATAAATACAGAATCAGCTATTCCGAAAACATACATGCAAATATCAACTAAACGAAAAAGAAAACAAGAAGGCATGAAAATGTAGTGTATGGTTTGACATATCTCTAACACATTCTATATCAGATTCCAAATACAAAACATTAATCATGTGTAAAGGCGGACAAATGAAAGAAGAAGAAAAATTAACAATAGAAAATGATAGGTAAAAGAAATGAAAGATCTGCTTTTTTAGGGAGCCACACTAGTAATTTGAATAAAATTCAAAGATAGAAAATGATTTGATTGACCTGTGTGGGCCCCACGTTGGGCGCCAAAAAATGTATACTGTAGCATACAACTGTTATGAGTAGACCTCCTTTAATAAAAGTTTATATTGAGCAGAACTGCAGCAGCACGCAACTAGTTTCCGTCTCGTCGGCAATTGGGGTGGGTTTAATAGGCTACGATGCTCAAATAGATACTGATTGGCTACAATATGATTTATTTTAAAGTGTTAGTGCTAATTGAGGGATAGAGGGACAAATTAGAAAGAAAAGAAGAACCAAACGTGAAAGAAAAGACAAACAAAGAATTGATGCAAGTCAGATGTATTGCTGGTAACATCTGTATTTCCCCTCCCAACCATGACCATGAGTGGAAAGCGTTATGAAATATTCATGGTCCCTATTCGTATTCCCCCCTTTCACCAAGCTGTTTGGGAAATCAAAAATTTTCATTTTTCAGTAACTCATATTGGTTTATTCAAAAAACATTTTCAAAAATACCTCAACCATAAAATAATTAAACCTAATTATAAATCTCATAGAAAATCCATATTGGTATTTTATAAAAAAAAACTAATTTAATTATTTGCAAAGCTTTTAACGTTAAAAATAAAAAAACTAAACTGGCAAAAAAAGTAATTATTCAAAAAAATATTAACTTATCATATTATGTGAAGTAACAAACTAACTAATTAAACAAGAAAAATATAAATATAATATTATGTATGTGCAGATATCGTTGGTAAAAAAATTAAGCTGAAAAAAATATATCCAGTTCGGATATCATAATTAATGTATAAGAAAATGCATGCAGAAATAAAAAAATATATAACTAAAAGAAAATAAAAATTTCTGACGCCATCAGGATTCGAACCTGGGCAAAAAAAAATGTTTTACTACAAAATGGTCGGTTCAGGATTCGGGGTTTATAAAAAAACAAAATCGAAAATTTGTTGAGCCAGGACTAGAACCTGGGTTTACAAAAAAATCAAAAGCAAAAAGTGGTTGGAGCAGGATTTGAACGTGGGTTAAGGAAAACAAAATGTCAAAAAAGCTGAGCCAGGATTGGAACCTGCATTAACAAAAGCAAATTGGTTTAATTTGTTTATTTATTCATTTGATTTATTCAAATAAACAAATGAACCAAAGTGCACAAAAAAGTTAAATTAATTTTTAAATTGTTTAAACGAAAAAAAAAAAGAAATTTACGAAAAAAAATATTTGTTTTAAGTCGACCCTACCTGGGCTCGAACCCAGGTTGCGCGGAGGCTAAGCGTGTATGTTACGCACCGTACCAACGCACGATCACGGCTTAGGTTGGTTTTTTCCGATATTTATATTGACTGCTGCAATCACACAGTCACTTTAAAATTTCTCCGTTTGGTTCCAACATCAAACCGAGATTGCGAGAATTCAATTGGTTTTCTCTATAGTTATATCAATCGGTTTGAGGCTGGTTGCAAAAGGGGAAATTTGTATTATACAACAATAAAAAGAAACACTTCACTTACATTGATTAAGGTCCCCCGTAGAAAGATCTTTCCTGGTTTCCGTGGTGAAGTTGTGTGTTTTTGTTTGTTCTTGGTGTAGTTTCACCTATAATGTTCTTGTTTTTGTGTTTTTGTTCTTTTGTTTCCTTTTTTCTCACTTGATTTTTTTCCGTATTTGCTTGTTTTAATTAATTTAAATAATTATAATTTGTCTTTACTTTTTACTTTCTTTTATCTTCACTTGTATTTCATTTTTTTCTCTCTCTTTTTTTAATTAATAGCTTAATTTTTCCTTTCTTTTTCTTTTTTAACCCGATATCTGCACATTTACAAAATAAATAAAAAAATTAATTTTACTTAAAATATCTAAATTTTAGAAATTGTTTACATTTTTCCCTTGACATTTACGCCACTGCTTTACAGATAAGGGACTAATTTTAATTTTACGTTAAGGATATGATATTATTAATTTTTATCGCGGCTTCGAAATCACGTTAACGTTTTTTTACAACATTTATAAAAAATCTAATTATTCCACCGAATAAATAATATATAAAAATTTCACTTTTCACATGGGGAACACCATACACTGTCTGCATATTTGATGACTGATGTATTTTGGTGGACCTGGTATCAATTTCTAGCAATTTTGCGGGTTTATCGGTGAGGGTTTCCGTGTAAAATCCAAAACTTTGGCGGAGTTTTATGCCAACAAAATAGGCTTCCGGTGGAATTCTATTTGGAAAAAAATGGTTGATGTGTGTGTTGCGGTTATGCAATTGGTTTGGTTGTTACCTGTTTGATTCGATAAAAACGACCCAATATCGCAAGCCAAAAAAAGTATTCCTTCCCAATTAGGTAAATCCTGACGCTAAGAATTTAATAGGTAATTATTAATTGTTAAAATTAATCAAATTTTAATATTTAAAACTTACTAAAAAATCCCTGAGTCACAGAGTATATGTTGTGCCGTAGTGTATAAATTAATTATGATTCTGCTACTCTGTAATCACCCCAAAAGAACCAATCCCTACCCAATAGCTGCTATTTATAACTTCAACTCAATTGGAAGAAATATGTTAATTTAACGAAATTTCGAAAAAAATATGCATTCACCAACACCAATGCACGCCACCACTAACACAATCAAACAACCACCACCACTCACAAACAGACTCGGAAACACGCCATTACCGACCAACGTACATACCCAATAAGCACAAAGTCGGACTCGGATCCGATTCGGATCCGATTTGAGTCCGACATCTCGGTTTCTCGCTTTCTCTGTTCCGATTCGGATCCGATTTGAGTCCGAGATGTCGGACTCCGCTTTCTCTGTTCCGATTCGGATCCGATTTGAGTCCGAGATGTCGGACTCCGCTTTCTCTGTTCCGATTCGGATCCGATTTGAGTTCGAGATTTCGGACTCCGTTTTCTCTGTTCCGATTCGGATCCGATTTGAGTCCGAGATGTCGGACTCCGCTTTCTCTGTTCCGATTCGGATCCGATTTGAGTCCGAGATGTCGGACTCCGCTTTCTCTGTTCCGATTCGGATCCGATTTGAGTCCGAGATGTCGGACTCCGCTTTCTCTGTTCCGATTCGGATCCGATTTGAGTTCGAGATTTCGGACGCTTTCGATTCAGGTTTGCAGTAAAAATTTGGAGTTTTATTTTTATATTTATTAATGAATTTATTTATTATTTTGAATTTATTACTTAGTATATATGTGGTGAAATAAGCAACATTTAGATGAAAAGTAATATGACATTAAAATTTAATATATTAATAAGTATATGACTCACATGTAACAGACATCATACTAGTGTATAAGTGGTACAAAATACAATTCGTTTGTCAATTTTATTTTGAAAACCTTTTTTATATGTAATATGTTGTGCTCATTGGGCAAATCTTCAAACTCAATATTATTAGTCTTGAATATACAGTTTATATTAATGTTAATTGAAGAAGAAATGTCTTCGACTGATTTCAATGGATAGCCATGCACAATATAGTCCTATCAACTCGTTTGATATCAGAATTCATTTCGTTTTCGGATACGAAATCATTTGGAAATCGGATATATATATATATCTATTTGGTTTCGAGAACGGGTCCGATTTCGGTTCGAGATCGGTCACGAGAACGGGAGCAATTCCCTCTTCGATATCGGACCGAGAATTGAGTCCGATTTCGAAATGATATCGGACCCGAACTCAAAACGATGTAGGAACCAACATCGAAGTGAGTTCGGATCCGATATCATTTCGAAATCGGACTCAATTCTCGGTCCGATATCGAAGAGGGAATTGCTCCCGTTCTCGTGACCGATCTCGAACCGAAATCGGACCCGATCTCGAAACCAAATCAGAGAAGTCGGATCCGATTCGGATCCGATGTGCTTATTGGGTATACATAGATACTATGTAATTGAGCTGACCATTTTGCACCGGTGTACTTTATAACCGTGGCCGAACGGTTAGAACCACCGCACCAAAGTCGGTAGGTTGTTAGTTCAAGTCCCGAGCGGACCGAAACTCAATATTATTATTTTATTTTTTCGTTAACCCATGCATTACATTCAACAAAAATGGACCAGAAACAACAAAAAACGTACTGGCTACAAGCTACCCTACATAACATCGGTTACGCAACGATCTGTGGTAACCGCCATTGCGGTTTTGGAAATATATGTAACAAGCCATGTTACATATATAAAAGCGTTTCCTTTTTGGTTGCCAGCAGAATCTACATACTGACGTGTTTGTTTTATTTGCGCTCTGCCGGCGTCCTTGTTGTTTGTCTCAGCATATAAACAAATGCACATACATATGTATGTACATTTTCTCTGTCCCTTTTGAGTGGTGACAACCACACATTCTTAGGTAGCAACAACAAGACAACAACAGCAAAGCCCATTGTCGATCGTTTGATACTTTTCGCCTGTTACCATCGAACTTTGGTCTGTTTCTATTTCACAGACTGAAAGAATTTTTGGTGCACAGTGGCTCAAGACGATTTTTACGCGGAATATTTTGGGATTTCATTTTATGAATCCAAAGGTGGAATTTAACTCGGAGGATAATCGTCAATGAGTTGTAACGGAAATTTGTCTCGCACAGTGGACCAAAAATATTATTTTGTGATTTTTTTCTCTATCAAATTAAAATTAAAACTTGTCTCCGATATATTTTGCCGCAAAGATTAAGGATGTACGTGATTAATTGCGGATTTTTATACATTGCACAGTGGGCCATACATATTATTTTTGGGATGGTTGGTATCCGGATATTCGGCTAGGATACATTTGGATATTTGGCACAGTGACACAACAATAATTTAGTGTTACTTTAATAAATTATTTTAGCATTTAAATTGAACACTGGTGGTTTGCACTGTGGAATTTTTAAAATGATTTGGCTTAAAGAAAATTGGTTTTCTGTCTCTGGAGTTGTGAAAATTTTCCTACGCACAATGCTACAAGGAGGTTTCGTTTTTGATTTTTTTGATTAAATTCGATTTTTTCGATTAAATTAAAATTTTGCCTCTCGTTAATTTTTTTGGTCCAGATCTGTTATTGTTGACTGGCAAAGTACATGGTGGCTGATGAATATTGCAACATTAAGAAACTCAAATAACGTGCGCATATACTCTCTTTGAGCCAAGACTACGGACTCCAGTGCGTGATAGCGGCGGACAAATTCTTGTTTCAGTATCCCAGTTATCCATTTTTTTAAATCTAAAAGTCAATCTGCAAAATAAAAAGATAACCGGATTCATTAAATAGAAAAAAGTTATTAAAGTTTTTTTGGTAGATAATCTAAATAATATTTATATACTGGCAGGTGATCTTAACTGCAAACACTATAACTGGGGAAATACAGTTAATAATAACAAAGGTGATTCGTTAAAATATTGGTTGTCTACAAATGAAATACTATACAGGTGTAAATTGTACGTTTGGATTTTACCTTCATATCCACGTTGTGGTTCATTTTTGGATATTTGGATTGCTGACAGCAGAATTTTTGTACATTGCGACAATATTAGTATAAACTGTCTGGTCCTGGTTAGGTTTTGTCGAATTTTTATAAGTTTATATTATAAATTTAGTTTGAAATAAATTTTAAATTACAAGTTTTATTTCTAACTCACGTTTCGTGCTTGAGGAAGATAACCTCCTTAAAGAGCATATAAACTCCGATTGCTATAAAATTTAGCATGAGGATAAAGGAGATTTACTCATCTTTTTATCTGCGTACCTACTTTTCAGAAGTTACTAAAAAATCTGACTTTTTGCACTAAATGTATCCTATCTTCTAAGAGTGTAATTTCGTACAGGCAAAAGTTACCCTACAAAAAAACGGGGAACGCTTCATACTTTCCAAATATGTATATATTTCGTTAAAGACTTTTGAAGGAAAAGAAGTTGTGTTGATCCATAGTCAGTTTGTTCAAAAAGAATATTTTTTACAAAATTTTTTACCACCAAACTATATTTGGCACAAACATAGTTTTAGCGCCATAATAAACTAAGAAACCACAATATCTAATAAAAAATGAGTGCAAAATCTCTTAAAATGGTGGGAAGCAGTTAGACAAAGTCAAAAAAATAAATTAAATAAATTTTCAAAATCTGAAAAAAACGTGAAAGTCTGCAATACAAATAGAATTATTTTTTTTCTTCGCAGTATGAACAAATACGTAATAATATGTTAAAAAACACAAAAATAAAAATTTTAATTTTCTTTAAAATCGAAAAATACGAAAAGTAGTCAACTTTGAGCCGATTTCTGAAATATATCCGATTGCCCGATTTTTAATATTAATATCTCAAAATAATCCATGTCTAATTTTGGGTTTTTACAGACCTCAAAAATGTCTACTAGAACAAACGTTATTGAGTTTTGGCCGATGAATTTTGATTCTGAACTACTGTGCATCGTCTCATTGAATTATTAATTATTAACTAAAATAGTGGCTAATTGATTTATAAATATAAAGACACTGAATAAAGTGTCTCATTATACTACAGTGTGGTTACATTTACAGCCGTTATAACAGCAGGCCGAACAACAACAGCAGTAGTGACGAACGGAAACGTCCGAGAGGTTTACAAGATTCAACCATGGTGCGCCAGCGCACAGGGGCACGCGACGGCCAGCGCCCAAGCAGAATTACCCCGGTCTCTCCTTAGAGGGTGGTAGCCCTCCACGGGAGCACCTAAGGTCTATCCCACCAGTACCAATTCGAAGCTTCTGCTATATGGGCATAACTTCCCCCTTGGTTAGGAGTTGAGGGCTATCTTAATACCTCCGCTGATCTTTGGGTCACAGCACCCGGTTGATAATGCAACACTACATAGAGCAATCGCTCTACCCGCGATTTGGGTTTTAACCACAGCCACCACGTTGCTCCCATTTAGTCAGCTAGAACCAAGTTCTAGGGGCTTCTCACTACCCGTGGTCCCAGAACAAGCCTCTGGTCAGACTTCGTAGGAGAAACTACTTTCAGTTTTTGTTCCATATAACACGGGACTGGTGGCCCACGCTCAAATTAAAGCAACGGTCGTGAGATAGTATACATGCAGACACAAGTGTCAAAACATGTAGGTGAAACGGTCTAATCATCATGTTTACATGGACATGACTTTCTCACCGTGAAGAGCGAGGCCTATCCCTACCTCTTCCCGCTCGAATCCGATGAACGGCAACCATATATTCAGGCTAGGCCCGATCGTGCTCCCAACAAGATCCTAAGATCTGTAATGACAGGGTGAAGGGTTGAATAACTTCATGGATCCCTGTCACTTGTGGTCCCAGAAAAACACCTCTGGTCAGGCTTCATAACCAAAGTTATTTCCAGTTTCAGTCCCATGCGACTAGGGCACTGGTGGCCCCCCAGCAGGTGTTGTTCGCCAAAGAAGAACACTATACTCGGCTACAGTGGAAGATACACACAATCAACGTTCAAGTAGGCGACGCCTAGCAAAAACTCCTATCGATTGCAGAGAAACACCAGTGGAGCACACTGCTAACATCCCATTCACCATTCACACGCACAACACCCATGACGTCCAGATTCCTGACATCACCATACAGAGGGCAATCACACAAAACGTGCAGCCACAACTACACGCCTCGGTTTCAGAAAGGGCTCTCTTGTGCAAGAATGCATTCAGAGAGCCGTGCCCGGTTAACAAGAAACCCAGAAAGAGGCCGAAGCCAAAATCGAGATTTCTTTCAACAAATGTGACATCAGGTATGAACCTGAACGTCACTCTTCCATTCCTGGAATTATTCCATCTATCCTGCCATCTAGAGATGACACATTCACGCAAACACGCCTTTCGTTCTGCTACCATCATACTCTCCACTCCCTGAATCGACCAATCTACCGTCAGAGACCCATCTCAGTGCAGCCGATCTCTTCCAAACGAGCAAAAACACTGGTCCAGCTCAGATAATCAAAGGCACCTTTGAAATTAACAAAGATTCCTAACACGTACTTCGATTCTGACTCATGCACACAACGCTGTACATACATCCAAGCATCTTCAACGGAACGTCCACGCTTAAAGCCAAATTGCCACTCACATTCATCACCATTCAACCACTCCTGAAGACGTTGCACCATTATCCTCTCCAGTACTTTACCAAGTACCGGAAGAAGACTAATGCCCCGATAAGAACGAGGATTGGACCTCACCTTATCAGGTGACTTCAAGAGAATAATCACTCTGGCAGTTTTCCACACATGTGGGAACGTGCCCTCACTCACACATCTACCAAGCAAAGCCTCCAAGTACTCAGGTATGACTTTCCAGATGCTTTTACACATCTCTCCAGTCAGACTGTCCATACCTGGAGACTTCCTTGACCGAGCCATTGAGACGCTATAATCAATCTCGCACCTCTCCAAGGCAGGGGCAACAGACCTCAACGGGAGGATGACTCTGTTGCTCCGCTCTCGGAAAGAACTCATTCATTAAAGCAGAAACACATTCACTCCGTGAGGACAGAACTCTCTCGCCAACTTTGATGCCAGAAACATCGACGGTCCTACAACCAGACCTACATATACGATATAGGTGGTCCCAGGGATCGTCACGATTTTGCTCAACAAATCGATGTCAATGATCATCTTTCGCCCTGCGGATCATCTCCTTATATTGTTGACAAATATTGTCAACATATGTTGACAATAATTTGTGCACACAACAGGACGACGCCTATTAATTTTTAATTGTTTATCCCCTGATGATGGTTGACGAAGGCAACCGAAATATTGGGAAAATAAAATAAAAATAAATAATAAAACAACACCACCAGTTTTTCCATGGCCTCAAGCTGAATAAATCGATAAGAAAATTAAATACATAAAAAGGTCAACGATACATAAAGAAAACATCCAAGGGAATTTTCAAAAACGCCTCTCTCACGCATTGGCCATAGAAAGGCCAATCGATATCTCGAGTATGCCAACTCCTAACATCCTGACTTACATCCACGACCTGAACAGGGGACACAACAACTTTTATCAAGTTGTGGTCACTTATACCCAACTCATCACTAACAGACTCATTTTGCCTCTCGTTATTTTTGTTTCGGTCCAGATCTGGCAAAGTACATGGTGGCTGATGAATATTGCAACATTAAGAAACTCAAATAACGTGCGCATATACTCTCTTTGAGCCAAGATTACGGACTCCAGTGCGTGATAGCGGCGGACAAATTCTTGTTTCAGTATCCCATTTATCCATTTTTTTTAAATCTAAAAATCAATCTGCAAAATAAAAAAATAACCGGATTCATTAAATAGAAAAAAAGTTATTAAAGTTTTTTTTGGTAGCGGCTTTCATCACCCACCCTGCACGTGGAAAAAGTTATTAGCTGGACAATTTTTCCCAACGCCTCTAACTTCCGCCCCTTCCGACCGAGAGGGCCTCGTCCCCATAACGTAGGGACAACGTACACACCACAGTCCGAACTTTGGCGGACAAGCAGTAGAGGGTGGAATACCAGCTACAGATTAAATATCTTCAGCCGGCAAAAAATTAAACGAAACAAACTACACTAATGGTTAATGCTAACATTGGTCATAGAAGCAATATATTACATTTAATAATACTAAATAGAACACTAAACATTCAAGTACGAGAGAATCCTTGACTTTATTGTATCGATTCCGACACCGAAATCTATGATGTGGTACAATGAATTAAAATCAATACACATTCTACGAATGGGCTGCGCAGAAGCATAATTCGTACGCTGAAAATCAATATGAAGAAAATGATAGTATCTAGTTGGTCTAAATGGCACGTTAAACTTAATCCTAGAAATAAGATATTCACATGAGACATCACCATTCATAACCTTAAATACCATCACGGTGTTCAGCATAATTCGTCTACTTTTTAAGGAGGGCAAGTCAATCAACTTCAATCTACTAGTATAGGGGGGAAGAAAAAATCACTATTCCAATGTAAGTGTCTCAATGAAAACAATAAAAAATGTTTCTGAACTGACTCAATTCTGTCAATACAAGAACCATATTCCAAAATAGGCCTAACGAGAGAAGTAAATAACTGTTTCGCCACATAGGGATCAGAAAATTCTTTAGCCCAAAGTTTGATAAAGCCAAGAACACCATACGCCTTGTTAACCATGGCCATAGTATGATTGTTGAAATCAAGATTCGAATCCATCAGAATACCAAGATCTACAAAGCTCCAATAAAATTATGCCTGACAAATTTCGGAATCGATCTAAAGAAACGCATATGCTTGCATTTCCGTAAATTAAGTTCCATGCAGTTAATGTCACACCAATATCCAAAATTATCTAAGTCGTCCTGCAAATAATGAGAATATTCAGGCTGTTTATAAGAAAAAGGTATTTTTACATCATCCGCATACATCAAAATCCTAGAGTTTATAATAGACCCCGGGAGATCATTTATGAATAATAAAAATAGTATAGGCCCAAGATGACTACCTTGGGGAACTCCCGATGAAACCAGAATTGGCCTAGAACAAGAATTTCCGAATTTGACAATCTGCGAACGATTATTCGGATAAGAAGATATACATTTCATAAAATTCCAGCTAAAACCAATTCTATCTAAATAATATAACAAAAGCTCGTGATTGACTTTATCAAACGCCTTGCTAAAATCCGTGTAAATGACGTCAGTCTGATTACCCAGAACAAACTAATTAATAACGTGTTAGGTAAACTGAGTCAAATTCGTCGTGGTCGATAAGCCCTTACGAAAGCCATGTTGGCTGGGACTCAAAATAGAAGAAACGCTGTGAGATACAACCTTAGTCACTAGTTTCTCAAAAAGCTTAGGGATAGCACTTAATTTAGCTATCCCTCTATAATTCGAAACGTCAATTAGACTTCCAGATTTATTTAGGGGATCAATGAACGACTGCCTCCAAGCCGAAGAGAAATATCCAAATCTCAACGAAGTATTAAATAATAACGCCAGAGGAATAGCTAAACCACTAGCACAGAATAGAAATTATACTTGGCACCCCATCGGGGCCGACACTATTTGTTGATTCTAGATAATTCAAACTTGACAAGGGCAAGTCAATAATTGGTATTTCTAATTGATTCAAAGCAGGAATATCATAGGGATAAGTGCTGTCGGATCGATAATATCTATTTGAATATGTGGTCGCAAAGAAATTCGCAAAACAATTGTCCAACTCGAATTTTCGATACAGATTGTGACAGGAAGTCCCTAAGAATTTGATAAAATTTATCCACAACAGCATCAATATCTGTATAGTGGCTACAACTACAGACAGAATTCCAATCAACTTCACGGAGAAGAGAGTTAAGCAGTATACAATTTTTCCTTCTGTAAAAGAAAACGGTGAGATCATCATGAGAGGTAGAATAATGAGATTCATTGGAGTACAGCATCGATAAACCTAAGGTAGGGTGGTAATTGTCCTCTGGGAGAGATATGGGGAGAACCCTATTGATCACAAAGTAATGAGGATCATTAACAAATGCTAGGTCAAGTTGTCTTTCACTTATATTCTTCACATAATTAATCTGGAATAAATTAAGGTCAACAAAAAGCCTGACTATATTCGAGGCAGAATCATCCGTATCAAACGATGAAGGCAGTGCGGTTAAAGCCTCCGTGTCCGGCAAGGCAAGCCAAGATACGGAAGGTAAATTAAAATCCCCTAAGATTAATGTACAGTCTAAGTCACCTGACATTGAAACAATCCTACCAATCGTGGCCATGTGACTTTCGTAGACACATAATTCAGACGATGGAGGAATATAAGAGCACGTAATGAACAATTAATAAGAACTACAATAAATTCAATATCATCAAGCCCGTGGAGGATAATACGTTCTGATGGGAAAGAATTAGTAACGGCAATAAGTACACCGCCACCAATCCTTCCTAAAGATACTACAAAAAATCTCAGAATCTAAAACTGACTCTTTTAACCAAGTCTCAGTAAATGCAAGAGCAGAGATATGAAGATCAAAGTTATCAACAAATAAATGATTCAATTTCGTATTCAAACTCCTTACATTCTGATAACCGATTTAAAAGAATCAATTAGTTTTTTGGGACAGTAGCTGACCTCAAAGGCAGACGAGCCAAATTGTCCACCCTATCCACATATTCATTAACAAATGCCCTAAGTGGCCAGAAGTCAGGGATCATCAATCTGTCAAAGATTTTTTCGTCGTAATAATCTTAAAAGATGCCCGACTTTGAGGAAATGACGACTTCAATTTGGTAAAGGTAAAAATTACCCTCAATCTTGGATCTAATGAAGCCATTTAAGTCATCAGCTGTGGTATCTGGGGCGAACCTCGAGCGAAGACCATTTTCATCTCCGGGACCATGGCCAATCCACCACTAGATTGCTGTGGACGCACGTCTGCAACAGGCATAGACTGAAGTAAATTCCCGCCTACCACACTGGTTTGTGGACACACACCTGTTGCAGCCGTAGGACGAGGGGGATTATCGCCTTCCACGCTGGTCTGCGGAGGATCTGTGACAGTTCTATCACAAAGCAGTGGTCCAGCAACTGATCTCTAGACCGCTCGGTAACCTCAGTCATAGAGCCCTTAAAAAAGTTATAAAAGTTTACACTAATTTTCCTACATTTAGTGCAGCACCACCTAAGACCATTGCTGTCTCCGTACAGAGCATCCACAATCCTTGTGGACAGAGTGGAAAGACAAAGACAGTACAAGCAATGCAATTCTGACCCAAATTGTGTCAAACAAGTAAGAAACCGTCAATCGTCTAAGTCGACTTATATATACCCTCACTCTCAGAGAACATATCTATGGAAATTACTTAGGGCCGGACGATTTTGTGGGAGGTACTAGAAAGTTCGTGGCATATGGCCCTAGCTTCCACATTTATAAAATAACTAGCTGATCCATCAAACGTTGTTTTGACTTCATTTTTTTATTTTATTTACTTATCGGTGCAGGTAGTTCACAATTATTTGAAAAAAATGTGACTAGTATATGAACTATTAAATAATAATTAGTATATGCATAATTAAGAACATGTAAGTGTTATTCATTATAGTGGACTCGGAGAACTTCGTCTCAGAGGCGTTATCCTACGTCATTTCAAATTGCAGAAAATCTGTGGTCAATTGTCCATTGCAATTTATTCTTTTTTTAAATAGTTGCTGGGTTACGGTCGTTTCGATTTTGAATTGTATTTTCGTCCATTGAATCACTCTGTGATAAACAATATTTTGTTTTGTTGTCATGTGCGAAAACGATCAAAGCGATGGTTTTCAGACAAACATGCGACACACAGTTGACCGTATGAAAAACATTCATTCTCCAGACTGAGGACACAAACACTCGATGTGATTTATTGATTGTCATGGAGAATGCGAGACGAATTGGAAATTGGATTCGCTTAAACTCGAATGGCATATCGGTTGGAATCATTGTAATTTTCGGAATGTGAACTTCCTCACTTTTGAACTTTTCTTTTAGCATTCTTGCGTGAATCACATTGCTCATGAGTTTTGTGACCGCTAAACTCGTTCCGTTGCATAATTTTGGTTGATTGATATTGCAAAGCATGATGACAACTGAAACAACCTTAAATTGTAAATTGTGCGGTGTCAATCCAGGCACATCCAATGAATTCAAAAACTCAGTTGGATCGTTGCTTGCTTCGTCTTCGTTTGTTACACAGTCGATAGATTTGAAGGAATGCAATGAACCAACGATTTGATTTTGAATTGTTCAGTTTAAGTGATCCACATCCTGGTTCTTTGCCAATTGTTCGAACCAATTGGCTTAATGCGTTTGTGTCGCATGGTCAACGATCTGGCAATGGCATTATTAACCTGACTAACAAACTGCTGCACATGAGGTAACACTTGCCTTCTATAAAAACCAAAACCTGTGCATCTCTTCATTCATCTCAATATAGGGATTCTCTGAATGGACACGAACTCGATGCAAAATGTCTTCTGACATGTCGTACTTGTCCTACAATCCAAGTGGATTTGATGGAAAACATGTGGCAATAATGATCGCAAATAATATGCGTATTTTACTTGCGAATGCAGAAACAGTTGCTTCAGCGATTGTCGTATCCCAATGCGTATAGTTTTCTAGCAAATTGAGCTCCTGACACGTAGCACAAAATGTTAGCAACACTACACCATGGATATTTCGAAGTGACTCAAATGATGAGTCGCAAGTAAAAGCATTAATCAATCAATACGGCCAAAAGCTTCAGTAGAACGCAAATGAATGACCAGGAACTACATTGCCTTGCTTTCGACGTTAAATTTTCGAGAAAAAACTGCTCAAAGTTGTCGCTGGTGGGTTTTGAGCACGTTTTGCAGTATTTGCTGCAGTGAAATAAACTCGTTGACCGTTCTCCAGATGCACTGCCAAATGAGCAACAGTCGGATAGCGTTCGTAAATGGGAAATAAGAATATAAGCCAAATTGGAGCTCCGTTTCTCGGAATCATCAACCGGTATGCGTTAAAATTCATTGCGCTGACCTTATTGGTGATTTCATTGCGCCGACCTTCTTGCATTGAATATGCGTTCATCAATAATATCTGCTCTAAATGAAATTTTGAAAGCATCCGTTATATTTCTGAGTGTTCGGTAGAAAATGAAGTGATTCTTGTCTTTCGCCATGGAACAAAGAATGCAATGGCTCTGGTGGTAAACACAAAGGTGGTAATTTAACCTTGCCACTGAGACAGCACAATCCAGGCGTTTCTACAGTGAACTTCAACGCACCGTAAACATAAACGTCATCTATCATAAAGATGACATCGTAAAATCACTCCATACAAATCGGGGATATTTCGGGAATTTTTTTCTTCTTGTATTCTTCTTGTTTGGCCGGCGACAAATCCGAATTGGTGCGAATCATCGAAATAGGTCCATGCTTTATAACTTTATCAAATACCAAAATATGAGTGATGCCGAGTATCGGGAAGTTACAAAGGTTTTAATTAAGCATAGGAATATGGTCCACTTGTGTGGGAGGTATGAGACAAACTTAAATTAAGTTTGGGAAAAATATCATCATATTAACTCTCTTCGAGAGTTATCGTGTACACCAGCCAGCCAGACAGACGAACGGACGGCAGTTAAACGGGACAAACTTTGAATTAAGTGTTTGAAATTAGGTCACTTATCGGCACAACGCCGAAAAGTTGATAATAGTTCCAAATGTGACCCTAATTACGCGCTAACACAATGAAAAAGTAGATCAGCATGATGCGTTAGTAGTGCAATATGTTACGGGTAACGTAGCCACGCATTCTGTTGAATACGTTTCAGCACATCACATTACAAACTTAGAATTTGCTGACCCGCATAAGAGAATATACCGGTGGATATTCTCTTAAGCGGGAATTTTTATCCAATTCTTCTACTCAAAGGAGTAGAACATGGAATTTTTGTGGCCCAGGAGACAGTCTTTGGATGGATTTTAACTGGCCCAACGAACACTTCGAATTCGAAGCGTATAGTACGCGTCTCTCATTGTACACGGGTTTCAATTGATGAGAAGCTAGCGAGGGTTTGGGAGTTAGAGGAGGTTTCAAGGAAACCCACGATCTCTGAGGAAGATAGGATCTGCGAAAAACTTTATAAGGAGATAACAGTTAGAAATTCTGATGGAAAGTATGTAGTAGAACTGCATATTCAATCAGAAATTCAGGCTCTGAACCAATTTCTAAGAAAAAAAGCCTGAACTTAAAGTGCTATGTTCGACCACTATCAACATGATAATTATAATAACTATATATTCACTATCATTAAAAGATTTGATTTATTTAAGTTTGAATTCCACTGTAAGTTAAGGTGTCGTGTATACATAGCTGTTGATGATTATGGCACCTGTTGTTAAATGGCTTGGGAAATTTTCCAAATTTTCTTTTTAGCAATATTCTTTATATGACGGCTTGTGAAAAGTCTAAGAAAGCATGAAATAATGTTTGTTATCGTCAAGTGTTTGTGCGAATCAGACGTGTTTTTATTCTAAAAGTTTAGTTTGTCGAAAACAATAAATATGTTATAAATTTATAGTGTTCAAATATTATAAAAGATTTAAGATTTTTCATGGCGAGAAGAGACTGTTCGCAATATAATTAATTATTCTTGCATTTTATATATCGCGAACAATTATCATCTGATTAAATTAAGGGTTGAAGAGGGTAATCTTCACCATCAACGAAGCTCAATACTTATATCAACATATAGTTGCTGTTTCCATTTATATGGATAATAAGGAAAGTGTCCTTGATATTCACGCATCCGAGGATGAAGAGGCAATGTATATTTGTTAGTGTAGTGTGAGACCTCTATACTAATTTGTAAATTGCTCAAATTGGAAATGTATGTTGCTTCATGTAACACCCAACCATCAAACTAACTTCTATATAAGTATTTAGATACCACTAATCTCACATTGATTCGTCGCTTTGGAAGTAAAACAATAAGATATTTTTTTATTCTCGAGTTTTGCTAATATAAATTATGCAATCCTACCACCTAGGCAAGCAGCTGAGTATACCTATGGTAAAAAGGTTAATACAATTTTTGTAAATAACACTAGTCAACAGTCAAAATGTACTCGGGATGCGATTATTTTTTCTGTGTAGATAACCTTGACATGAGCTCGAAAAACGCAACAAAAAATTTTTTTTCGTTTGGTTTTTACAATTTACAATTCCCTTAATCTGTTCATATATTGTTTTCCTATACAAGCAACAGTTTCCAAGTTAAAAATGAATATATAAAGGAAAAAACTTATTTTTTGCCTAAAGATTTAAATTTTTTTTTTTTTAAATCCATAAAAAATCCAAAATGAAAAAAATGTCAAATCTTATTACTTTTACGTAATGAGCAAAATGAGACAAAGATCATGAAAATCGATGCACGCGTTTCGCTTTTATTCGCAATTGAGTAAAGGTATGAATTTCAAAAATTTGCTCGACATATGCACAACTTTGTCTATGGTAAGGTTTTTTCTTTTTTTTGATTCTCAGAATTAACAAAACGGAATAAACAAAGGGTTATTTAATTTTTATGATTGCGTAAGCAAAGTAATAAACGCTAATAAATGTGCGTGAACAATTAAAAGGAAAAAAGGAAAGGGGACTTTTTTAATTATTTGGGTTTTCCGTTGGCTACCTGTATGATTTTTTTACAGAAATGCAACCCACATTTAAGGGTGGTCATTATTCGGAAAATTTAAGACTCACACAAGGTGAAACAGGTATGTAGCCACCGTAAAAAAATATACACCCATTTATAAGTACCTGTCAGTAAAATACTAAACAATACACAGTATAAATAGGTCTTCATTGATCGATTTTACTCATTCAACAAGTGTCGACGAACGCGATAGTTAAAATGAGCAAACGTTCGCGAGGATTTGAATGCAATACCAATCCAAGTAATTTTTGTTACATGTGCGGAGAATACGTTTCTGAAAAAAAACAAGCGTTGTTTTTCACCTAAATTGAGAGATTCATTTGAAGAGAGCTTCAATTTAAAGGTCTCAAACATAGATGAGCGGTGGACACCAAGTGCTCTATGTCCAAGGTGCTACGTACAGCTAGCTGACTCAAGGTAAGTGTAGATTACGAAATTCAAGAACATATATAACTTATTATTGAAATTCTTTCAGACGACAGCCGAGAATCATCATGCCAATGCTTTGGAGAGCTCCGCTTTGCCATGTAACAGATTGCTACTTCTGTCTTAGCAAAAAACAGGCGTGGGAAAAAATATACGATGGACTTACGCTGCTGTTTCAACAGTGAATTTTCCAGTGCCATTTTCCGAAGAACCAGTGGACCCGCAATCGTCCGTTTCAAGATGGGCATCTAATAATGAGGCGATACATCCAACATCAGATCCGGAGACAGTAGAAACCACATCAGAATGCGAGTCAACATATACATTGCATGGAGGTCAACGCTTATGTTCCCAAGCAGAACTGAACGATTGGGTTAGAGAATTGAAACTCTCCAAGGAAGATGCAGAGTTGCATGCATCGCGCATGCAACAGTTCGGTTTCTTGGCTTGTGGTGACAACAATCTACAGGAAGCGTCATGAACCATACGCAAGGTACTACACAAAAAAAGACAACATCTGTTTTTGTAAGGACATTCCTGGATTATTTGGTGAACTCGGGTACTCTTACGATCCAGGAGAGTGGCGTCTTTTCATCGACAGCAACAAGCAGAGCCTTAAAGCAATTTTACTGCACAACGGCAACGAGAAACCTTCGATTCCAATTGCTCATGCCGTTGACACCAAGGAAACATACGAAGTCATGGACAATCTACTAAAGTGCCTTAACTATGAGAGGCACGATTGGAAAGTTTGTGCCGACCTTAAGGTTATCGGTATCCTTTGTGGATTACAAGGTGGATTCACAAAGTACTGTTGTTTTCTCTGCCTTTGGGACAGCCGCGATCGTCAACATCATTACACCAGGAGGAGTTGGACAGAAAGAGTTAACTTCATCCCCGGCAGCGACAACGTGAAATATACACCACTCATAAAAAAGGAAAATGTTTTTCTCCCACCTCTTCACATAAAGCTCGGACTCATAAAAAACTTCGTGAAAGCTATCAACAAAGATGGCGAAGCGTTCGCCTATTTAAAAACCATTTTTCCTCACCTTTCATCGGCAAAGATTAAGGAAGGCGTTTTCGACGGTCCGCAAATTAAAAAGTTGTTGCAAGACCAACAGTTTGAGCACATTTTATCACCAAATGAAGCTGCAGCTTGGAACTCATTTCGGCAAATTGTTTCCGGATTTCTTGGAAACAACAAAAGCTCAAATTACAGAGAGATCGTCGAACAACTACTCCAAAATTATAAAAAAATTAGAGCAAATATGTCGCTTAAGATACATTTTCTACACTCGCACTTGGACTTCTTTCCGGACAACCTGGGCGATGTGAGTGACGAGCATGGTGAGCGTTTTCATCAGCAAATGAAAGAAATTGAGCACCGATACCAAGGATTTTGGAACGAAGCTATGATGGGGGACTATATCTGGTTCCTGATAAGAGAAACAGACCCACAACAATATAAAAGAAAGACAAAAGCACATAATTATTTTTAATTTGAAGGTTTTTATTTTTGTGTTTAGATATTTTTTTTAAACTTTTTTATAATTAATTAATGTTGATATCCTTAGGATAATTTCTTGTACATATATCGAATTGTTTTTTTAATTTAAAGTCATATATTTTTGTCACCCAACAAATTTTAATTTTTTTTGTAATAAAAAAGAAAAAACCTTACCATAGACAAAGTTGTGCATATGTCGAGCAAATTTTTGAAATTCATACCTTTACTCAATTGCGAAAAAAAGCGAAACGCGTGCATCGATTTTCATGATCTTTGTCTCATTTTGCTCATAGGTTATGTGACTTTACGTAAAAGTAATAAGATTTGACATTTTTTTTCATTTTGGATTTTTTATGGATTTAAAAAAAAAAAAATTAAATCTTTAGGCAAAAAATAAGTTTTTTCCTTTATATATTCATTTTTAACTTGGAAACTGTTGCTTGTATAGGAAAACAATATATGAACAGATTAAGGGAATTGTAATTTTAAATTTTTTAAAATTTAATTCAATAAAATCGGGCTAGTGGTTCCCGAGTTATGCCGGACGAAACAAATTAACCAAAAAAAATTTTTTAAATTAAAAAAAAAAAAATAAAACAAAAACCAAACGAAAAAAAATTTTTTATTGCGTTTTTCGAGCTCATGTCAAGGTTATCTACACAGAAAAAATTATCGCATCCGGAGTACATGAAATTTTTTTCATTTTGTTGAGTAGTGTAATTCTTTACAACTACAAATTTGCAGTGCGAAGATTGTATGTTGAGAGATTTTCTCCTATGGGGAATATCCAAAGACAGCTACGAATTGTAAAAGTTTTCTGCGTTGCCGGCCTTCGGCCCGGATTAAAGTTTTTCTTTTCCAAATATAGGTTTTCTGCAGTTTCGAAAGATACCTTTACTATGCGTAGCCGGCTTTGGACATACCCCATAGGAGAAAATTTCTAAACTCGGCCGTACGCTAAGTGGGCAATATGTCGAAAATTTGGGTTTTATGACGGTCCGAGGATTGGGCTTTATAGCTTTGGGCGTTACAGATTTGGGGTATTGGTATATATCCGAAAATGTCATAAAGCCCAAAAGAATGTCACAAAGCCCAAACTTTGTTTCATAATGCCTAAAGAATTTAGTTGGGCTTTCTGACATTGCGATCGGGCGTTTTTGTTGCCCAAATTTGCGCGATATGCCGGTTATTGGGCTTTATGACATTTATCGATTTGTGCGTTATGACCTTGGGCGAAAAGACCTAACGCCATATGTATTTACCCAAATTCCAGTAACAAATTTTTGATTTGCTGGTATCAGATTACCAATACACTCACAATTGATTTATGTAGTTATCGATTAGGAATGTTCGTATTAACTAAATTGCACACCTGTCAACGAAATAAAATAAAGTAAAAAAACAATGAGGCTGAAGCTGTGATAATTTTATGAATTTTGTAACGAAAAATAAGTGAACGAAAACAAATTAGAAATTTGTTGAAGGGTAGAATATAAGCTGATCTCTAGCCCACATTGTATAATATTTAGCCAGTCTCGCCAATGAATTAGCTTATATATACTTATACTTATATGAAGTCTCAAGCTGTGGTGAATCAATAGAGAGGTGCAATGTACATGTTCAGGATTTGTGAGGATAAGCTCGTTGTCGGAATGCAAAGGCGGAGAGTTATTATTTACGTATCAATTGGAGGAAACCATAACGTACATATTGGTATAGTTTGTGTATTTAAAAGTGTTCGCTGGGATAAGACGTGTTTTGCTACGCTCCGCATTGAAATAAAATTTTCTGCTAGTTAAAAGAGTTTTACGTCAAGTTCGTGTATAAATTCTATAGTGAAAATTTTTCTGATCCTCCTTGCATAATTGGTTATTGGTGATACGCTTGTGAAAGTGTTAAATATTACATTTTCCTTCCCAAGTATTTGTTTGATATAAATATTTATTGTGGTGAAAATCGATTAGCTGTTGTGTGATTTTGTTGGCGACCTTACATTGCACACAAATCTACGGAATTGAATCAACCTTGTCATATATCTGAATAAACGTGAAAGCTAACTATAATTTATTTATTTTTTGCGAAAAATAAATTTTAACTTTCGGGATCTTCTTGTTAAAATTTTGAAGCTCTTAAAAATATACCATAACTTTCTCTGATCTTGAATTCTATTTTGCAAATTTAATCCTGCTTATTATCAAGAGGGCGATGTAAGTATCCTGATACCAAAAATAACGATTACAGATTCTATAACGATTTGTTTAAAAAATAAAATATGAGCTGCTCAAACCCAAATTGTAAAATTACAAAACCGGAAGAGCAAATAGTGTCGTGCTGGCTTTGTTTCTCGACATATTATGCTGATGATATGTCGATGCTGATGATCATGATAACCTTCTTGAAGATAAGGTTCTTCGTTGGTGCTGTAGAAAATGTAGATTATTTGATGTAGAATTATTTACATTTTTAAATCCACCCGTAACGAACTTGAGGGAATTAACAATCACCTAATTTCTCTTACCGAACGATTCACATAATACAAAGAAATTTTTACAACCTGTCTTGAGCAATTACTGGAATCTCCATTCGACAATTCGCGGAAAAGGAAGAAAACTACTGTTTCCATTCCTGTTTGAACAAGTGATCAAATACATAATGGTAATTTAATCTCGGAACCTGTTACTGCTCTGACTCAAAGAACTACTCAAAATAATATTACTCCTCATATACAGAAATCCACTGTAGAATTAATTCCACCTAGTAGAAGAAGGGGAGTGGTTAAAGCGTAAATATTTTGTGATAATAAAAACATCTTCAAATATTAAATGAATTTGACTACCCGTGTGAATGTTATACCGGTTTTGTTTTTAACAAAGCTTATGCCATTTTGTGTGGGAGGTGTCAGAAGCGGTGTGGCAATATAACCCATATTCTACATGAATGCAACATCTATAAAAGCATTGCCAAATATCAAATTTCATAGTATTCCGATCATTCGCATAGAAGTTATAGCAGCTATAATTTTACGTAGTTTAGGTGCTTACTAAAACTTTATCAAATACCAAAATATGAGTGATTCCGAGTATCGGGAAGTTACAAAGGTTTTAATTAAGCATAGGAATATGGTCCACTTGTGTGGGAGGTACGAGACAAACTTAAATTAAGTTTGGGAAAAATATCGTCATATTAACTCTCTTCGAGAGTTATCGTGTACACCAGCCAGCCAGACAGACGAACGGACGGCAGTTAAACGGGACAAACTTTGAATTAAGTGTTTGAAATTAGGTCACTTATCGGCACAACGCCGAAAAGTTGATAATAGTTCCAAATGTGACCCTAATTACGCGCTAACACAAGGAAAAAGTAGATCAGCATGATGCGTTAGTAGTGCAATATGTTACGGGTAACGTAGCCACGCATTCTGTTGAATACGTTTCAGCACATCACATTACAAACTTAGAATTTGCTGACCCGCCTAAGAGAATATACCGGTGGATATTCTCTTAAGCGGGAATTTTTATCCAATTCTTCTACTCAAAGGAGTAGAACATGGAATTTTTGTGGCCCAGGAGACAGTCTTTGGATGGATTTTAACTGGCCCAACGAACACTTCGAGTTCGAAGCGTATAGTACGCGTCTCTCATTGTACACGGGTTTCAATTGATGAGAAGCTAGCGAGGGTTTGGGAGTTAGAGGAGGTTTCAAGGAAACCCACGATCTCTGAGGAAGATAGGATCTGCGAAAAACTTTATAAGGAGATAACAGTTAGAAATTCTGATGGAAAGTATGTAGTAGAACTGCATATTCAATCAGAAATTCAGGCTCTGAACCAATTTCTAAGAAAAAAAGCCTGAACTTAAAGTGCTATGTTCGACCACTATCAACATGATAATTATAATAACTATATATTCACTATCATTAAAAGATTTGATTTATTTAAGTTTGAATTCCACTGTAAGTTAAGGTGTCGTGTATACATAGCTGTTGATGATTATGGCACCTGTTGTTAAATGGCTTGGGAAATTTTCCAAATTTTCTTTTTAGCAATATTCTTTATATGACGGCTTGTGAAAAGTCTAAGAAAGCATGAAATAATGTTTGTTATCGTCAAGTGTTTGTGCGAATCAGACGTGTTTTTATTCTAAAAGTTTAGTTTGTCGAAAACAATAAATATGTTATAAATTTATAGTGTTCAAATATTATAAAAGATTTAAGATTTTTCATGGCGAGAAGAGACTGTTCGCAATATAATTAATTATTCTTGCATTTTATATATCGCGAACAATTATCATCTGATTAAATTAAGGGTTGAAGAGGGTAATCTTCACCATCAACGAAGCTCAATACTTATATCAACATATAGTTGCTGTTTCCATTTATATGGATAATAAGGAAAGTGTCCTTGATATTCACGCATCCGAGGATGAAGAGGCAATGTATATTTGTTAGTGTAGTGTGAGACCTCTATACTAATTTGTAAATTGCTCAAATTGGAAATGTATGTTGCTTCATGTAACACCCAACCATCAAACTAACTTCTATATAAGTATTTAGATACCACTAATCTCACATTGATTCGTCGCTTTGGAAGTAAAACAATAAGATATTTTTTTATTCTCGAGTTTTGCTAATATAAATTATGCAATCCTACCACCTAGGCAAGCAGCTGAGTATAGCTATGGTAAAACGGTTAATACAATTTTTGTAAATAATTCTTTACAACTACAAATTTGCAGTGCGAAGATTGTATGATTGTATGTTGAGAGATTTTCTCCTATGGGGAATATCCAAAGACAGCTACGAATTGTAAAAGTTTTCTGCGTTGCCGGCCTTCGGCCCGGATTAAAGTTTTTCTTTTCCAAATATAGGTTTTCTGCAGTTTCGAAAGAAACCTTTACTATGCGTAGCCGGCTTTGGACATACCCCATAGGAGAAAATCTCTAAACTCGGCCGTACGCTAAGTGGGCAATATGTCGAAAATTTGGGTTTTATGACGGTCCGAGGATTGGGCTTTATAGCTTTGGGCGTTACAGATTTGGGGTATTGGTATATATCCGAAAATGTCATAAAGCCCAAAAGAATGTCACAAAGCCCAAACTTTGTTTCATAATGCCTAAAGAATTTAGTTGGGCTTTCTGACATTGTGATCGGGCGTTTTTGTTGCCCAAATTTGCGCGATATGCCGGTTATTGGGCTTTATGACATTTATCGATTTGTGCGTTATGACCTTGGGCGAAAAGACCTAACGCCATATACTTATACTTATATGAAGTCTCAAGCTGTGGTGAATCAATAGAGAGGTGCAATGTACATGTTCAGGATTTGTGAGGATAAGCTCGTTGTCGGAATGCAAAGGCGGAGAGTTATTATTTACGTATCAATTGGAGGAAACCATAACGTACATATTGGTATAGTTTGTGTATTTAAAAGTGTTCGCTGGGATAAGCCGTGTTTTGCTACGCTCCGCATTGAAATAAAATTTTCTGCTAGTTAAAAGAGTTTTACGTCAAGTTCGTGTATAAATTCTATAGTGAAAATTTTTCTGATCCTCCTTGCATAATTGGTTATTGGTGATACGCTTGTGAAAGTGTTAAATATTACATTTTCCTTCCCAAGTATTTGTTTGATATAAATATTTATTGTGGTGAAAATCGATTAGCTGTTGTGTGATTTTGTTGGCGACCTTACATTGCACACAAATCTACGGAATTGAATCAACCTTGTCATATATCTGGATAAACGTGAAAGCTAACTATAATTTATTTATTTTTTGCGAAAAATAAATTTTAACTTTCGGGATCTTCTTGTTAAAATTTTGAAGCTCTTAAAAATATACCATAACTTTCTCTGATCTTGAATTCTATTTTGCAAATTTAATCCTGCTTATTATCAAGAGGGCGATGTAAGTATCCTGATACCAAAAATAACGATTACAGATTCTATAACGATTTGTTTAAAAAATAAAATATGAGCTGCTCAAACCCAAATTGTAAAATTACAAAACCGGAAGAGCAAATAGTGTCGTGCTGGCTTTGTTTCTCGACATATTATGCTGATGATATGTCGATGCTGATGATCATGATAACCTTCTTGAAGATAAGGTTCTTCGTTGGTGCTGTAGAAAATGTAGATTATTTGATGTAGAATTATTTACATTTTTAAATCTACCCGTAACGAACTTGAGGGAATTAACAATCACCTAATTTCTCTTACTGGAATCTCCATTCGACAATTCGCGGAAAAGGAAGAAAACTACTGTTTCCATTCCTGTTTGAACAAGTGATCAAATACATAATGGTAATTTAATCTCGGAACCTGTTACTGCTCTGACTCAAAGAACGACTCCAAATAATATTACTCCTCATATACAGAAATCCACTGTAGAATTAATTCCACCTGAAAATGTTCCTGATGTCATTACTAATACACCTTCAGGTTCTAATATATAGCAACATTTGTTAAATTCGACGATACCGATTCAGAACCCTTCTATTGATGCTCCTAAACAATTAAAAGTCATTGCATCGCGGAAAACGATATTTGCTGCTCGTTTCGCTGCTGATACATCTATTGATGATATAACATAAATCTTTTTAAAAATGTTGTTCCGGATGACATATTTGAAACTGTTGTAAATATGGACTTTTGGTCACCTAAAGCAATAATTCATGAATACATTTACAGAAAAAATGTCCGATCTGATATTGTTTACTTACCTGCCCGCAATAATGATTCATCAAAAAACTAATTACGTCACCTGCTTATAATTAAGTTTCTTTAGTTTATCAGAATGTTAGAGGTTTGAACACTAAACTAACAAACCTGTATACTGATATTTTCAACATTCATCATCAAATTATTGTATTTACTGAAACTTGGCTTCAAGATACTGTTTATAACTCCGAAATATTATGTGGAAAATATCAAAACGTCAAACAATCTAATTCCTTTTATTGCGAATGGATGTGTTAATGAATGCATTGAATCGTTGTTAGCCTTGGGTCTATACCAAGTTATTCACATTTATAATCCCATGAAAAAATTCTTGATTTAATATTTCTCAATACACCGTTTGAAATTTCGTTAAATCTGTCAAATCCCGTAACATATCCTGAAGATCGTTACCATCCAACTATTGATTTAAAGATTCGTCATCCTACAATTATCTCTACCAATATTTTGAATCATGTTACAACTGAAACTGAAGTCACTTCTATCTTCTGTTAATTGGAACGTGTACTTTCATTAGGTGATCTTGATAAGTCTATAAATTCATTTTATGACTTACTGAACATCCCGAACAGTTCCAAAAACTTTTGATCGTTAAGGTATTGGTCCACCGTGGAATAATATTCATTTATCCAAAATGAAGAATAAAAAACACAAACTTTTTAAGAAATCTGGTTCTTCTTTGTACTTTTCAAACTACTGCATTGCCAGATCGGAGTTTAACATCATTAACAGAAGAACTTGCAATAAATACTTAATCAACATGAAGAAACAATTGAAGTGTAATCCTAAATCTTTTTATAAATTTGTAAACTCTAAACGTCGCACTGTGAGGCCTCTGTCAGGTATCAGTGACAAAGTAAAAAATTTGATAAAAGATGTTGGTAAAGCTAATAACACCAATTGATATAGAACTTATTATCGATCACAAATCCGAAAACCGATTCAAAATCGGACAAAAATTGTTGTTTATATAGCCGCTCAAAGTTGATTCATTTCTTCAAACCTCAAGAAAAAAAAAAAAACAAAAAGTGGAAAACATTTTAAGATTCATTATTGAGTTACAGACAAACTATATATACCCATTTTTAATATATATACCATTTTAAAATTGGTGGTGGCATTTTATAAAGCAACATATTTGAATTATAATGACTGTCAGAGTCTTGAAATTTTGTGAGAGTTCACTGGGTATTAATTTGGACAGTTGTGAAAAAATGGGCGGTACCTCCCATACGAAATTAAAATCTATTATCAAATATATTCATTTATATGACACTAAGAGTTTTGCAATTTTATGTGAATCCATCCCCTATTAATCTGGGTAGTTGGGAGAAAATGATCGGTATTGTTGAAGGGGGCGTGGCACATCACGTAAGGAATTAAAACCAAGTTTCCTGAAAATATGTGTGAGTTCATTAAGTTTTCACTTACGTAGGCAAGATACAAATGGGCGGGATTTATAATATGGACGTGGCAACTTCTCTAAAAATTAGAACCCAATATTTATTCCGTTATATGGCACAAGAATTTTGAAATTTTGTGTGAGTTCATTGAGCATTAATCTGCAAATTTGTGGAAAAAGTGGGCGGTAAGAGAAAAGTGGGCGTGGCACCTCCCACATAAAGTAAATATATGTCCCTATTAATATTATAACAACTTTTAGCTCTTTCTTAGGACTTCAAACAGATA
The DNA here is from genome assembly GCA_947397865.1 of Polietes domitor. Lineage (NCBI taxonomy): Eukaryota > Metazoa > Arthropoda > Insecta > Diptera > Muscidae > Polietes > Polietes domitor. The sequence goes on along the minus strand of OX377618.1, from coordinate 91,917,267 downwards.
TGATCTGTATATTTTAAAAAACTAGCAATGGGGGCGGGAGGGTCGTGGCAAAACTGTTTTTGAGAATAGTTTTATAAAAATTAGTACTGAGCACGAAAAAAAAAACAATATAAATCCGAATTTTGATTTTTCGGTATGTGTTTTTTGTCTGGAGAAGCGGGCGGGATTCAATTAGTTAACTATAATTATATTACTAAATATGTGAATATATGTTATGTTAGATCAAAAATAAATGAAAAGTGATTAGTTTGGTAAAAAAGTAAATGTAAAATAACACAAAATATAATGTATTTGAAAAGAAAGAAAATCCATTCAACGTCTGAAAGAAAATCCATTCTGATCCCAGTAAGTATATAAGTAAAGAACTTTTGTAATTATGTTCCCTATTTCAGATGTTATGATTTTTGCCACGAAAAAAGTCAAAGGGTCCCACTGTGCGTCGGTCGAGTGGTTTTCCAAATTCGTTGAAATTTGGTTCTAATGTTGCAAACGATTATGCGTCAATTTGCTGATTTTTTCATGACTACTTATTCGGATAAATCTTACGATAAAATGGAACCATATCCCTACGACTTATCAGAATCATCATCTATAAAGTGCCTTTTTAAGTGCCAGTACTGTTTTGGCGAACCTGAAAAGTTTAAAGAACACCTTTAATCCTGGTCCCGATGGAATCCCTAGCAATATCCTAAAAAACTGTGCTGATTCCTTATCATATCCGCTTACTGTGATCTTTAATAAATCTCTGCTTAAAGGATACTTGCCGCCGTTGTGGAAGGAATCTTTTATAAGCCCTTTGTTTAAGTCTGGCAGCAAGATGGAAGTAACCAACTACAGGGGCATTGCTAAACTGAGTGCAGTTCCCAAACTTCTGGAAAAAGTTATAACTGATATGTTGTCTCATTGTGTTTCTCCTTACTATCACCATAACAGCACGGCTTCTATTGTACAAATTGGATTCAATGGGTTTCTGCAATTCCTTGCTAAAGTGGTTGAAATGTTACCTGAATAGTCGAATTCAGCGAGTTAAATTTAGAAATGCTATTTCTAAAAATATCACAGTGTCCTCAGGGGTTCCACAAGTGAGTCACATTGGCCCTATTCTCTTTACCTTATTTATTAACGATGACTGTTGTTCAACATTCATATGTTCTTATGTATGCTGATGATGTGAAAATATTTAGAAGTTTCAATGATCCGGATGATCAGTACTTACTTCAATCTGATCTTGATCGATTCTATAAATGATGCGAAATAAACTTGATGGAATTCAATATTATGAAATGTAAGTACATGTCTTTTTCTAGATTGAACAACTTCCATACCAAATATGCTTTCAATGAAACTGAGCTGGTTGCTGTAGAGTCTTTCCTAGATCTTGGTATCTTACTGGACCGACGTCTTAACTTTCGATCGCATATTTCTATGATAGTAGATAAGGCATACGGTGCACTTGGATTTATGTAACGATGGAATAAGATCCATCTGTCACTAGGCAACTATATATCTCCTTGGTTCGTCCCATTCTGGAAAATGGCTCAGTCATATGGGATCCTAGTTATACCATACACTGCACCTTTATAGAATCTGTTCAAAAACAATTCCTTTTATTCTGCCTTCGTGGTCGTGGATGGAACCCACGTACCTTACCATCATATGAATACAGACTTAATCTTATAAAGTTACCAACGTTGAAGAGTCGTCGTACGATGTTAAACATTTCCTTCCTGATGAGCATTATTCAAGGAAATCTCAACTGCGATTTCATGCTGAGCAGAATTCTGATAAGTGTTCCAATAAGACCTACTAGAAACTGTGTCAATAATGATCCTTGCCGTCGCATGTGTGTTCTATTTACCATATTTTTGATCTGGCTGAAAGCAGAACTTCTTTGAAGAGAAAAATAACTTTACACCTAAATACCTTAAACTAAGAGTCATGACGTACCAATCGGAATTAGGTAATATTGATCCTACGAATAATGTCAGGGCAGAAACAGAGGATATATGTGTTGGTACCAAAAGTTTATTTTTAGGAATATTGTTTAAGCACATTTAACATGCGCCACTCGAAATTTTAATAGAGTATACGATATTTTTTGACAACATATCAAAACTTTTTGATCTTCCAGAGATCTCCAAACCTTCTGCAACTGCGTTAATGGCTATGATCGACACTGTTTTTGCCATATATGATTCATTATTGTCCATTTGGGGTAACCAATGCCATATTGATCAATTTGGTAATGACCAAAGTGGATTCCATCACGAAGTCGAGCAACTAGACTATAACATGTCATAGTTATGGAGTGATTGTGAGACAGCACTGAATAAGAGCATATAGCGGCTGATCAAACTTCGTCTTCTAAGACGAAGATTTCAAAATGTGCTAAGGAAACAGTACGTGGAAAATCGTTGAAAACTTCGCTTCCACGCTCAAAAGGGAGTAATCAGATAGAGAAATGCTTTTTTGCAAATCTTCTCAGCACGAGGTAAGTGACTGCGCATCTTTTAGTGTCATTCCTGTATTGCAGCGGTTCGAATTTATAAAATCAGTCCCTGCTTGCATTAACTGTTTGAGAGCTTCCAAGTTTTGGATAATGAGATCAATTACTTCAAATCAACCCAAACGTAAGATTAATGGTTCGATGTAGAAGATACCCGAGAATGTTATATTAGCCGACCCATACTTTCATAAACCTCAAAAAGTTGACATGTTAATTATATATATATTGCTTGGTTGGATCGTTGCTGGAAAACAGACTCAGCTGATGCCCTCCGACACTGGTTGTTGTAATTTGAAAATTCGATCGATTCTGTTATCAGGAAATTTTCGGAGCTAGAGGAGCTTCTAAGAGATCACAAATTGATTTTAACGATTGCCTTCGGGGCGTCGCGCTGCCCTTTACTAAAAGCCAACTGTTTTAGGCTCCTCTTTCGGCGCCGCGAGAAGACGTTTTCTAGCCTTCAAAGGGATAAGGGTATTAGGGAAATGTCTTGTATAGAAGGAATCCATTAGATGAATTGCAAATTTATTGTTTAAATACGGTAACATACATAACGATCTAATAAAGTATACATATCTATTGGGAAGTGATATCCTGCGTATTGGGTTTTATGTGGATGATTTATTGACTAGTTCAGACACCGTAGATGGATTTTCTGAGATCAAGCGTCAAGTAAGTGGTATATTGAATGTCGCAGGGTTTAATTTAACAAAATGTTATTCAATCCATTATTCATTAGGTACTGAGAGCTTATCGCTGCTGGATAACGATTCTAACTACGCCAAAGCTATATGCATTCACTGGATTCCGAAGGATGAAGTATTTGTATTTCGTTTATAGGATAATTATTCTGGCTTGAGAGTAACAAAACGGATTTTTGTTTTTGTCTGTCTGTCTGCTTGAATTTTTGCTCCTCTTGGGTTTTTATGTCCAGTAGTAACTAGAGCAAACATATTGCTTCAGGACCTTTGGCTACAAAAACTAGACTGGGACGAATCAATTGCTCAGCATCTTAGTACTTGCTGGGAGAGTTTCAAAGATAACTTGGCTAGAATTGACACTATAAGGATCCCTAGATTTGTTAATTCAACATCTACCATGGAGTGTCAAATACATGGATTTGCAGATGCCTCTATCAGCGCCTATGGATGTTATATATATATGAGAAGTAGGAGTTCTGAGGGAATTTCTTGTCGACTGTTGACGGGAAAGTCGAAAGTAGCACCTTTAAATAATAAGTCTCTTCCTAGGCTAGAGTTGTGCGCTGCTCATTTGTTGACTAGGCTATGGTCTAAGTTGAAATCAGTTGTTAGACTCAGAATTGATTTATTTTTGGACCGATTCTGAAATAACACTTCACTGGCAACATTTGTTGGGAATAAAGTTTCAGAGATGCAGGAATTGTCGGATCAGATTTCATGGCGACATGTGCTGGGAAGGAAAATCCAGCTGATATTGTATCAAGAGGGTGCGAAGTAGACACCTTGAAAAGTTCGATATGGTTTGAAGGTCCATTATTTCTTGGGAACGATATTTCTAATTGGTCTCAGAACCCCCGTTTGAGTTAACAGAAGAGCAGATAAATTTGGAGAGACATAAGGGTAACTTTGTTTTGATCTTAGATAAACTTCGAAATGAATTATTAGAAGTAGTAAACAGGCATTCATATTTTACGAAGATTGTTAATGTGGCTTCATATGTATTTCGATTTCTAGATCAGTTAAGAAAGCATGGGGACTAAAATACAAGCGCTCCTTTGAATTATGATGCTAAGTTCTGTACTTGAGCCATCAAAATTGTCACGCCTTAGTGGCCCTATCGAGGGAGAAAATCTGGTTAGTAAATGCTAGGGAGTAGTGTAGAAAAGTCGTCCGGGAATGTGTACATTGTTTTCATTATCGACCCACTGATAGGATTAAATAGCCAATATCATTTTTGGTGGTAGGCGTCGATTTCTGTGGTCCAGTGAATATATCACTGAGGATTCGTGGTAGACCTCCGTCCAAAATGTATATCGCAGTTATCGTGTGTTTTATTTCCAAAGCTGTACATTTAGATATAGTATAGGGCTTATCATCAGAATGTTTTCTTTTACGTTTTAAAAGGTCTGTGTCCCGAAGAGGCTTGCCAGCGAAAGTATTTTGCGACGACTCTGCATTCTTAAGCAGAAGTTCTTGGCGGGCGAAGGCCAAGTGGATCGAAGAAGACCCCAATCTGAAAGTTGGTCAGCTCGTGTTGATACACGAGAGCAACCTGCCACCACAAGAATGGATGACCGGCAGAGTCATAGAGGTAGTTTCAGGCCAAGATGGCAAGGTCAAAGTGGCAGAGGTTTAAACTCGAAAAGGATGTCATAAACTGGTATTGTTGCCAATTAGTGGAAGACACAGTCCTTCCATATCGCTCCTATTTTCCCGAAAATGCAGAAAGCATTCTACTTTAAAAAGATTTTACACATATCTTAGACAAAAAATCTTAACATTTTGTTTGCAGACTTATAGACATTGCATTTTCCACAAAAAAATGAAATCTTTGCGCCTTCTGCGAGAGGAATTCCATTTAGAATTATTGAGTTTCTTGTTAAATCTTATTCGTGAATTAATATATTTCAATATTGACAAAAAATCTGCTATTCTATTTCGAATCTTCCTTTTATATAGGGGTTTCCTTACAGGAATACATTGTTGTAACACTGGTTTAGCTTCAAACATATACACGTGGTTTTTATACTCATTTTTGTCATTGGCTTGTGCATCAAAATAGTTATGCACACTTCATTAGCAGGTATTAGCAGCTGATGTTGACATTTTTTGATTCGAAATACGTGCAACCTTATTGAAAAAAATATTGGAGATATAAAACAATATATATTTTTAACAAGCTGCGAAAGTCGGAAATTATATTAAAATATTACTTTCAATGAAGCCTTAGATGTTTACAAAGTACTTGCTTATCTATATATATAAAAGAGAGTGGCGTTAGTTACTACGCTTATAACTCGAGAACGCATGGACCGATTGCGATGATTCGCACCAATTGGGATTGGTCGCCGGTCAAACAAGAAGAATACCTAAGAAAATTCCCGAAATATCCCCGATTTGTATGGAGTGATTTTACGACGCCACCTTTATGATAGATGACGTTTATGTTTACGGTACATTGAAGTTCACTGTAGAAACGCCTGGATTGTATTGTCTCAGTAGCAAGGTTAAATTACCACCATTGCTTCATGGCGAAAGACCAGAATCACTTCATTTTCTACCGAACACTCAGAAATATAATGGATGCTTTTAAATTACTTCATTTGGAGCAGATATTATTGATGAACGCAGATTCAATCCAAGAAGGTTGGCGCATCTTCATGATAGATGACCTTTATGTTTACGGTGCATTGAAGTTCACTGTAGAAACGCCTGGATTGTGCTGTCTCAGTGGCAAGGTTAAATTACCACCATTGCTTCATGGCGAAAGACCAGAATCACTTCATTTTGTACCGAATACTCAGAAATATAATGGATGCTTTCAAATGACTTCATTTGGAGCAGATATTATGGATGAACGCAGATTCAATCCAAGAAGGTCGGCGCAATGAAATCACCAAGAAGGTCAGTGCAATGAATTTTTACGCGTACCGTTTGATGATTCCGAAAACCGCAGCGCAAATTTGGCGTATATTCTCATTTCCCACGTACGAACGCTATCAGACTGTTACTCATTTGGCAGTGCATCTGGAGAACGGTCAACCAGTTTATTCCACTGCAGCAAATGCTGCTCAACGTGCTCAAAACCCACCAGCGACAACATTGACCAGTTGCTATATGCATTGGGATACGATAATCGCTGAAGCAACTGTTTCTGCATTCCCAAGTAAAATACGTCTATTATTTCCGATCATTATTGCCACATGTTCACCATCAAATCCACGTGAATTGTGGGACAAGTACAAGGATGATATGTCAGAAGACATTTTGCATCGAGTTCGTGTCCATTCAAAGAATCTCCATATTGAGATGAATGAAGAGATGCAAAACCAGGCTTTAGTTATGATAGAAGTCATATGTTACCTCATGTGTAGCAGTGTGTCAGTCAGGTTAGGAATGCCATTGCCAGATCATTGACCATACGTCCCTTTCGAACTAGAATTGCAGCGTGAACGATCATTAAATAAGTCATTAGTCTCTAAATACCTCACAATATGGTGGTTAACCAAACTCTCTTTAACCTCAAATTTTTTATGTTCGCATTCATCCAACGTGGTATGCAAGGGCAAGCGTCGAAGAGCACTTACATAGGACAAGAGCTGAAATTCCATCCGGCCTGGAGATTTATATACATCGAGGAGGAGTTACCCTTTACTCTTCTTACAAATGACCAAAAGCTCTTACTTCCCTTGGAAGAAGAAAGAAATTTGGCACGAAGTCATTGTTCGTATAGAAACTTTTTACGTCTAAGTACCCTGACACACATGTTCCTTGTCTTCTTGCGTAGCAGATCAGTTGTGGCGTTTTTATTCAAACGCCATTTCCTGAACTCTTCCTCTTTGGATCTGACAGCAGTCTTGCATGCCTGGTTAAACCAACTTTTATTAGATGGTTTATCCGAAATAACTTTAGTTTGAATAAATGATTGCATTGCAATAAAGATAATATTTTCGATCATTTCTGCCGCAGCATCTATATCTACATTTAGAAAGCAAAGCTTCCAATTGAAATGCTGGAAAAAAGTTGTTGAGCTTGACCCAACGTGCCTTTCCGTATATATTGTCCGCTTTGGGTCTGGGGTCGAAGCGACACGAAGAGCGGAATACGAAAAGGATGTCGAAACAATACAATGAATTACCAAGAGGTGCTAGAACGTTAACTTCATACTTTTCAGGGTGTGATGTTAAGAAAAGATAAAGAATATTTGAATGTTGCCCTTGAACACACGGAATGTGAGTCGATTCATTCACTTGTTGCGTCAAATCATTATGCGCTGCAAAAAGCCCGGCGTATTGGCCCTCTGGAGTGGAGTGACTAGAATGGGCAAGCCAAGAGGAATTATGTAAATTGAAATCGCCAGCAACCACAATTTAACTGCCAGGACAATCCTCTAAGATTTTAGTGATTGAATCGGAAAAGGCGTCAAAGCCATTTAGGGATGCCTCCGTTTCCGCGTTTGGACTTCTATACAAAAATCCCAAATGCAGTACGTGCGTTCCAATCTTGATTTAACCGAAAGGGAGTTAAATTCTTGATTTAGTGAGCTCAAATGTTGCTGGCTCTGGAACACCAAATCGTTCCGTATGAAAACCACAAGACCTCTGTATGGAATGAAAAACGATGAAAATCCTGTGGATCAGAATCCTCACACACCTGAATCTCACAAGGAGCCAAGACATCAGGCCGATGGAAATGTAAATGAGCGTACGTGGCGACAAAAAATCGCTTAAACTTACCCATCATTACGACTGACTGGGCCTAATTTTTCGATGAGAGATATCGAAGACTCACTATCAAAATTTTCTGGAGATTGAAAATGATTCGAGAATTTGAGTACTGTGAGTATACAGTTAGATGGAATAACCTACAAAAGTATATCTACGCAAAGCAACTTCTAACCGGAGCTGTCAAAATCTTCATTCAAAATCATCAAGCTAATGTAAGAAAATAGATTTCATTAATGACATCGCTCCGTAAAGAATAGAGTATTGAGAACTCGTAAGAAACGACTAAGTGAAACAGTTATGGAATATTTGTATGATCGAAATCGGATCTTCGGTTACTATGGAGAGCAGAGCGTTATCGAATAACTGAAGGTTTGTCGGATTCTAGGTTGAACAAAGCTATGTTGTACCAACGACCCGGGTGTTCGAGAAGGTCAGTAATTCTGGACAGTTTTAAATGCGGTGATAAAGGACATTTCGTGAAATATTGGAAATCCGTCAATGTTAAATGCTTCAAGTGTAAAGAAAACGGACATAAATTGTATGATTACAAAACTGAGGTGAATACGAAAGAAAAGTTAAAAGAGATTACGCAAATGTTCACACACTTACGTCGTCGTCCGAAGATTCGTCGAGAAAAGTAAATTTTATATTGTCATCAAATCGAGTTTTTAAAGACATCGAAATTAATGCGTAGTTTCCGCAATCGTAGACACGGGCAGTGATATCAGTTGTTTGCGACAAGATATTCTGTTAATGATGAATGACATTGAGTTGACGCCTGAAACAAAAACATTATTTGGTATAGGGCAGAAAGACATTACCATACTAGGTTGTTTCATCACTGTAGTAAATTTAGATGGGATAGAGGTGCCCATTAAATTCCATGTTACAAGAGAACAAGATATTCTATATTCGGTGGTAATCGGAAATGATGTTCACAATTATGTGAACATTGCTATTGATTCCAATGGTGCTACATTCTCGTCAAATACCATGAAACATATCGATGCGTTGACTCGGGTCTCATGAATGATGGTGGAGGACACGCTGAGACACCGCATAAAAGAAGCCCAATTGAAAAATGAATGGAGGAAGGTCATTCGGAAAATACTGGAGAAAAGTGACTACGATGTCTTACACAAAGATCCCCTCAAGGATCTAATTGTAATATTCTCGGAAATGGAGAAAGAGATAATAGAAATAGCAAAACAGCATTTTGCCACTAGTAGAACTGAAGACAAAGTAGAGAAAATTTTACATATCCCTGATTTACTGGCGAAAGCTGAAAATGTTGTAAAAAACTGAATTGCGTGTATAATGGCTGAGTCAAAACAAGGTCGGAAAAAAAGGATTTATAAATACAAATGACAAAGCGGATCGACTGTTAATGACTTATCGTTTAGAGTATTTGTTTCTCCGTCGTCTGAGTCACATACGTTTTCTTGGTGTCCGATATTTGTGCCGTATTATGTGTTTGTGTGCTTAAAAAAATATTCATAACCCAATAAGCACAAAGTCGGACTCGGATCCGATTCGGATCCGATTTGAGTCCGACATCTCGGTTTCTCGCTTTCTCTGTTCCGATTCGGATCCGATTTGAGTCCGAGATGTCGGACTCCGCTTTCTCTGTTCCGATTCGGATCCGATTTGAGTCCGAGATGTCGGACTCCGCTTTCTCTGTTCCGATTCGGATCCGATTTGAGTCCGAGATGTCGGACTCCGCTTTCTCTGTTCCGATTCGGATCCGATTTGAGTCCGAGATGTCGGACTCGGCTTTCTCTGTTCCGATTCGGATCCGATTTGAGTCCGAGATGTCGGACTCCGCTTTCTCTGTTCCGATTCGGATCCGATTTGAGTCCGAGATGTCGGACTCCGCTTTCTCTGTTCCGATTCGGCTCTGATTTGAGTCCGAGATTTCGGACGCTTTCGATTCAGGTTTGCAGTAAAAATTTGGAGTTTTATTTTTATATTTATTAATGAATTTATTTATTATTTTGAATTTATTACTTAGTATATATGTGGTGAAATAAGCAACATTTAGAAGAAAAGTAATATGACATTAAAATTTAATTTATTAATAAGTATATGACTCACATGTAACAGACATCATATTAGTGTATAAGTGGTACAAAATACAATTCATTTCTCAATTTTATTTTGAAAACCTTTTTTATATGTAATATGTTGTGCTCATTGGGCAAATCTTCAAACTCAATATTATTAGTCTTGAATATACAGTTTATATTAATGGTAATTGAAGAAGAAATGTCTTCGCTGATTTCAATGGATAGCCATGCACAATATAGTCCTATCAACTCGTTTGATATCAGAATTCATTTCGTTTTCGGATACGAAATCATTTGGAGATCGGATACGAACTCATATCTATTTGGTTTCGAGAACGGGTCCGATTTCGGTTCGAGATCGGTCACGAGAACGGGAGCAATTCCCTCTTCGATATCGGACCGAGAATTTAGTCCGATTTCGAAATGATATCGGACCCGAACTCAAAACGATGTAGGAACCAACATCGAAGTGAGTTCGGATCCGATATCATTTCGAAATCGGACTCAATTCTCGGTCCGATATCGAAGAGGGAATTGCTCCCGTTCTCGTGACCGATCTCGAACCGAAATCGGACCCGATCTCGAAACCAAATCAGGTTTGGTTCTCTGTTCCGATTCGGATCTGATTTGAGTCCGATATGTCGGACTCCGCTTTCTCTGTTCCGATTCGGATCCGATTTGAGTCCGAGATGTCGGACTCCGCTTTCTCTGTTCCGATTCGGATCCGATTTGAGTCCGAGATGTCGGACTCCGCTTTCTCTGTTCCGATTTGAGTCCGAGATGTCGGACTCCGCTTTCTCTGTTCCGATTCGGATCCGATTTGAGTCCGAGATTTCGGACGCTTTCGATTCAGGTTTGCAGTAAAAATTTGGAGTTTTATTTTTATATTTATTAATGAATTTATTTATTATTTTGAATTTATTACTTAGTATATTTTTTTTCTTTTTCACTGAACCAACACTCAGGGGATGTCCCCTATAAATGCAGTGCATTGCGTTGGTGGAAGGAAGATCAGGTATGGGAAGGAGGAAAGAGGGAGTAGTGTCTGTTGACATCTGTTTTGAATCTCTGAATGTCGTAATTGGAGGGAAAGATATTTGCCGGAAGTCGATTCCACATACGGATAGTACGGGCGAAGAACGAATTTATTCTGTAATGTGTAGTGCGGCCGGTTGCCCAATCGATAACAAATGGGTGAGCGTTCCTGGAGAGTCGCGTATCTCTACCGAACGTTCTCACGGGCGGTATGAGATCACGAATTTCCGAAGAACAAACACCATGAAAGTATCGATAGAACAATGACACACAACCAACATTACGACGGTGTTCAAGGGAGACAATAGAATTGGATATCCTACCATCACCTATCAACACCATCGCCCTCCTCTGGACACGGTCAAGTAGCTCCAGTGATGAAGCTGGAGCACCCGACCATATATGGGAGTTGTATTCCATCTTTGGTCTGATGTATGTAGTGTAGATATTGAGAAGATCAGAGGGTGTGAAATATTTCTTACATCTTTTTAAAAAACCTAAACATTTGAAGGCATCTTTCGACACATCAAATACATGTTTTGTCCAACGAACATCACGTTGTATTTTCATGCCGAGAACATCAAGAGCATCTGATTGCTCAATATCTACACCGTTCATTAAAATCGACGACACCGTTGGATCAGTGAATCGCTTGTGAGACAACAAGGAGCACTGGGTCTTACGTGCATTAAAATCTACTCTATTCACTCGACCCCATTCAGAAATGGCCAACAAATCCTGGCTAAGTGACTCATCCATCAATCGCCTTTTATCCTCAATTTCTTGACGACTTGGTCTATGATCGAATGAGTATGAATGACAGAGGTTGCTGTCATCCGCGAATGAGTATATTGGATTCGAAGTCCGATCCAAGAGGTCGTCGATGAAAATAAGAAAAAGGGAGGGGGAGTATGGTGGTTAACCATACTCTCCATAACCTTCGAGAGCGCTGAGCAAATCGCGATCGGTCGATAGTTAGCAGGGTTATTAGCCTCACCTTTTTTAGGGATGGGCTGGATGTTCGCAATCTTCCAACACGCTGGGAAAACTCCTGCACGGTATGCAAGGTTGAAAAGATTGCGAAGGGGACGGGCAAGCGTCGAAGAGCACTTACATAGGACAAGTGCTGAAATGCCATCCGGGCCTGGAGATTTATTTACGTCGAGATTTGCGAGAACCCTTTTAACTCCACGTGTTCGAAAAAATATCTGAGGCATGGAACTAGATACATTTTCGATCACGGGGAGTGGTTGATTGCTTTCCGGCAAGGATGAATTCCTTGCAAACATTTCAGCCAATAGGTTAGCTTTGTCAACCGGGTCAGTGAATATCTGGTCATCTTTAACAAGAGTTGGGATAGATGAGGAGATATCCTTTACTCTTCTCACAAATGACCAAAAGCTCTTACTTCCCCTGGGAGAAGCAAGAACTTTGGCACGAAGACGTTGTTCGTACAGAAACTTTTCACGTCTAAGTATCCTGGCACACATGGTTCTTGTCTGCTTGCGTAGCAGATCAGTTGTGGCATTTTTATTTAAACGCCATTTCCTGAACGCTTCCTCTTTGGATCTGACAGCAGTCTTGCATGTCTGGTTAAACCAACTTTTATTAGATGGTTTATCCGAAATAACTTTAATTGGAATAAATGATTTCATTCCAATCAAGATAATATTTTCAATCATTTCAGCCGCAGCATCTATATCGCTATTTAGAAAACAAAGTTTCCAATTGAAATGCTGGAAAAAGTTGTTGAGCTCGGCCCAACGTGCCTTTTCGTATATATATATTGACCGCTTTGGGGCTGGGGTCGAAACGACACGAAGAGCGGAATACGAAATGCTAGGATGCTGAAACAATACAGTGATCCGAATTACCAAGAGGTGCTAGAACGTTAACGTCATACTTTTCAGGGTGTGATGTTAAGAAAAGATCAAGAATGTTAGAGTGTTGCCCTTGGACACACGGAATGTGAGTCGGTTCATTCACTAGTTGCGTCAAATCATTATGCGCGGCAAAAAGCTCGGCGTATTGACCCTCCGGTGTTGAATGACTCGAATGGGCAAGCCAAGAGAAATTATGGACATTGAAATCGCCAGCAACCACAATTTCACTGTCAGGACAATCCTCTAAAATTTTTGTAATTGAATCGGAAAGGGCGTCAAAGCCATTTAGGGATACCTCCCTTTCCGCGTTTGGACTTCTATACACGAATCCGAAATGTAGTACGTGTGTTCCAATCTTGAATTTAACCCAAAGGGAGTTAAATTCTGGATTTTCTGAATTTAAGTCTTGCTGGCTCTGGAACACTATGTCGTTGCGTACATAAACCACAAGGCCTCTGTGGCGAATAAAGAGGGACAGGGTGTGATACCCAGGTACGTGAAAGTCCTGTGGATCAGAACCCTCACACACCTGGGTCTCACAAAGAGCAAAAACATCAGGCCGATGGAAATGTACATGAGCGTGCACGGCAAAAAAATTCGCTCTCAGCCCTCGTATGTTGGCAAATTGTATTTTAAACTTACCAACCATTAGAACTGACAAAAAGAAAAAAACAAAACAAAGTCAAATATGCAACAACAGTTGCCAAACTCCTCTCCCTGCCGTTGCTGTATTCACCCAATGCTCAGTGTTATGCCTTAAGCATTGGGCGAACAACGACAAGAAGAAAAGAGTGCCAACTGCACTGCACGAATGGGATGGGGGAGGGAAGGGAAGGGGACAACGCACACACTATGGAGTGGACAAAAAAATGTGTGGTCAGTTGTGTATGGCTGCTGTTGTGATTTTGTTGTTGTTCCGCTGATGCTGTAGTTGTTATTGTTTGGTAGTTGGGTGGTTGTTTTGGTCGGCGCGGCGCGATATTTTGTTGTTGGTTGTTTTTCATTTTATTGTTATTGTGATTTTGTTATTTATGATTTGTGAAATTTTGTTCTATTTTTTTTTTTTTTTTTATTATAACACAGAACTGAACGGCACACAGCACGGACGACAGAGAAACACATGTGCATCGGACGACGGACTGACAAACACTAAGCAACAATTAGATGAAAAGTAATATGACATTAAAATTTAATATATTAATAAGTATATGACTCATATGTAACAGACATCATATTAGTGTATAAGTACAAAATACAATTTGTTTGTCAATTTTATTTTGAAAACCTTTTTTATATGTAATATGTTGTGCTCATTGGGCAAATCTTCAAACTCAATATTATTAGTCTTGAATATACAGTTTATATTAATGGTAATTGAAGAATTCGACTGATTTCAATGGATAGCCATACACAATATAGTCCTGATCAACTCGTTTGATATATTTTATTTTAAATATTTTATCATTATAGTAATAATAGTTATTTGGGTGCTTCAATGAAAAATATTTTGCTGTTTGTTTATTTATTGTTATTTTAATGTATGTATAAGAACCATCTTCAAAATCACCAAGAACAATGTTTGTAGTATCTTTACTGAGACATTTTTTGAAATTGTGGAGGAACCACACTTCTTTTATATATTTGACTCGCAAATTGAGTTTTTTCTTCAATTTGCGTTTGAGCTCTTGCAAATAGTTTTCAAATTTAAAGGCACTGAAGTTATCTAACGATCCGAAAGTTCTGCAATCCGTTGCCAAGTGCGTTAAGCAATGCACATTGTATGTTAAAAAGGACTCGTTATATAAAACTTGTATTTTGTCAGCAAAATCAAATAGTAGTACCTCTGCTTCATTAATGGATTCCCTTTTAATAGAGAATTATATAGTTATTACAATTATTTTTAAAACGTAATCTAATTGATTACCAATCTTAATCGCAATCTAACAGCTTATTACTATAAGATAGTTTGTAATCGTTTATACTTACCTATGCTATAAATAAATGCGTAAAAATTGAATTTGTTCCGCCTTATTATTTTATGCAAAATTATGCAGGATCAAAAATCGTTTCGGCAACGGATCAGAATTCATTTCGTTTTCGGATACGAAATCATTTGGAGATCGGATACGAACTCATATCTAAATCGGATCCGAACTCACTTCGATGTTGGTTCCGACATCGTTTTGAGTTCGGGTCCGATATCATTTCGAAATTCTCGGTCCGATATCGAAGAGGGAATTGCTCCCGTTCTCGTGACCGATCTCGGACCGAAATTGGACCCGTTCTCGAAACCAAATCAGAGAAGTCGGATCCGATTCGGATCCGATGTGCTTATTGGGTCATTGATTGTTCCCGCCTTTGTCGAATAAGCGAAACAGAAACCCAAATTCATAATTTGGTACACCAACAACAATGCTTATTATATTATCGTTTCTTTTGTAGAGCACCCGAAACTCAAGTGTAACCCAAGTAACGTAAAACATAAACACACAAACAGTAACCCAAATAATCAATAAATGCAATGTAATGAAAAGACCAAACACCAAAAGCAACGATCGATTTACTATAAGAACTTAGAAAAAGATAATTGTAATTTAGTCTTAAGATCCAATCCAAAAACTAAAGATCGGAAAAATCTAAATTTACTCGTCTTTTATTTTTTTCTCTTTTTGCCCTGAAGTGGAAACTTGTAATTGGCGCAGTCGCTAATCACTTAAGTTCTAAAGAAAAAAACTAAATCCTTTCAAAACTAATAATTGAAAAAAGGAACAATAAACAAACAAATAAACAACATAGAAAAATAAATTAAGAGGATACAATTTAAACGAAAAGTGGTCTTAAATTCTTAAATTAAAGATTTTTTTGTAAAATATTGAGACAAGAGGCACATATGCAAAATTGCAACATCAACAACGCTGAGGCTTGGTCATAAGTAAACAAGAGGAAGCGATTCAACTGTTGCAGCACCAACTCCAGCAAGCCCGGCAACATCAACTTCAACAGCAGCAGTTCCAGCAACAGCAATTAATGAACCTGGCAACAGCCATAATAATAAACGAAAAAATATGCGGAGATGCTGGTGACTATATTCGAGGACTGGGAATGGATGCAACATGGGACCAGATTTTTTTCTCTCTCTATTTCTTTATTTACAATCTGTCCATTTAAGGACAAAAAGCAAATTTAATAACAAATACAAAAAAAAAAAATGACAGTTTGTTGGACTCCATTGAATACAACAATATAAATGCATCGTAAGATTATATAAGAATATGTATTTACATATTTAACAAATTTTAAAACTATTTATTTATTTTTTTATTATTTATTATTATATACTATGTATTATATATTACTAGCTGAACCCCCGCCCGCTTCGCCAGTCAAAAAAACTAACGGTAAAATTAAAATCTGCTTTCATATTGATTTTTCTCCTGATCGGTAATATATGTACCAATTATAATCAAGATACTTCCCTGAGATACTAAGGAAATTGATATGTTCCCTGGAGAACGGCGAATAATGGAAGAAATGTCAAAAATCAAATTGATTTCTTTGTTAAGTGTGATTCTCCCCCTTCCATTACCTAAACAAAAAACTTCATTCGTAAGAAGAAATTACATTACATTACATTCAAAACACATAGAAATTCATTCAATTGTTCACTTATCAAACAACACAAAAACTAAAAAATTAATATAATTTCCGCTTTCTTGACTTAAGGCGGCTTTTGACGTATGAATATTTCTCTTTTTGTAACATTTCTTTACTATTGTGCTAAGAAAATCCACAGAAAACGTGTAATTTTACAAAATTCAAATCAAAAATGTTCCATCTTTCAAATCCCGCCCATTTGTATATTGTCTAAGCAGGTTACAACTAAATTAACTCACACAACAATATAGGAATGTGGGTGTCGAATATACAAAAAAAAAAAAGGTTTTAATTTCTTATGGGAAGGGTCACGGCCACTTTCCGCCCATCTCGGTGTCGAATATACTCTAAATCCGGGTTTAATTTCATATGGGAAGTTCACGCCCACTTTCCGCCCATCTTTGTATAACTATTTACACTGGATCAACTCTCACAAAATTTCAGCACTCTAGGTGTCATAGACTATATTCGATAATATCTTTTAACTTCGTATGTGAGGTACCACGCCCACTTTCCCAATACCGCCCATTTTTTGCACAACTACGCAGGTTTATGCTAGATGCACTCACACAAAAGTTAAGTATTGTATCTGTCATAGAACTGAATATATTCGAAAATGGTTTTAACTTCGTATGGGAGGTGCCACGCCCACTTTTCCAATACCGCCTGTTTTTGGCACAACGACGCACACTGATGCAAGATGCACTTACACAAAATTTCAGCACTCTAGGTTCATAGAACTGACTCTAGGTGTCATAGAACTGACAATATTCAATAATAGGTTTTAACATCGTATGGGAGGTGCCACGCCCACTTTTCCAATACCGCTTATTTTTGGTACAACTATGCACATTGATGCTAGATGCACTTACACAAAATTTCAGCACTCTAGGCGTCATAGAACTGACAATATTCAATAATAAGTTTTAACATCGTATGGGAGGTGCCACGACCACTTTTCCAATACCGTCCCTTTTTGGCACAACTGTGCAGACTAATAATTAGTAAACTTTCACAAAAATTCAAGACTCTAGCTACAATAGTATTCCGAATATGCTAATTTATAAAAAACGAATGAATCCCTAATTTGTGTGAGGTGCCACGCCCACTGATAATATCAAAAAATTATATAGCCTATTTTCACCACTGTGAAAATTTCAAGAACATCGGTTCAGTAGTTTAGGCTGCTATAAAGAACAAACAAACAAACTTACAAACACAGATTCATTTTATATATATAATATATAGATTAGGGTTTGGGGTTTACCGGACTTTTTTCATTTCCCGGGAAAACGGGAATGAAAAATTTCATTCCCGGGTATCCCGGGAATTCCCGGGAAAAGGTAATTTATTTATAGGTGTGTTCAATATGGTTTAAAATATCAACATTTAATAACTGGTGTGTTTTTTCAATACTGTCATATTAAAAATTAAAAACGAATGTTATTGTCAAAATATTTTACAAATTATTTTTCATTTTAGAAATATTTTACTCTACACCTTTTCAGGATTATATTCGGAACATTCAAATTTATATTGAGAAATGTAAATTCATATTAGGGACATATAAATTCATAATGGGTAATGTAAATTTATAATAGGAACATGTTAATTCATAATGATATATATAAATCATAATTCATTGAGAACAATTAATTCATAATAGGAACATACCAATTCATAATGAAATATACAAGTTTGTAATCAGAAAATCCATATTCATAATCAGAAAATACGTTTTCATATTCAGAAAAAATGAATTCATAATGAGAAAATATAAAATCATATTGAGAAAATGTAAATTTATAATGAGAACATTGATAAAATATGTGTTTCTACGAAAATATCCATAGAAAAACGTACATACATAGCTTCGATTATAAATTTTAGAGTTCCTGATTATGAATTTATATTTTATGAATATATATTCCTGAATAAGAACTTACATATTCTCATTATCAATTTGGATTTTCTCATTTTGTATTTATATATCTCATTATCAATTTGTATGTTCTAATTATGAATTTATATTTCTCAATATGAATTTACATTTCACATTACGAATTTACAGTGCTGATTATGAATTATCATAATGAATTTACATTTCCTGTTATGAATTCATCGTGAACTTACATATTCCGATTATAAATTACATTTTCTCATTATAAACTTGAAAAGTTGTAGACTAATCGTCAGAATTGGACATTTATATCGCAGGTAGAAGTGACTGACAACTACACTAGATTCAAAATTGAAAACGATTAAGGAAACAAATAACAATAAACATATGAAGGAGAATGTTATGACGCATATAATTTAAAATAGTCATTCGTCTGGAGACAAACATATTTTATAGAAACAGGGGGAATATTCTAAACTGTAAAAACAACAGAAAAAATAAAAATAGAAAATAAAAAATTTATATTAATTTAATAAAAAAAATAAAAATATTGAAATAGTCCAGTCATTAATTTTTACAAAAGGCCATTTAAATACATCGTAGCCTATATTTATATTCCTATTAGATTTCTCTTGAAAGTTTCCAGGCGAACAATTTTATTGTATTCCTATTTTTAGACCATTTCTTTCTGGCTACATATGTAAAGTAAATTGTTCTTGAAGAAGATATTCACCTCGATTCTTCTAGGAAAACAAGAAAATTTACATTATGTAAGCCCCCTTCCATTACCTAAACAATAAACTTCATTCGTAAGAAGAAATTACATTACATTACATTCAAAACACATAGAAATTCATTCAATTGTTCACTTATCAAACAACACAAAAACTAAAAAATTAATATAATTTCCGCTTTCTTGACTTAAAGCGGCTTTTGACGTATGAATATTTCTCTTTTTGTAACATTTCTTTACTATTGTGCTAAGAAAATCCACAGAAAACGTGTAATTTTACAAAATTCAAATCAAAAATGTTCCATCTTTCAAATCCCGCCCATTTGTATATTGTCTAAGCAGGTTACAACTAAATTAACTCACACAACAATATAGGAATGTGGGTGTCGAATATACAAAAAAAAAAGGTTTTAATTTCTTATGGGAAGGGTCACGGCCACTTTCCGCCCATCTCGGTGTCGAATATACTCTAAATCCGGGTTTAATTTCATATGGGAAGTTCACGCCCACTTTCCGCGCATCTTTGTATAACTATTTACACTGGATCAACTCTCACAAAATTTCAGCACTCTAGGTGTCATAGACTATATTCAATAATATCTTTTAACTTCGTATGTGAGGTACCACGCCCACTTTCCCAATACCGCCCATTTTTTGCACAACTACGCAGGTTTATGCTAGATGCACTCACACAAAAGTTAAGTATTGTATCTGTCATAGAACTGAATATATTCGAAAATGGTTTTAACTTCGTATGGGAGGTGCCACGCCCACTTTTCCAATACCGCCTGTTTTTGGCACAACGACGCACACTGATGCAAGATGCACTTACACAAAATTTCAGCACTCTAGGTTCATAGAACTGACTCTAGGTGTCATAGAACTGACAATATTCAATAATAGGTTTTAACATCGTATGGGAGGTGCCACGCCCACTTTTCCAATACCGCTTATTTTTGGTACAACTATGCACATTGATGCTAGATGCACTTACACAAAATTTCAGCACTCTAGGCGTCATAGAACTGACAATATTCAATAATAAGTTTTAACATCGTATGGGAGGTGCCACGACCACTTTTCCAATACCGTCCCTTTTTGGCACAACTGTGCAGACTAATAATTAGTAAACTTTCACAAAAATTCAAGACTCTAGCTACAATAGTATTCCGAATATGCTAATTTATAAAAAACGAATGAATCCCTAATTTGTGTGAGGTGCCACGCCCACTGATAATATCAAAAAATTATATAGCCTATTTTCACCACTGTGAAAATTTCAAGAACATCGGTTCAGTAGTTTAGGCTGCTATAAAGAACAAACAAACAAACTTACAAACACAGATTCATTTTATATATATAATATATAGATTAGGGTTTGGGGTTTACCGGACTTTTTTCATTTCCCGGGAAAACGGGAATGAAAAATTTCATTCCCGGGTATCCCGGGAATTCCCGGGAAAAGGTAATTTATTTATAGGTGTGTTCAATATGGTTTAAAATATCAACATTTAATAACTGGTGTGTTTTTTCAATACTGTCATATTAAAAATTAAAAACGAATGTTATTGTCAAAATATTTTACAAATTATTTTTCATTTTACAAATATTTTACTCTACACCTTTTCAGGATTATATTCGGAACATTCAAATTTATATTGAGAAATGTAAATTCATATTAGGGACATATAAATTCATAATGGGTAATGTAAATTTATAATAGGAACATGTTAATTCATAATGATATATATAAATCATAATTCATTGAGAACAATTAATTCATAATAGGAACATACCAATTCATAATGAAATATACAAGTTTGTAATCAGAAAATCCATATTCATAATCAGAAAATACGTTTTCATATTCAGAAAAAATGAATTCATAATGAGAAAATATAAAATCATATTGAGAAAATGTAAATTTATAATGAGAACATTGATAAAATATGTGTTTCTACGAAAATATCCATAGAAAAACGTACATACATAGCTTCGATTATAAATTTTAGAGTTCCTGATTATGAATTTATATTTTATGAATATATATTCCTGAATAAGAACTTACATATTCTCATTATCAATTTGGATTTTCTCATTTTGTATTTATATATCTCATTATCAATTTGTATGTTCTAATTATGAATTTATATTTCTCAATATGAATTTACATTTCACATTACGAATTTACAGTGCTGATTATGAATTATCATAATGAATTTACATTTCCTGTTATGAATTCATCGTGAACTTACATATTCCGATTATAAATTACATTTTCTCATTATAAACTTGAAAAGTTGTAGACTAATCGTCAGAATTGGACATTTATATCGCAGGTAGAAGTGACTGACAACTACACTAGATTCAAAATTGAAAACGATTAAGGAAACAAATAACAATAAACATATGAAGGAGAATGTTATGACGCATATAATTTAAAATAGTCATTCGTCTGGAGACAAACATATTTTATAGAAACAGGGGGAATATTCTAAACTGTAAAAACAACAGAAAAAATAAAAATAGAAAATAAAAAATTTATATTAATTTAATAAAAAAAATAAAAATATTGAAATAGTCCAGTCATTAATTTTTACAAAAGGCCATTTAAATACATCGTAGCCTATATTTATATTCCTATTAGATTTCTCTTGAAAGTTTCCAGGCGAACAATTTTATTGTATTCCTATTTTTAGACCATTTCTTTCTGGCTACATATGTAAAGTAAATTGTTCTTGAAGAAGATATTCACCTCGATTCTTCTAGGAAAACAAGAAAATTTACATTATGTAAGCCATAGTATTGTCGGAATGATATTCACAATAAAGATCCTGCAAATAGCCTCACAGAAAGTTTTTATTCCCCTAGCTGGGTTTCGCATAAAATGGCTATTAAGCGAATTTAAAAAGTTTTATTTTTAGTAATATAATATAAACAAATACTCAACAAATACTTATTATTGTCAGTAATGTAAGAAAATGAATAAATCTCTTGCCGTGAGCGGACGCGTTCTCTTTGGCTCTCGTAAAAAAAAATCAAAATAATCGAATATTATTATCAATTATAATAAAGAATTGAGCGACTGAACGCTAACATAAAATAAAAGTGTTGTGTACCCGATCTAATTTGATTGTTGTGTACAAACAAAAATCAAAAGAATAGCAGATCAGTTGTGGCATTTTTATTTAAACGCCATTTCCTGAACGCTTCCTCTTTGGATCTGACAGCAGTCTTGCATGTCTGGTTAAACCAACTTTTATTAGATGGTTTATCCGAAATAACTTTAATTGGAATAAATGATTTCATTCCAATCAAGATAATATTTTCAATCATTTCAGCCGCAGCATCTATATCGCTATTTAGAAAACAAAGTTTCCAATTGAAATGCTGGAAAAAGTTGTTGAGCTCGGCCCAACGTGCCTTTTCGTATATATATATTGACCGCTTTGGGGCTGGGGTCGAAGCGACACGAAGAGCGGAATACGAAAAGGATGCTGAAACAATACAGTGATCCGAATTACCAAGAGGTGCTAGAACGTTAACGTCATACTTTTCAGGGTGTGATGTTAAGAAAAGATCAAGAATGTTAGAGTGTTGCCCTTGGACACACGGAATGTGAGTCGGTTCATTCACTAGTTGCGTCAAATCATTATGCGCGGCAAAAAGCTCGGCGTATTGACCCTCCGGTGTTGAATGACTCGAATGGGCAAGCCAAGAGAAATTATGGACATTGAAATCGCCAGCAACCACAATTTCACTGTCAGGACAATCCTCTAAAATTTTTGTAATTGAATCGGAAAGGGCGTCAAAGCCATTTAGGGATACCTCCCTTTCCGCGTTTGGACTTCTATACACGAATCCGAAATGTAGTACGTGTGTTCCAATCTTGAATTTAACCCAAAGGGAGTTAAATTCTGGATTTTCTGAATTTAAGTCTTGCTGGCTCTGGAACACTATGTCGTTGCGTACATAAACCACAAGGCCTCTGTGGCGAATAAAGAGGGACAGGGTGTGATACCCAGGTACGTGAAAGTCCTGTGGATCAGAACCCTCACACACCTGGGTCTCACAAAGAGCAAAAACATCAGGCCGATGGAAATGTACATGAGCGTGCACGGCAAAAAAATTCGCTCTCAGCCCTCGTATGTTGGCAAATTGTATTTTAAACTTACCAACCATTAGAACTGACAAAAAGAAAAAAACAAAACAAAGTCAAATATGCAACAACAGTTGCCAAACTCCTCTCCCTGCCGTTGCTGTATTCACCCAATGCTCAGTGTTATGCCTTAAGCATTGGGCGAACAACGACAAGAAGAAAAGAGTGCCAACTGCACTGCACGAATGGGATGGGGGAGGGAAGGGAAGGGGACAACGCACACACTATGGAGTGGACAAAAAAATGTGTGGTCAGTTGTGTATGGCTGCTGTTGTGATTTTGTTGTTGTTCCGCTGATGCTGTAGTTGTTATTGTTTGGTAGTTGGGTGGTTGTTTTGGTCGGCGCGGCGCGATATTTTGTTGTTGGTTGTTTTTCATTTTATTGTTATTGTGATTTTGTTATTTATGATTTGTGAAATTTTGTTCTATTTTTTTTTTTTTTTTTATTATAACACAGAACTGAACGGCACACAGCACGGACGACAGAGAAACACATGTGCATCGGACGACGGACTGACAAACACTAAGCAACAATTAGATGAAAAGTAATATGACATTAAAATTTAATATATTAATAAGTATATGACTCATATGTAACAGACATCATATTAGTGTATAAGTACAAAATACAATTTGTTTGTCAATTTTATTTTGAAAACCTTTTTTATATGTAATATGTTGTGCTCATTGGGCAAATCTTCAAACTCAATATTATTAGTCTTGAATATACAGTTTATATTAATGGTAATTGAAGAATTCGACTGATTTCAATGGATAGCCATACACAATATAGTCCTGATCAACTCGTTTGATATATTTTATTTTAAATATTTTATCATTATAGTAATAATAGTTATTTGGGTGCTTCAATGAAAAATATTTTGCTGTTTGTTTATTTATTGTTATTTTAATGTATGTATAAGAACCATCTTCAAAATCACCAAGAACAATGTTTGTAGTATCTTTACTGAGACATTTTTTGAAATTGCTTTCCTCCACACTTCTTTTATATATTTGACTCGCAAATTGAGTTTTTTCTTCAATTTGCGTTTGAGCTCTTGCAAATAGTTTTCAAATTTAAAGGCACTGAAGTTATCTAACGATCCGAAAGTTCTGCAATCCGTTGCCAAGTGCGTTAAGCAATGCACATTGTATGTTAAAAAGGACTCGTTATATAAAACTTGTATTTTGTCAGCAAAATCAAATAGTAGTACCTCTGCTTCATTAATGGATTCCCTTTTAACAGAGAATTATATAGTTATTACAATTATTTTTAAAACGTAATCTAATTGATTACCAATCTTAATCGCAATCTAACAGCTTATTACTATAAGATAGTTTGTAATCGTTTATACTTACTTATGCTATAAATAAATGCGTAAAAATTGAATTTGTTCCGACTTATTATTTTATGCAAAATTATGCAGGATCAAAAATCGTTTCGGCAACGGATCAGAATTCATTTCGTTTTCGGATACGAAATCATTTGGAGATCGGATACGAACTCATATCTAAATCGGATCCGAACTCACTTCGATGTTCGTTCCGACATCGTTTTGAGTTCGGGTCCGATATCATTTCGAAATCGGACTCAATTCTCGGTCCGATATCGAAGAGGGAATTGCTCCCGTTCTCGTGACCGATCTCGGACCGAAATTGGACCCGTTCTCGAAACCAAATCAGAGAAGTCGGATCCG
This sequence comes from Polietes domitor, assembly GCA_947397865.1. NCBI lineage: Eukaryota > Metazoa > Arthropoda > Insecta > Diptera > Muscidae > Polietes > Polietes domitor. The sequence continues at coordinate 91,892,206 of OX377618.1, read as the reverse complement.
ATGTGCTTATTGGGTCATTGATTGTTCCCGCCTTTGTCGAATAAGCGAAACAGAAACCCAAATTCATAATTTGGTACACCAACAACAATGCTTATTATATTATCGTTTCTTTTGTAGAGCACCCGAAACTCAAGTGTAACCCAAGTAACGTAAAACATAAACACACAAACAGTAACCCAAATAATCAATAAATGCAATGTAATGAAAAGACCAAACACCAAAAGCAACGATCGATTTACTATAAGAACTTAGAAAAAGATAATTGTAATTTAGTCTTAAGATCCAATCCAAAAACTAAAGATCGGAAAAATCTAAATTTACTCGTCTTTTATTTTTTTCTCTTTTTGCCCTGAAGTGGAAACTTGTAATTGGCGCAGTCGCTAATCACTTAAGTTCTAAAGAAAAAACCTAAATCCTTTCAAAACTAATAATTGAAAAAAGGAACAATAAACAAACAAATAAACAACATAGAAAAATAAATTAAGAGGATACAATTTAAACGAAAAGTGGTCTTAAATTCTTAAATTAAAGATTTTTTTGTAAAATATTGAGACAAGTGGCACATATGCAAAATTGCAACATCAACAACGCTGAGGCTTGGTCATAAGTAAACAAGAGGAAGCGATTCAACTGTTGCAGCACCAACTCCAGCAAGCCCGGCAACATCAACTTCAACAGCAGCAGTTCCAGCAACAGCAATTAATGAACCTGGCAACAGCCATAATAATAAACGAAAAAATATGCGGAGATGCTGGTGACTATATTCGAGGACTGGGAATGGATGCAACATGGGACCAGATTTTTTTCTCTCTCTATTTCTTTATTTACAATCTGTCCATTTAAGGACAAAAAGCAAATTTAATAACAAATACAAAAAAAAAAAATGACAGTTTGTTGGACTCCATTGAATACAACAATATAAATGCATCGTAAGATTATATAAGAATATGTATTTACATATTTAACAAATTTTAAAACTATTTATTTATTTTTTTATTATTTATTATTATATACTATGTATTATATATTACTAGCTGAACCCCGCCCGCTTCGCCAGTCAAAAAAACTAACGGTAAAATTAAAATCTGCTTTCATATTGATTTTTCTCCTGATCGGTAATATATGTACCAATTATAATCAAGATACTTCCCTGAGATACTAAGGAAATTGATATGTTCCCTGGAGAACGGCGAATAATGGAAGAAATGTCAAAAATCAAATTGATTTCTTTGTTAAGTGTGATTCTCCCCCTTCCATTACCTAAACAAAAAACTTCATTCGTAAGAAGAAATTACATTACATTACATTCAAAACACATAGAAATTCATTCAATTGTTCACTTATCAAACAACACAAAAACTAAAAAATTAATATAATTTCCGCTTTCTTGACTTAAGGCGGCTTTTGACGTATGAATATTTCTCTTTTTGTAACATTTCTTTACTATTGTGCTAAGAAAATCCACAGAAAACGTGTAATTTTACAAAATTCAAATCAAAAATGTTCCATCTTTCAAATCCCGCCCATTTGTATATTGTCTAAGCAGGTTACAACTAAATTAACTCACACAACAATATAGGAATGTGGGTGTCGAATATACAAAAAAAAAAGGTTTTAATTTCTTATGGGAAGGGTCACGGCCACTTTCCGCCCATCTCGGTGTCGAATATACTCTAAATCCGGGTTTAATTTCATATGGGAAGTTCACGCCCACTTTCCGCGCATCTTTGTATAACTATTTACACTTGATCAACTCTCACAAAATTTCAGCACTCTAGGTGTCATAGACTATATTCGATAATATCTTTTAACTTCGTATGTGAGGTACCACGCCCACTTTCCCAATACCGCCCATTTTTTGCACAACTACGCAGGTTTATGCTAGATGCACTCACACAAAAGTTAAGTATTGTATCTGTCATAGAACTGAATATATTCGAAAATGGTTTTAACTTCGTATGGGAGGTGCCACGCCCACTTTTCCAATACCGCCTGTTTTTGGCACAACGACGCACACTGATGCAAGATGCACTTACACAAAATTTCAGCACTCTAGGTTCATAGAACTGACTCTAGGTGTCATAGAACTGACAATATTCAATAATAGGTTTTAACATCGTATGGGAGGTGCCACGCCCACTTTTCCAATACCGCTTATTTTTGGTACAACTATGCACATTGATGCTAGATGCACTTACACAAAATTTCAGCACTCTAGGCGTCATAGAACTGACAATATTCAATAATAAGTTTTAACATCGTATGGGAGGTGCCACGACCACTTTTCCAATACCGTCCCTTTTTGGCACAACTGTGCAGACTAATAATTAGTAAACTTTCACAAAAATTCAAGACTCTAGCTACAATAGTATTCCGAATATGCTAATTTATAAAAAACGAATGAATCCCTAATTTGTGTGAGGTGCCACGCCCACTGATAATATCAAAAAATTATATAGCCTATTTTCACCACTGTGAAAATTTCAAGAACATCGGTTCAGTAGTTTAGGCTGCTATAAAGAACAAACAAACAAACTTACAAACACAGATTCATTTTATATATATAATATATAGATTAGGGTTTGGGGTTTACCGGACTTTTTTCATTTCCCGGGAAAACGGGAATGAAAAATTTCATTCCCGGGTATCCCGGGAATTCCCGGGAAAAGGTAATTTATTTATAGGTGTGTTCAATATGGTTTAAAATATCAACATTTAATAACTGGTGTGTTTTTTCAATACTGTCATATTAAAAATTAAAAACGAATGTTATTGTCAAAATATTTTACAAATTATTTTTCATTTTACAAATATTTTACTCTACACCTTTTCAGGATTATATTCGGAACATTCAAATTTATATTGAGAAATGTAAATTCATATTAGGGACATATAAATTCATAATGGGTAATGTAAATTTATAATAGGAACATGTTAATTCATAATGATATATATAAATCATAATTCATTGAGAACAATTAATTCATAATAGGAACATACCAATTCATAATGAAATATACAAGTTTGTAATCAGAAAATCCATATTCATAATCAGAAAATACGTTTTCATATTCAGAAAAAATGAATTCATAATGAGAAAATATAAAATCATATTGAGAAAATGTAAATTTATAATGAGAACATTGATAAAATATGTGTTTCTACGAAAATATCCATAGAAAAACGTACATACATAGCTTCGATTATAAATTTTAGAGTTCCTGATTATGAATTTATATTTTATGAATATATATTCCTGAATAAGAACTTACATATTCTCATTATCAATTTGGATTTTCTCATTTTGTATTTATATATCTCATTATCAATTTGTATGTTCTAATTATGAATTTATATTTCTCAATATGAATTTACATTTCACATTACGAATTTACAGTGCTGATTATGAATTATCATAATGAATTTACATTTCCTGTTATGAATTCATCGTGAACTTACATATTCCGATTATAAATTACATTTTCTCATTATAAACTTGAAAAGTTGTAGACTAATCGTCAGAATTGGACATTTATATCGCAGGTTGAAGTGACTGACAACTACACTAGATTCAAAATTGAAAACGATTAAGGAAACAAATAACAATAAACATATGAAGGAGAATGTTATGACGCATATAATTTAAAATAGTCATTCGTCTGGAGACAAACATATTTTATAGAAACAGGGGGAATATTCTAAACTGTAAAAACAACAGAAACATAAAAAATTTATATTAATTTAATAAAAAAATAAAAATATTGAAATAGTCCAGTCATTAATTTTTACAAAAGGCCATTTAAATACATCGTAGCCTATATTTATATTCCTATTAGATTTCTCTTGAAAGTTTCCAGGCGAACAATTTTATTGTATTCCTATTTTTAGACCATTTCTTTCTGGCTACATATGTAAAGTAAATTGTTCTTGAAGAAGATATTCACCTCGATTCTTCTAGGAAAACAAGAAAATTTACATTATGTAAGCCATAGTATTGTCGGAATGATATTCACAATAAAGATCCTGCAAATAGCCTCACAGAAAGTTTTTATTCCCCTAGCTGGGTTTCGCATAAAATGGCTATTAAGCGAATTTAAAAAGTTTTATTTTTAGTAATATAATATAAACAAATACTCAACAAATACTTATTATTGTCAGTAATGTAAGAAAATGAATAAATCTCTTGCCGTGAGCGGACGTGTTCTCTTTGGCTCTCGTAAAAAAAAAATCAAAATAATCGAATATTATTATCAATTATAATAAAGAATTGAGCGACTGAACGCTAACATAAAATAAAAGTGTTGTGTACCCGATCTAATTTGATTGTTGTGTACAAACAAAAAATCAAAAGAATAAAATAGAAAAAATAAACAATCAAGGCAGTGTTGTGCGTGTTGTTGTAGTGCAAATCGAAAAACAGCCAACAACAAAACCTCAGTGTGTGTATGAGTTCAACCAACTCAACCCAATAAGCACATCGGATCCGAATCGGATCCGAATCGGATCCGACTTCTCTGATTTGGTTTCGAGATCGGGTCCGATTTCGGTTCGAGATCGGTCACGAGAACGGGAGCAATTCCCTCTTCGATATCGGACCGAGAATTGAGTCCGATTTCGAAATGATATCGGATCCGAACTCACTTCGATGTTGGTTCCGACATCGTTTTGAGTTATTGGGTTGTTATATTTTGTTTTTTCGTAAATCTGTCCATTGCATATTGGAAGTATTTTTTGCTCCGCTGGTCTTATACACTAATATGATGTCTGTTACATATGAGTCATATACTTATTAATATATTAAATTTTAATGTCATATTACTTTTCATCTAATTGTTGCTTATTTCACCACATATATACTAAGTAATAAATTCAAAATAATAAATAAATTCATTAATAAATATAAAAATAAAACTCCAAGTTTTTACTGCAAACCTGAATCGAAAGCGTCCGAAATCTCGGACTCAAATCGGATCCGAATCGGAACAGAGAAAGCCGAGTCCGACATCTCGGACTCAAATCGGATCCGAATCGGAACAGAGAAAGCCGAGTCCGACATCTCGGACTCAAATCGGATCCGAATCGGAACAGAGAAAGCCGAGTCCGACATCTCGGACTCAAATCGGATCCGAATCGGAACAGAGAAAGCCGAGTCCGACATCTCGGACTCAAATCGGATCCGAATCGGAACAGAGAAAGCGGAGTCCGACATCTCGGACTCAAATCGGATCCGAATCGGAACAGAGAAAGCGGAGTCCGACATCTCGGACTCAAATCGGATCCGAATCGGAACAGAGAAAGCGGAGTCCGACATCTCTGACTCAAATCGGATCCGAATCGGAACAGAGAAAGCGGAGTCCGACATATCGGACTCAAATCGGATCCGAGTCCGACTTTGTGCTTATTGGGAAGTGAGGAACGGCGGCTAAGCCTAAACGGGAGGAATGCATACATTCATCTGACAACAGATGAGAGTGTGAAAAATAACAAAAAAGAATGTGATGACAGTTTGTATTTAACCGCGAAACCCCTTATTCTCCACAATTGTCTGACCAACTGTCAGAGAAAAGAAACGAAATTACGAAAAGAAATACAGGCTTAAATATCGAAATGTCTAAAAGCCCAATAAGCACATCGGATCCGAATCGGATCCGACTTCTCTGATTTGGTTTCGAGATCGGGTCCGATTTCGGTTCGAGATCGGTCACGAGAACGGGAGCAATATCGGACCGAGAATTGAGTCCGATTTCGAAATGATATCGGATCCGAACTCACTTCGATGTTGGTTCCGACATCGTTTTGAGTTCGGGTCCGATATCATTTCGAAATCGGACTAAATTCTCGGTCCGATATCGAAGAGGGAATTGCTCCCGTTCTCGAACCGAAGTCGGACCCGATCTCGAAACCAAATCAGAGAAGTCGGATCCGATGTGCTTATTGGGTTGTTATATTTTGTTTTTTCGTAAATCTGTCCATTGCATATTGGAAGTATTTTTTGCTCCGCTGGTCTTATACACTAATATGATGTCTGTTACATATGAGTCATATACTTATTAATATATTAAATTTTAATGTCATATTACTTTTCATCTAATTGTTGCTTATTTCACCACATATATACTAAGTAATAAATTCAAAATAATAAATAAATTCATTAATAAATATAAAAATAAAACTCCAAATTTTTACTGCAAACCTGAATCGAAAGCGTCCGAAATCTCGGACTCAAATCGGATCCGAATCGGAACAGAGAAAGCCGAGTCCGACATCTCGGACTCAAATCGGATCCGAATCGGAACAGAGAAAGCGGAGTCCGACATCTCGGACTCAAATCGGATCCGAATCGGAACAGAGAAAGCGGAGTCCGACATCTCGGACTCAAATCGGATCCGAATCGGAACAGAGAAAACGGAGTCCGACATCTCGGACTCAAATCGGATCCGAATCGGAACAGAGAAAGCGGAGTCCGACATCTCGGACTCAAATCGGATCCGAATCGGAACAGAGAAAGCGGAGTCCGACATATCGGACTCAAATCGGATCCGAATCGGAACAGAGAAAACGGAGTCCGTCATCTCGGACTCAAATCGGATCCGAATCGGAACAGAGAAAACGGAGTCCGACATCTCGGACTCAAATCGGATCCGAATCGGAACAGAGAAAACGGAGTCCGACATCTCGGACTCAAATCGGATCCGAATCGGAACAGAGAAAACGGAGTCCGACATCTCGGACTCAAATCGGATCCGAATCGGAACAGAGAAAGCGAGAAACCGAGATGTCGGACTCAAATCGGATCCGAATCGGATCCGAGTCCGACTTTGTGCTTATTGGGAGTATGCTTTTAAATAAGTGTAGTAATGTGGATACACAGAAAAAAAAGAGTGCTGATATAAATGTGTCAAAGGGCGCGATCCCCAAAATAAATCTGACAGCCGGAAATGTCGATAATAAAATCCAAACGGGTATAGATAGATACGTACTCGTCAATAAACGTAAGTCCAGCCCTAGGTCCTCACGACAAGAACCATCCTCAAAAATGCATAAAGGATACATTCCGGTAAGTCAAAACCGTTTCTCACTTCTCAGCACTGAGGACGCCACTGACCAAGGAAATGAAATTGTTAAGGAATTCAAACCTCCTCCAATATACTTATGAGAGCAGACATCGAATGCGCTCGTTAATAAGCTTTCCCAGCTAGTAGGAAAAAATAATTTTCATGTAACTACTATACGAAGGGGAAATGTCCAAGAGACGAAAGTACAAACGTACTCTGAGTCCGTCTACAGGAAAATTGTCGAACTATTCGACAAAGAAAAGAAAAATTATTACACTTATCAACTCAAAAGCTCTAAGGGGTTAGTTGTAATAATAAAGGGAATTGATAGTTCTGTATTACCAGAAGAAATAAAAAAAGAACTCGAAGAGGAAGGATATGAAGTAAAGTCGGTTACACTACTCAACAAAATGAAAAAAATTTCATGTACTCCGGATGCGATAATTTTTTCTGTGTAGATAACCTTGACATGAGCTCGAAAAACGCAATAAAAAATTTTTTTTCGTTTGGTTTTTTTTTTTTTTTTTTTTTAATTTTAAAAATTTTTTTTGGTTAATTTGTTTCGTCCGGCATAACTCGGGAACCACTAGCCCGATTTAATTGAATTAAATTTTAAAAAATTTAAAATTACAATTCCCTTAATCTGTTCATATATTGTTTTCCTATACAAGCAACAGTTTCCAAGTTAAAAATGAATATATAAAGGAAAAAACTTATTTTTTGCCTAAAGATTTATTTTTTTTTTTAAATCCATAAAAAATCCAAAATGAAAAAAAATGTCAAATCTTATTACTTTTACGTAAAGTCACATAACCTATGAGCAAAATGAGACAAAGATCATGAAAATCGATGCACGCGTTTCGCTTTTATTCGCAATTGAGTAAAGGTATGAATTTCAAAAATTTGCTCGACATATGCACAACTTTGTCTATGGTAAGGTTTTTTCTTTTTTTTTTTTGATTCTCAGAATTAACAAAACGGAATAAACAAAGGGTTATTTAATTTTTATGATTGCGTAAGCAAAGTAATAAACGCTAATAAATGTGCGTGAACAATTAAAAGGAAAAAAGGAAAGGGGACTTTTTTAATTATTTGGGTTTTCCGTTGGCTACCTGTATGATTTTTTTACAGAAATGCAACCCACATTTAAGGGTGGTCATTATTCGGAAAATTTAAGACTCACACATGGTGAAACAGGTATGTAGCCACCGTAAAAAATATACACCCATTTATAAGTACCTGTCAGTAAAATACTAAACAATACACAGTATAAATAGGTCTTCATTGATCGACTTTACTCATTCAACAAGTGTCGACGAACGCGATAGTTAAAATGAGCAAACGTTCGCGAGGATTTGAATGCAATACCAATCCAAGTAATTTTTGTTACATGTGCGCCATGCTCGTCACTCACATCGCCCAGGTTGTCCGGAAAGAAGTCCAAGTGCGAGTGTAGAAAATGTATCTTAAGCGACATATTTGCTCTAATTTTTTTATAATTTTGGAGTAGTTGTTCGGCGATCTCTCTGTAATTTGAGCTTTTGTTGTTTCCAAGAAATCCGGAAACAATTTGCCGAAATGAGTTCCAAGCTGCAGCTTCATTTGGTGATAAAATGTGCTCAAACTGTTGGTCTTGCAACAACTTTTTAATTTGCGGACCGTCGAAAACGCCTTCCTTAATCTTTGCCGATGAAAGGTGAGGAAAAATGGTTTTTAAATAGGCGAACGCTTCGCCATCTTTGTTGATAGCTTTCACGAAGTTTTTTATGAGTCCGAGCTTTATGTGAAGATGTGGGAGAAAAACATTTTCCTTTTTTATGAGTGGTGTATATTTCACGTTGTCGCTGCCGGGGATGAAGTTAACTCTTTCTGTCCAACTCCTCCTGGTGTAATGATGTTGACGATCGCGGCTGTCCCAAAGGCAGAGAAAACAACAGTACTTTGTGAATCCACCTTGTAATCCACAAAGGATACCGATAACCTTAAGGTCGGCACAAACTTTCCAATCGTGCCTCTCATAGTTAAGGCACTTTAGTAGATTGTCCATGACTTCGTATGTTTCCTTGGTGTCAACGGCATGAGCAATTGGAATCGAAGGTTTCTTGTTGCCGTTGTGCAGTAAAATTGCTTTAAGGCTCTGCTTGTTGCTGTCGATGAAAAGACGCCACTCTCCTGGATCGTAAGAGTACCCGAGTTCACCAAATAATCCGGGAATGTCCTTACAAAAACAGATGTTGTCTTTTTTTGTGTAGTACCTTGCGTATGGTTCATGACGCTTCCTGTAGATTGTTGTCACCACACCAGGAGCCAAGAAACCGAACTGTTGCATGCGCGATGCATGCAACTCTGCATCTTCCTTGGAGAGTTTCAATTCTCTAACCCAATCGTTCAGTTCTGCTTGGGAACATAAGCGTTGACCTCCATGCAATGTATATGTTGACTCGCATTCTGATGTGGTTTCTACTGTCTCCGGATCTGATGTTGGATGTATCGCCTCATTATTAGATGCCCATCTTGAAACGGACGGTTGCGGGTCCACTGGTTCTTCGGAAAATGGCACTGGAAAATTCACTGTTGAAACAGCAGCGTAAGTCCATCGTATATTTTTTCCCACGCCTGTTTTTTTGCTAAGACAGAAGTAGCAATCTGTTACATGGCAAAGCGGAGCTCTCCAAAGCATTGGCATGATGATTCTCGGCTGTCGTCTGAAAGAATTTCAATAATAAGTTATATATGTTCTTGAATTTCGTAATCTACACTTACCTTGAGTCAGCTAGCTGTACGTAGCACCTTGGACATAGAGCTCATCTATGTTTGAGACCTTTAAATTGAAGCTCTCTTCAAATGAATCTCTCAATTTAGGTGAAAAACAACGCTTGTTTTTTTCAGAAACGTATTCTCCGCACATGTAACAAAAATTACTTGGATTGGTATTGCATTCAAATCCTCGCGAACGTTTGCTCATTTTAACTATCGCGTTCGTCGACACTTGTTGAATGAGTAAAATCGATCAATGAAGACCTATTTATACTGTGTATTGTTTAGTATTTTACTGACAGGTACTTATAAATGGGTGTATATTTTTTTACGGTGGCTACATACCTGTTTCACCATGTGTGAGTCTTAAATTTTCCGAATAATGACCACCCTTAAATGTGGGTTGCATTTCTGTAAAAAAATCATACAGGTAGCCAACGGAAAACCCAAATAATTAAAAAAGTCCCCTTTCCTTTTTTCCTTTTAATTGTTCACGCACATTTATTAGCGTTTATTACTTTGCTGACGCAATCATAAAAATTAAATAACCCTTTGTTTATTCCGTTTTGTTAATTCTGAGAATCAAAAAAAAGAAAAAACCTTACCATAGACAAAGTTGTGCATATGTCGAGCAAATTTTTGAAATTCATACCTTTACTCAATTGCGAATAAAAGCGAAACGCGTGCATCGATTTTCATGATCTTTGTCTCATTTTGCTCATAGGTTATGTGACTTTACGTAAAAGTAATAAGATTTGACATTTTTTTCATTTTGGATTTTTTATGGATTTAAAAAAAAAAATTTTAAATCTTTAGGCAAAAAATAAGTTTTTTCCTTTATATATTCATTTTTAACTTGGAAACTGTTGCTTGTATAGGAAAACAATATATGAACAGATTAAGGGAATTGTAATTTTAAATTTTTTAAAATTTAATTCAATTAAATCGGGCTAGTGGTTCCCGAGTTATGCCGGACAAAACAAATTAACCAAAAAAAAATTTTTAAAATTTAAAAAAAAAAAAAATAAAAAAAAAACCAAACGAAAAAAAAAATTTTTATTGCGTTTTTCGAGCTCATGTCAAGGTTATCTACACAGAAAAAATTATCGCATCCCGAGTACATTTTGACTGTTGACTAGTGTTATAAATATCCTTAACAAAAATAAAATGCCACAGCCCATGTTTAAAGTGGAATTAACATTTGAGTCGTCAAGAATAAAAAAGAAGGGTGCGACTCACCCAATATATGATCTGCGGTATCTGTGCAGTCGTAGAATAAGAGTAGAGGAACCGCTAAAGCGCAGGGATCCTCCTCAATGTACCAATTGCCAGGAATTCGGACACACCAAGACCTACTGTAAGTTGCCTTCAGTGTGCGTCAGGTGTAGCGATGTGCATAAATCTTTGGAATGTCCACATTCCAAAGAAGACTCTAGTGCAAAAAAATGTAGTAACTGTGGTGAAAATCACACGGCAAATTATAGTGGCTGCCCTGTGTACATCCACATGAGAAAAGCCACCAACGGAACTAGACCAAAGCATGTGTACTTACAGTACCAGCCTGCACCCTACCCGAACCTGAAGACCATAGCCCCTATGGTAAATGCTAGCTCTAGCAATAAGACTCTGTCCCGAGTCCAATCTAACACAAATCCTACTAATTTATCATACGCCCGTACGCTAAAAGAAGGTACTTCCGTAAGTCAAAATTTTCCCTCGGAAAATTCAAAGTCTGTGTACTCACAGTACCAGCCAGTACCCAATCTAAACCTGAAGACCAGATCCCCTATGGTAAATGCTAGCTCTTGCAACAATCTCTCGTACGCTCGTACGCCGCAAGAAGATGCTCCCTTAACTTCAAATCCCTCCCTGGAAAACTCAATTGAGAAAATGATAGAAACCATGAATAACTTTATGTTGAGTATGCAAAATATGATGCAAGAAATGATGAGAAATCAGAGCATGCTAATGCAAATTGTACTGAATCAAAAATAAATCCATTGCGAATTTGTTTTTGGAACGCAAACGGCCTAAGCCAGCACAAACATGAAGTAGATAATTTTCTGCGACACCAAAAAATCGACATACTTCTTGTCTCAGAGACACATTTTACTATAAGGAACTGTTTTAGAATAAACGGATATTGTACTTACGACACAAAACACCCGAGCGGTAGAGCCTGTGGTGGCACAGCTGTTATTGTGCACAATAGGGTAAGGCATTGTCCAATACAGGAATATAGAACAGAGCACATACAGGCTACGTCAATCAACCTCACAAATATGAACATTGTGATATCAGGAATTTATTGCCCTCCGAGATATAATATAAACAGTGCTCAATTCGTAGACTTTTTCTCTACACTAGGGTCGAAATTTATAGCAGCTGGTGACTATAACGCCAAACATACCTATTGGGGTTCACGAATTACACTTCCAAGAGGTAGGCAATTATTAAGTGCGATGTCACGCGCTAAACTAGACGTTATTTCTAGCGGCCAGCCGACACACTGGCCCTCAGACTTAAGCAAAATACCTGAATTAATCGACTTCGCTATAGTCAAGAATATAAGACGTGATCAAAGTTCCATATATACTTCATTCGATCTTTCTTCTGATCACTCCCCTTCAATTATGACATTGTTCAATATCAAGTCTGAAAATGAGAACGAAGTCCATAACTTTCCTAACAGACGCACGAACTGGATGAAATACAAAAAGTATGTTAGTACACATATTCCTCAGGACATTTGTTTAAAATCTGAGGATGAAATAGAACATGCCGTTAACCTCTTTACTGATATTGTGAACAATGCAGCTAAGGTGGCAACACCGAAAGACATTAATGGAGGTGGCAACCCTGCAAACTGCCCAAGGGATATTGAAGCCCTTATTAGAGAGAAAAGAAAGCTTAGAAGGGAATGGCAGAGATATCGCTCCCCAACTCTGAAGTGTCGACTCAAGCATTGCCAGAAAAGATTAACGTCTGCCCTTAAGGCAAAGGAGGAATCTGCCCTCAAAATCTACCTGCAGAATTTATATCCAACAGAGAGAAGTGATTTTAGCCTCTGGAAGGCCACAAAAGATATGCGAAGCCCTATTGCTCATGAATCCCCGCTACGCCTTCAGAATGGCAGTTGGGCAAAAAGCACGAAGAGAAGGTCAATGCATTTGCCAACCACTTGGAAGAGGTATTTACACCAAATAGTGGACCATCTTCTGTCAATCCGCCCGAGATAGACGAAATGGTCCCTCACCCACTGCGTCTCAGGTTTAAAATCATAGAAGAATCTATTAAAGACCTCGAAACTAAAAAATCCCCTGGTAAGGATGGAATTACAGCGAGAATGATTAAAGAGCTTCCTCATTCAGCAATGAAAACTATTCTATTTATCTTTAATAGTATTTTGCGTACGGGCTACTTTCCAACATCTTGGAAGAGGTCTGAGATAGTAATGATTCCAAAACCCGGAAAGGACTTAACTCAGGTTAAGTCATACCGTCCGATAAGTCTACTGTCGATATTGTCAAAAATGTTTGAGAAAATTCTATTGATGAAGATTACACCATACATAGAAAATAGCGGAATTATACCCGATCACCAATTCGGGTTTCGTAAAAGCCACAGTACCATAGAGCAAGTACACCGTATTGTTACTGTTATTAGAATGGAGTTTGAGAACAAGCAGTATTGTTCCGCCCTCTTCATAGACATTTCCCAGGCGTTTGACAAAGTTTGGCATGATGGACTTGTGCATAAAATAACTCGTTTCCCAATAAGCACATCGGATCCGAATCGGATCCGAATCGGATCCGACTTCTCTGATTTGGTTTCGAGATCGGGTCCGATTTCGGTTCGAGATCGGTCACGAGAACGGGAGCAATTCCCTCTTCGATATCGGACCGAGAATTGAGTCCGATTTCGAAATGATATCGGATCCGAACTCACTTCGATGTTGGTTCCGACATCGTTTTGAGTTCGGGTCCGATATCATTTCGAAATCGGACTCAATTCTCGGTCCGATATCGAAGAGGGAATTGCTCCCGTTCTCGAACCGAAGTCGGACCCGATCTCGAAACCAAATCAGAGAAGTCGGATCCGATGTGCTTATTGGGTTGTTATATTTTGTTTTTTTCGTAAATCTGTCCATTGCATATTGGAAGTATTTTTTGCTCCGCTGGTCTTATACACTAATATGATGTCTGTTACATATGAGTCATATACTTATTAATATATTAAATTTTAATGTCATATTACTTTTCATCTAATTGTTGCTTATTTCACCACATATATACTAAGTAATAAATTCAAAATAATAAATAAATTCATTAATAAATATAAAAATAAAACTCCAAATTTTTACTGCAAACCTGAATCGAAAGCGTCCGAAATCTCGGACTCAAATCGGATCCGAATCGGAACAGAGAAAGCGGAGTCCGATATCTCGGACTCAAATCGGATCCGAATCGGAACAGAGAAAGCGGAGTCCGACATCTCGGACTCAAATCGGATCCGAATCGGAACAGAGAAAGCGGAGTCCGACATCTCGGACTCAAATCGGATCCGAATCGGAACAGAGAAAGCGGAGTCCGACATCTCGGACTCAAATCGGATCCGAATCGGAACAGAGAAAGCGGAGTCCGACATCTCGGACTCAAATCGGATCCGAATCGGAACAGAGAAAGCGGAGTCCGACATCTCGGACTCAAATCGGATCCGAATCGGAACAGAGAAAGCGGAGTCCGACATATCGGATCCGAATCGGATCCGAGTCCGACTTTGTGCTTATTGGGTTGCTGCCAAATAACACACACAAATTGCTCAAAAACTATTTAACAGATAGATCGTTTGAAGTAAGATTGAAAGGCAAATTTTCTAGCCCTAAGAAAATAACTGCAGGCGTCCCTCAAGGTAGTATTCTGGGACCCATCTTGTATATCTTATATACGGCAGATATGCCGACGAGTTCTCTTACACATACTTCCACGTTTGCAGATGACACTGCTTTCGTTAGTGTCCACAAAGACTCAACAATTGCGTCTTATCAATTGCAGTCACACGTCCGTGTGCTTCAAACGTGGTTAGTGAAATGGAGGGTAATGGTAAATGCAACAAAGTGTACACATGTCACGTTTACCCTGAGAAGAGACACTTGTCCACCAATTGATATATTTAATAACAGTATACCTCAAAAGGCAAACGTAAAGTACCTTGGAATTCATTTGGACCGCCGTCTTACATGGGCATACCATATTGATTCCAAAGTAACCCAGATAAAGCTGAAATTGCTACAGCTACAATGGCTTATTGGACCACGGTCTGCTCTAGACCTTGAATATAAATTCCTTATTTACAAATGCATTATAAAACCCATATGGACATATGGTATCCAGCTTTGGGGTTCAGCGTGTGCATCTACTGTCAATAAGCTACAGAGAAGCCAGTCAAAAATTCTACGATTGATTACGAACGCCCCTTGGTACATCAGAAATGGAAACATTCATAAGGACCTTAACATCCCAATGGTCAAAGAAGAAGTCAAGAGATACTGCCGGAGCTACGTTTCTAAGCTACACATTCATCCAAATACACTCGCTCGAGAGCTGCTAAATTATGAAGGACACAGCCGTCTGAGGAGAAGAAATACCCTAGATCTAGTTTAGAATTTTGAATTGTCACAATGCTAATGTAATATTTTGATAAAACTTTTATTACATACTTTTGCAAACTCTTGCTGGTTATATACTGTAAATAACCTTTAGAATAAGAATCCTAGGTTAAGATTTGAATACTTATTGTTATTTTCACAAGTTATGAAAGATACAATAAATAACAAAAAAACGTAAAAAAAAAAAATTTAATGTAAATACATATATGAATTTGAAATATATCTAAAAATTCCAATTTATATAGTAACATTAAATTAGTGATCAACATAATAAATAAATTATTTTTTTAATATTTCCCGTATTCCCGGGAAATTGAAAATTTTTTCCCGGGAATTCCCGTCCAAATTTTTCCGGGAATTCCCGGGAAAAACGATTCGGGAATTCCCGGACCCCAAACCCTAATATAGATGTACGAAAAGGGTGATTAAGGATGTGTGTGATATCGTTTCAATCTTCTTGTTTCATTTGTATCATCCAGCAACGAAATAGCTAGAAGATTACTGTTATCACTAAATCTTTGAAGGTAATTCTTCTTTCACTGTGGGAATCTTTAAATCATTGTGAATGGTTTTGTTAGATACGAACCAAGGGGCCTTAATGATGTATCTTATTGTCTTCGACTGATATCTTAGTAGTATCTCGATGTTCGAATTGCTAGCAGTTCCCCACAGTTGGATACCACAAGGCCACGTAGGTTTAAGGATAGTTTTGTATATGAATATCTTGTTTTCTGTACTTAGTTGTGATCTGGTACAGTACCAGTACAGTCGCTTGGTTTTGATATTAAGGTGTTGCTTCTTATTTGTTACTAGCTGAACCCCCGCCTGCTTCGCAAGGCAAAAAAAAAAACAAACGGTAAAATAATCAAGATACTTCCCTGAGATACTAAGGAAATGGATATGTTCCTTGGAGAACGGCGAATAATGGAAGAAATGTCAAAAATCAAATTGATTTTTTTGTTAAGCGTGATTCTCCCCTTTCCATTACCTAAACAAAAAACTTCATTCGTAAGAAGAAATTACATTACATTACATTCAAAACACATAGAAATTCAATCAAATTGTTCACTTATCAAACAACACAAAAACTAAAAAATTAATATAATTTCCGCTTTCTTGACTTAAGGCGGCTTTTGGCGAATGAATATTTCTCTTTTTGTAACATTTCTTTACTATTGTGCTAAGAAAATCCACGTGTAATTTTACAAAATTCAAATCAAAAATGTCCCATCTTTCAAATCCAGCCCATTTGTATATTGTCTAAGCAGGTTACAACTAAATTAACTCACACAACAATATAAGAATGTCGGTGTCGAATATACTCAAAAAAAGTTTTTAATTTCAATAATATGTTTTAACATCGTATGGGAGGTGCCACGCCCACTTTTCCAATACCGCCCTTTTTGGCACAACTACGCACGTTTATGCTAGATGCAGTGACAGAAAATTTCAGCACTCTAGATGTCACAGAATTGACAATATTCAATAATAGGTTTTAACATCGTATGGGAGGTGCCACGCCCACTTTTCCAATGCCGCCTCGTTTTGGTACAACTATGCACATTGATGCTAGATACGCTTACACAAAATTTCAGCACTCTAGGTGTCATAGAACTGACAATATTCAATAATAGGTTTTAACATCGTATGGGAGGTGCCACGCCCACTTTTCCAATACCGCCACTTTTTGGCACAACTGTGCAGACTAGTAAATAGTTAACTTTCAGAAAAATTCAAGATGCAATAGTATTCCGAATATGCTAATTTATAAAAAACGAATAAATCCCTAATTTGTGTGGGAGGTGCCACGCCCACTGATAATATCAAAAAATTATATAGCCTATTTTCACCACCGGCTCATCTTGAGGTATTACACTATTGTTGATTACAAGGCTGGGACAATCTCCATTCCTCATTGAGAAAGTGACATGTGAAGATTTTTCTGGATTTATTTCAATGTTCCATCTGTTCATCCAAGATTCAATTTTAAGAAGTTCGCTTTGTACTAAATGTGAAGCTTGTAGTCGATATGAACTAGAAGCCAGAACTGCAGTGTCGTCAGCGTAGGTTGCAACCAATAAATCCTTGTTTGTGGGCATATCTGCAGTGAAAACTGTTTACAACACTGGACCTAATACGCTTCCCTGTGGAACCCCTGCTTTGATCTCATGTATATCAGAATTTTCTTATTGACTTTGACGTAAAAGTGTCGTTCAGATAAATATGATTTCAAAACTAAATACATGTGTGTTTGAAGAATTTTTTTAAGTTTGTATAAAAATCCACAGTGCCAAACCCTGTCGAATGCTTGTTGTACATCTAAAAAGGCTCCAGAACAATACTTTTTATTTTCCAGCGTATCTCTTATACATGTAACGATACGATGGCATTGCTCAGGAGTACCATGTTCATGCCTGAATCCAAATTGGTGTTCAGGTATAATGTTATTTTGTTCTAATACTGGTAATAGCCGGCTAAGAAATATTCTTTCGAATATTTTAGAGAAAGTGACCAGCAAACTAATTGGTCTATAGGACGTGAGTGCATTCTCTGGTTTGTTGGGTTTAGGTATCATTATTATTTCAGCATATTTCCACTGAGATGGAAAATGGTTTAAACGCAGAATGGAGTTAAAAATTAAGGTTAAAAATGTAATTGCTTTTTCGGCAAATTCTTGGCAACTTTTCCATCAATATGATCAAAACCAGGTGATTTTTTGTTATTTATCTTATCGATTTCTTCGTATACTTTATATGGAGAAATGTGCTTAATGGGCCAATCCACTGGGCATGGGCTGTCTAAAAATTGGACAACATGGTATATATTAGCAGCGTTACTTAGAGCATGAGGTTGAAATATATTTCGCAGATGTAGAGCAAATGATTCCGCTTTACTTTTGTCGGTTTTGTACCATAAACCATTTCCATCCCTGATGGGAACGTT
This sequence comes from Polietes domitor, assembly GCA_947397865.1. Classification (NCBI taxonomy): domain Eukaryota; kingdom Metazoa; phylum Arthropoda; class Insecta; order Diptera; family Muscidae; genus Polietes; species Polietes domitor. Next base: position 91,873,783 of record OX377618.1, on the reverse strand, counting down.
TCTTTTAGTAGATCTTTTTAAATACTTAGATGATGTCCATAAACTGTATTCGTCAGTACGAGAAATTTCAAGACTTTTTACAAAATTTTGTAGTAGTTTGTTTTTTTTCTTCCAGAAGCTTTTCTTTTAGATCTTTGGCTGCCTAGTTAAATAATCTTTTATCATTCGGATTTCTGCTATTTTGCCACCGTTTCCTCAATCTGCCTTTTGTTCTTATCATCTCACTAATTTCCTCTTTCCTCTTTTGATTTCTTTCTTCATTCTGATAAATTGGAGTTGATAAGAACCAGCTTCGTGTATCAGATTGGTGTAACATTCAACCGCATCATCTAGCTCAGAGTCAGATTTATGTGAAACATTAAGATTTATATTTTCTTCAATACATTGACTGAATGAGGACAAATCAGTATTCGGACGTATGATCTTATACCTTTTTGGGATAGAGTGAAGAAATGTGTTAAAATTTATTATAATTGGAATGTGATCGGAACTGAGTTCGGCACTGTCATATATATCAAGAAATTGGCGTGATATGCTGTTATAAACTGCAAAGTCCAGCAGATCAGGTATATTTTTGGCCAGTATGTAGGCTTTCCAGTAGACAAAACGGAATAGCTATTATTTGAGATGCATTTAAACAACTCTTTGCTAACGGGGTGGAAAATATATTGCACACAAATTTACATCACTAGCATCACATTTGACCTTCGTCTGAAACTTCATATTTTATTGTAGATTTCACAAGTATGGCTGCTCCAGCGTGTGCTTTTTCATTAGGATGATTAGCCTTTATCAAGTTGTAGCCTTTGATTTTAAAATATGATTTATTGGTAAAATGTGTTTCTGATACCAAAAGGATGTCTATAAAATGTGAGTGCAGGAACAATTTAATTTCCTGTGTATGGTTAGAAAGCCCATTGGCATTCCATATATCAATTTTCAGATTTAATTCTATAATTTTGTGATTAGAACTGACATAATACTTAAAAGTGTATTCGTAAGCTCAATTTGTTTTTGTAAAAGTGTCTTTATTTTGCTAATGGAAGACGATTCTGTTGATTTGAAAACTCCAGCGTATGACTTATTTTTGTTTTGATTAAACTTGTTGGCGAATTCGTTTGATGTACTTGGGAAATCTCCCACATCGTGTGAAAAACTTACATTTCTCTGACGGTTACGAACTAAAGAGTGATTTTTTTGAGGTTAGGATTTTCATGCATTAGTATTTGACAGATCACGTGGGATTTCAGACATGGTGTCAAAGAAAAAGATGCTCAGTATGCTTTGACATTTCATCATGAATAGACTTACTAACGAGCAACGCTTGCAAATCATTGAATTTTATTATCAAAATGCGTGCTCTGTTAAGAAAGTTCAGAAAGAAAGAAATTGTGTTCAGCGACGAATCTCATTTTTGGCTCAATGGGTACGTAAATAGGCAGAATTGTCGATTTTGGAGTGAATATCAGCCAGAAGCATTGCAAGAGCTACCAATGCATCCAGAAAAAGTCACAGTTTGGTGCGGTTTATGGGCTGGTGGCATCATTGGACCGTACTTCTTCAAAGATGATGCGAATCGTAACGTAACTGTGAATGGTGAGCGCTACCGTGAGATGATATCCAACTTTTTTTTGCCCAAAATGGAAGAACTGAACTTGGTTGACATGTGGTTTCAACAAGATGGCGCTACATGCCACACAGCTCGCGATTCTATGGCCATTTTGAGGGAAAACTTCGGAGAACAATTCATCTCAAGAAATGGACCGGTAAGTTGGCCACCAAGATCATGCGATTTGACGCCTTTAGACTATTTTTTGTGGGGCTACGTCAAGTCTAAAGTCTACAGAAATAAGCCAGCAACTATTCCAGCTTTGGAAGACAACATTTCCGAAGAAATTCGGGCTATTCCGGCCGAAATGCTCGAAAAAGTTGCCCAAAATTGGACTTTCCGAATGGACCACCTAAGACGCAGCCGCGGTCAACATTTAAATGAAATTATCTTCAAAAAGTAAATGTCATGGACCAATCTAACGTTTCAAATAAAGAACCGATGAGATTTTGCAAATTTTATGCGTTTTTTAAAAAAAAAAGTTATCAAGCTCTTAAAAAATCACCCTTTATATTATTTTGTGGTATTCTTTTAATTACTTTTTGGTATACAATACAACCTTTGTAGTTTGCTGGGTGGTTTTGTAAACAGTTCACATAACGCGCAGGAGTATCATTGGTTTTGGTACATTGTGTTGTTAAATGTCCCAGTCCACATTTTACACAATTGACTGGTTTTTTGCAATATGTTTTAGTATGTCCGAATTCTTGACAACGATGGCACTGAACTAAGTCGTTTGTTTTTCTTGGGGGTTCTACTTTAACAATGGCATTGTTTATATGATTTAATTGCAAAATTAATTTGTTATTTGCTTTTGGCTCGATATCCACGAAAAATATAGATAAAGGAACTTTGGTAATTTTTTGACGAACATTGGAAATATTCCTTACTTTATGGCCTTGCTTTGCAATGAAGGCTTTTATATCTTGAACGGGTGTGGAGTGGTGTAGATTTTTTATAACAACTCTATACGCTCGTTCTTCTTTTAGTTGGTAAGTATGAAAATTCAAGTTTTTGTCATTAAGGTATTTTACAAGCACTCTATATGTTTTGAGTGTTTTAACCATAACTCTTATTTGACCATCATTTATTGATTTGTAATTAAAGTCAGTAGGAGGTATTATTGTTCCAAATTTCTTTATCATCGCACTGATGTTTGTAACATTTGGTATAACTATTTGCGGTGGCTTAGGGTTCGCATTTTCGTTTGAAACTTCTTGTTCATCATCAACTTCATTATCATTCATATTACTTGCAAGGGCAGAAAACCGGTTGTTTGTTTGTTTATTATTGAATGCAATCGCTTGCTTGGAAGTGCATGATCCATATATGTTGTTCTTGGCAGAGGCTAGGCTTAACGCACTAGCAATGTTTTTGGAATGTAGTTCATTATCACTTTTGTCGAAAGTGTTTATTCTTTTGGCACAACCTGCCAGTTCACATCGCTTTCATCATTTGAATCACTCGCGTCCATGGCTATAAAACTGGTTTGCTAACCAATGAACATATAAATATATGGAGTTGGATATAATCCAGGAAATTGAATCCGACACTGAGGGGGTAATTTTTTTTAGCGTCGCCTCGAAATCAAGACTCCCGATAATAAGTATCACGATAGGTAAACAACAAATCAGGTGCCTAATTGATACAAGCTCCACAACTAGTATATTAAAAAGTAATGTACTAATCGAACAATTAGATTAACCCTCAATGGTTTACAGGAAGCTAATCACGTCGTTACCACTCCATTTCCAAGATAATTCAAATGCCCAGGGACTTTCAAATTGAAAGTAATCGATTTTTCAAACCCTTACTTTTCATTTCATTTATTTCAACATCACAATACAAAAGCCAATAAGGCATAATAGGGCAAACATTTTTGAAAGCTTTGGGAACAATTATATATTAAAATTGAAAACGTCTGTACATTAGGATTATTATCAAAGAATAATAAAGAAATAGCAGAGAACTTCAACCTTGACCAGCTCAATTTTGAGGAAAGCTTCTAAAATTCAAAGATGTTTTCTTTAAAGAAGGTGACATTTTCTCAGCAACGAATAAGGTCAGTCACGAAATCACAAAAACAATTGGCAAACCACTGTAGTCGAAGATTTACAGGTATTTGCAAGTACACGAATCGGAAATAGGCCGTCAACTCCAGGAAGATTTACAAACATAATAAAGAAGAACAACTCACCCTACAATAGCCCGTTGTGGATAGTAGTAGGGCATAAGAAAGTATAGACTCGACATTGATTATCGCAAACTTAATCAATTCTCGGTAGACGACAAATATCCAATTCATAATTTAAATTCTATATTAGATAAACTTGTGCAGATCACAATACTTCACTACTCTTGATCTGGCCAAAGGCTTCCATCAGATACTGGTCAGGGAAGAAGATAGAAAGAAAACGAACTTTTCAACACCATCAGGACATTATCAATTTGTCCAAATGTCATTTGTGTTGAAAAATGTCCCATCTACCTTCCAACGGTTGATGAACGAAGTCGTCAGGGACCACATCAACAAAACATGTGTCGACCAAATCATGATAAAGTTTCAGTTAGAAGGACACCCAATTGCATATGCATCACGTACCCTGAATAAACATGAATGTAATTACACAACAATTGAGAAAGAATTGCAGCGATTGTGTGGGCAGATAAATACTTTAGGCCATACTTGTTTGGTAGGGAGTTTGATCTAGAAAGTGACCACCAACCACTTAAATGACTAATGACGAAACAGACGGGAAAGGATATAAATCCAAGATGGCTCATAAGCCTAGGGGAATACAACTTCTCACTTGAGTATATAAAATGCAAGACCAATAGTATAGCCGATTTTCTGAGCAGGATTAAGAAATATACCACGGAGAGGATGAATTATACCTCGAAGAAGCCTCCTAAATTCAAGAAGTACAAACTGTCCATTCCCAAGAAGATGACCTACCTAGAGACGGTGGTTAACAGATTTAAAACACAGAGCTTAACAGATTTAAAACACAGATAAGATAATCCTGATAAAAGACAAAACTGAAACAGTACAAACAATTTTTGGAAACAAAATAATTATCATAGATTAAACTGATGTCGACAAAAGTTATGCCCTCGAATATTACCAATTCTATGAAATCATAGAGAAGGAATATTCCAAAAATCTCAAGTTCGTAAAATGCTCAAATATGGCTAAAGACATATAATCTGAAGATGAACTTAAAACCCAAATTGTGCTTTTCATAAGAATGAGAGTGGTCATTGCGGTATAACGACAACGTACAAAAATCTAAAATTACTCATATATAACCCAGATCTCAAGACACATATCTTCAAAATCATAAATAATTGCGACATATGCAGTGGAGGAAAATATGACAGAAACACCAAGGACAATAAATATCAAACATTAATTTATTATTTTCATTAGATAGAAACCAAAGAACACTCGAAAACAAAATTCAAGAATTTGTAGCGTTAAAAGGAAAGCAAAATAAATTAGTATTTGATAACGAATTTAATGTTGTCAATACATTTGGGATTTTCTACAACAACAGTCACACAGGTAATAGCGACATAGAAAGACATAATAATACACCGACGGAGAAAATCAGATCCATAACACCAAATAATAAACCACAACAACGAATATAGTGGGACATGCAGAAAAATTGTTATTTGAAACTATGAACGACGACGACAGACAACAAATCGAACAACGTCTTAGCACCAATAAAATTAACAATCTTCAAATAATAAATACAATAAACAAACAAGTCTAAATAAATACAAACTTTAACGAATCAATTACAATACTAACAAACACAATACTAGACGACAGAAACCAAATAATAAACTTCATAAATAATATACAAACACGTAACAACGACATAAATAGTAGTCTAACGTACCACGACCAACTGCTAAAACTGCAATACCTAGAAAATAAAGTAGTCGAAATATTGGACAACATAGCCTCAGAGAAATACAACACTCTACATCCATCAATATTGAATGCAGAAGAAATTAATAAATATGAAATAAACCTTTTTAAAATAAAGTTGAGTAGGGTGGGGTTCATGGTGTATAATGATTCAATAATTCTAGCAATTAAGATACCAACTAATACTATACAATCAACACAATATACAATTATACCCATTACAAACCAAAAACATCTAAAAATATATGAAACATCGGAGAAAATATTAGAAATACAAAATATTACATACTCTTTTGTAGAAAATAAAATGCTTAATGAACTTAAACTAACCAAAAACTCCGTAATTAAGAATAATTGTAAATTAATTAAAGATTTTACTACAAGAATAGAAGTAGTGAATGACGGTACATTACTTATACAAAATTCAAAAAATGTCAATAAAAACAAAATGTAACGAAACAGAGTCAATTTCAACAATACAGAACAATACCATCGTAGAATTTGTAAACTGTACGATCTCCATCGAAGACAAACAATATTCAAATACAAAAGATATATACATCCAAAAATTTTACGAAGATAAAACAAATACAAATGATACTTTTACAAGCAAGTCTGCATTCAAAGAAATAATCATAACCCAATAAGCACAAAGTCGGACTCGGATCCGATTCGGATCCGATTTGAGTCCGACATCTCGGTTTCTCGCTTTCTCTGTTCCGATTCGGATCCGAGATGTCGGACTCCGCTTTCTCTGTTCCGATTCGGATCCGATTTGAGTCCGAGATGTCGGACTCCGCTTTCTCTGTTCCGATTCGGATCCGATTTGAGTCCGAGATGTCGGACTCCGATTTCTCTGTTCCGATTCGGATCCGATTTGAGTCCGAGATGTCGGACTCCGCTTTCTCTGTTCCGATTCGGATCCGATTTGAGTCCGAGATGTCGGACTCCGCTTTCTCTGTTCCGATTCGGATCCGATTTGAGTCCGAGATGTCGGACTCCGCTTTCTCTGTTCCGATTCGGATCCGATTTGAGTCCGAGATTTCGGACGCTTTCGATACAGGTTTGCAGTAAAAATTTGGAGTTTTATTTTTATATTTATTAATGAATTTATTTATTATTTTGAATTTATTACTTAGTATATATGTGGTGAAATAAGCAACATTTAGATGAAAAGTAATATGACATTAAAATTTAATATATTAATAAGTATATGACTCACATGTAACAGACATCATATTAGTTTATAAGTGGTACAAAATACAATTCGTTTGTCAATTTTATTTTGAAACCCTTTTTTATATGTAATATGTTGTGCTCATTGGGCAAATCTTCAAACTCAATATTATTAGTCTTGAATATACAGTTTATATTAATGGTAATTGAAGAAGAAATGTCTTCGACTGATTTCAATGGATAGCCATGCTCAATATAGTCCTATCAACTCGTTTGATATCAGAATTCATTTCGTTTTCGGATACGAAATCATTTGGAGATCGGATACGAACTCATATCTATTTGGTTTCGAGAACGGGTCCGATTTCGGTTCGAGATCGGTCACGAGAACGGGAGCAATTCCCTCTTCGATATCGGACCGAGAATTGAGTCCGATTTCGAAATGATATCGGATCCGAACTCACTTCGATGTTGGTTCCTACATCGTTTCAATTCTCAATTCAATTCAAGACTCAATTCTCGGTCCGATATCGAAGAGGGAATTGCTCCCGTTCTCGTGACCGATCTCGAACCGAAATCGGACCCGTTCTCGAAACCAAATCAGAGAAGTCGGATCCGATTCGGATCCGATTCGGATCCGATGTGCTTATTGGGAAGAGAATATTATATTAATATTTATATAGTAGAGGACTATTAATATTATAATAATGAGAATAACAATTTTCCTAATATGGTAGTGCACTACTATGTAATGTCGACAGCCACTAATCTACCGATAATATGTGGTATACACTCCGTGGTGGAGGGTATATAAGATTCGACCCGGCCGAACTTAACGCCGTTTTTTACTTGTTTTAGTTCCTCTCGTTCCCCTGAAGTGGAAACTTGTAATTCGCGCGTCCATGTTCTTATGGAATACATTTAGTATAACGTTTTCATCTAAATGTTTAACCCAATTTGTATTGATGAAAGTGGATTGTACTTAAAAAGATGGTGTTTAAGAATATATAAGATTGTGTTTCATTTTGGCCACTCTTGTGTAGGACACACACATGTATATTTAGGACTTGAAGTTGCACTGCCCTCCGACTATAATACCAGTTGCACATTATTTGTTGGGACAGTTTTTATTGTGCTTCTTCAGAGTGTCAAAGTAGGTAGAGCTTTACCATTCTTTGGAAGGATTATGATATTCAAGATGTCTGGTCAAATATGCCTCACATGAAAATCTGTAATTGCAAACAATTTATTAAATTCATCCATATTATAACAATTTTGAGAATGGACTCCCACTTTTAACATGGGGCTTTGCTCAGGCTACCATGGGGGTCGGTAGGTGGCGGATAGCCAAACGGCCTACAGACATGTAGGTTGGCCGCGAATACCCAATAAGCAGTCCCCGACCAAGAGCGACAGGGAAGGAGGGTGAGGCTGAAAACGTCTTAAAAACCCAATGAATTCTCTGTGACAGGACGAGATAGCGCCGTCCTAAAAATTTACTTATCTGCTCATCTGAGTGGCAACGTGGGAAAACATATAGGGAATCCTATATCCAGCGTTGAGAATGCGACACCTTTGATATGGCATTAAGACTGAGCCCGGTAAGGTATTAATTATGGTATACCGGAACTATGGACATATTTTGACGACTCTGGCCGGCGCTGACGGTATCCTGATACCTGACACAGTAAGCAGGAGTGGAATCCTGCCAAAATGGCTGTCAGATTAATGCTGCCACGTCTCCCGTCCTAACCAAACTATGGAAAGTCTCATGTAACGCTCGAAATCCGTTACCATTAAGTTGGTAGTGTAGGTCCAGTTGAACTTATCCTGGTTAACGCTGACCTGGCTCTGAACTCAACTACCCATGAAGTATTGACAACCATGGGGTCTAGAAGCGACTACACACTTACGGGCTGAGATAACGACCATGAGTTTGGGCCCAATAGAATGGAAACAACAATAAAACCAAACCAAGAAACCCCAAACAAAACCCTAAACATCAACGAGAATGATTTTACCGTGGGTAATCCGTTTAGTAAGAGTACTAAAATAATGCGGTCCCCAATACCTCAGATTATACCCCCTCCACATATGTCGGAGTAGGCGAAAACACAAGGTGGAGAGGATACAAACTTCGAAAAGCTCGGTGAACAAATACGAACTCTGGTGGACATGCTAGAAGATGGAAAAAGGAGATCGATCCATCAACCAATGAGAGACACGATAGATCGCATTAAATCGCTATACGATTCATTAGCGATGAGAGTGCCTGACCATAATACGAAAAAGGATAATGGATTGAGTAAATCCTCCCAAACTTCTCCGTGGCTAAGACCAAAAGATCCAAAGTGTAGGCAAACTGAAAATAACGAAACACCTAAAGCTAAGCAAAAACCAGAAACGGTGGCACAGGTGAAAAATTCCACTCCAGGTGAAAATAGTGAAACTACTGAGCCAATAAAAAGCGACGCTAACTGGATAAAAGTTAAATCCAAGAAGACCCGAAACAAACGCATTGACGAGATCGGAGCAAAGAAAAAGAAAATGAATACCAGACCATAGGCGATCGTTATTGTTTCGAAAGGAACAATGTCATATGCCGACATTCAAAGGAAGGTTAAATCAGATTCAAAAATCAGCGAACATTGCGAAATGGTTGACAAAGTGAACAAAACGCAAAAAGGTGATCTATTGTTGCAACTTAAAAGAGGTGGACGTGACACCAATGATTTCAGGAAGGTCCTTGACGACACTTTATGCGAGCATGCGACAGTCCGTAGCCTGATAGAAAAGAGGATATTCGAGAAGAGCACGAAACAATTGTACAAAAATTTGGCCTGGTAAATTTCAAAAAGGAAGACATCTGGAGCCTGCGAAAAGCGTATGGCGTTACCCAAACTGCATCAATAAATCTGACGGCAGAAGAAGTCAAAGCCATCCCGGAGTCTAGTCGAATTAAAATAGGATGGGTCAATTGCAGAATACGACAAAAGACCACAATAACAAAATGCTTTAGGTGCTTTGGTTATGGGCATATATCTAGAAACTGTAAAAGCGACCACGACAGATCCAAATGCTGTAGAAGATGTAGTGGAGAAGGCCATATTGCTAGAGACTGTAATGAACCCCCCCCCCCTATGCAAGATAGACGATTCAGTCGACCCCAGTCTATTTGGAAGACACAAATACTCGTACTTATCCCTAAGGGTAACAAACAACCAAATGAACCATCATCATACCGCCCGAAATGCTTTCTAGATACAATGGGCAAAATCCTCGAAAGAATCCTATATAATCGACTGGTGACTATATTAGACGAGAAGAAGTCATTATCCGAACTTCAATTTGGATTTAGGAAATCCCGATCGACAATAGACGCTGTAAACATGGCTGTTGAGATTGCCAGAAATGCTATCTCAGGAGAACGTTGGAAAGGAGGTACGAAGGAATACTGTCTTGTTACCACACTGGACGTAAAGAACGCCTTCAATTCAATAAACTGGCAATATATTTACGACGCTCTCAACAGAATCGAACATATATAATAGAAATAATAATGAGCTATTTCGAGAACAGGAAACTAATTTATGAGACCGCTTTAACCGCCGGGGTACCTCAAGGGTCGGTGCTGGGCTCCCTATTGTGGAATTTCGCATATGACGAGGTCTTACGACTACCGATGCTACCAAGAGTAAAGGGTTTACTGACGACATAGCAATAGATACGGTAGCCAAGCATATCCACGAAATCGAAGAATACACCAATACCGCCATAGAAACGGTATACGAGTGACTTGAATCGTCATGCCTAGAACTAGCAGCGCACAAAACAGAAGCTGAGTTAATAACTAGCAGGAAAAAGGTAGAATACGCTAACATTAGAGTTGTGGATCAAAATATCCGCTCTACATGTAGCCTCAAATATCTTGGAGTATTCATAGATAACAGACTCAACTTCAAGCGACATATAGAATATGCAGGATGATGCCTAATGTCGGTGGCCCCATGCCTGAACGAAGAAGGTTGCTAACAACGGTTGTTAATTCTGTCATTATCTACGCTGCTCCAGTATGGGCTCAAGCAATGAAAGTGCAATACCTAAGGAAAAAACTGCTATCCATACACAGACTGAGCTCGCTACGCAAAATAAGCGGGGTCAGAACTATATCGACAGAAGCAGCCGGTGTAATTGCGGGTCTCATACTCATTGACATCTTAGCTGAAGAACTGAAGAGGGTGTATGAGAGAAAACCATGTGACAAACAAGAAAAAGCCGTAATCTCCAGATAAGAGAGGTTAAGATCTATGGTAATCTGGCAGACCCGATGCGATGCGTCACCAAAAGGAAGATGGACATATAAACTCATTCCAAACATATAGGAATGGGTTCAAAGAGGATATGGTAACTCGGACTACAAAATGGCACAATTTTTGTCTAACCACGGATGTTTCAAACAATACCTCCACAGGTTTGGACACGAAGACTCTCCTGAGTGCCCATCCTGTGTGGGAGTGGAGGAGGATGCTGCCCGCGATTTAATAGCACGGGCTTCGCAACGATGGAACCAATAACATTAATTAGATGTATGGTGTACAATAAGGAATATTGGCAACAGGGTACCAAAAACATAGCGCAAATAATGAAGGAACTACGGCAACTGGAGAGATTGCGTCACGCAGACTCAATCAATAATGGTGTAGAGATGGTATAAATCTCTCCCTCCCTGCGATGTAATACCTTAAACGGCAGTCCCGCAGGGAATGGTGACGGCGAAGGAAGTGGTTTTAGTCGGTAAGACTCCGGCATATCCAAATTCATTTCATGCAAGGTTTCCATCTCCTACCAAAAAACTCCCATTTTAACAAGTAAGGAAAGGCTAAAGTCGGTTGGGCCGACTATATGATACACTCCAATTTCTATCCGAATACAATTCAATTCGGTAAAAAAGTGAAAACGGGAAGGATTTTTGTACGTATCCTAATCATATACTGATATTACCCAATTTGTCAAATTGAGAAGAATATTTGTATAGAGGCTATATCCAAACATGGAATGAAGTGATCCACTTTCACAATAGGTACTTCCGTTTAAGTATAAGGCGTTATGCTCAATTTGAAGAAATTCGGTGAAAATACGTGGTTTGTGGGGCCGAAATGACCCATTTTTACCATGGTTATTTCTAGTTGAAAAATAAGATATTTTGCAAAATTTGAAAAAGATATGTTATATGTGGTTTATAGATTGGAAAAGTCAAATCGGGAGTGAAAACAGGTGTTTCTTGTAGAAATATAGGATGTTACGCCAATTTTGAAGAAAATCGGTTAAAATATGAGGTATCTAGAGTGAAGAGTCTAATTAGTAGTGAAATTCCTATGGGGGCTATATCTAAATCTTTACCGATTTTTTTAAATTTATTTTTTTTAAATTTAATCGTCCTTATCAAGAAAAACTTCGTTGTGCAAAGTGTTATTTGGTTCTGGATACAATTGCGACCTGTACATTGATTACAAGAATAGATGGACAGATAGACAGATTGCTAAATCGATCGCTATAATTAACAATTCCTCGCTTCCTTTTGGATGTTACAAACAAATGCACAAAGACATAATACTCTCGTGGAGTATATAAAAAATAATTGTATAGGATAATAATATGAAATTATGGGAACATTGGCTTCTATCGGTTAATATGAGCGAATATTAATCTACTGATAAAAAATAAAAGAAAATGTATTAAAAGTCAATATAAATTGTTCCTTCCCTATTCCCAAAATTGGCAAATAAATTTCGTAATGGGGGTGATCAAATGGAAGAACGAGCCGATAAATCAGCTGAAAGCCGCCGCTGCCGACTCATTTTGGGAAGCGCCGCCGATAATTATGGGTCGGCTTGTAACTCTGTGCTGGACTACCACAAGGTTCCGTCTTATCTCCATTACTTTACTCAATTTATACATCTAACATCACAATCAGGAAAAATATTGAAGCTGCTTTTTACGCAGATGACAGTGCTCTTATTTGTTCTGGAAAAGTTTCTAATGCGATTATTAAACATATCCCTCAAAACTACACAAACTTATTTTAATAAGTGGAAAATAAAAGTGAATGATGAGAAAACACAAGTTCCCACATTACCATTAACAATTCAACGAAACACAATTGAAGTGAAGTGAAATACTTGGGAGTAACATTGGATAAAAAATTAACGTTCAAACAACATATGTGACGCGCAAAATAGAAAGAGACCTAAGGGTAAAAACCGGTTTTGTTCAGGAGAGCCATTTTAAAGATTTAAATACGTGTATCTTAGGTGTACCATCACTTCATAAAACGCGCATATCTCTGGGAGGGAACACTTTTGGGGCATGGGATCGGACTCATTCGATGCTAAGATGTTGTCCACATCAAAAAAAGTGAAAATTGATTTTTTTTACCCATAGGTCCCTTTCTCTATGCGCTGTCACATATACAGAATGTCTGCTGTAAGGCGATCAGGTGTAGCCGAGCATTATACCCTCTCCTTAACAGAAGTTCAACTTTAAATGTTAAAAATAAAATCCTACTATATAAAATGTACATTCGTCCTATTATGACATATAGCTGCCAAATCTGGTCCGATAAAGCCGCTAAATCACATATCAAAAACTGCAAATAATTCAAAACAAAAATTTGAAGATAATTCACAACTTACGCCGAACATATGAACTTCACAACAGATTTGGATATTTAATGATGAATACATTCACTAGAAACCTGATACTGTCTGAGAAAAATGCAGAAGGTCAACATTTGATACATTAAGAAATTTAGTTAGAATTTCACTATTCATACTTTTCTTTAAAAGTATTTTTTAAGTTAATGATTAATAATATTCTTATTTTTTTAACATTTCAAAGGTTTTTTCAACCAATTTCCCTTAAGCTGTGATAACATATTGTAAGTTTAAATTGAATTCAATTGTTGTAATACTTTTAAGTAAAATCTCATAACATTGTACAAATTAAATTCGATCTCAAATGAATATATATATATAAAAGATGAACGCATGGACCGATTTCGATGATTCGAATTGGTGCGAAACAAGAAGAATACTCAAAAAATTCCCGAACTATTCCCGATTTGTATGGAGTTATTTTACGACGCCATCTTCATGATAGATGACGTTTATGTTTACGGTGCATTGAAGTTCATTGTAGAAACGCCTGGATTGTGCTGTCTCAGTGGCAAGGTTAAATTACCACCACTGTATTTACCTCCAGAGCCATTACATTCTTTGCTTCATGGCGAATGACCAGAGTCACTTCATTTTATATCGAACACTTAGAAATGTAACGTATGCTTTCAAATGACTTCATTTGGAGCAAATATTATTGATTCAATCCAAGAAGGTCGGCACAATGAATTTTTACGAGTACCGTTTGATGATTCCAAGAAACGGAGCGCCGATTTGGCGTATATTCTCATTTCCCATTTACGAACGCTATCCGACTGTTACTCATTGGGAGAACGGTCAACGAGTTTATTTCACTGCGGCAAATGCTGCTCAACGTGCCCACAACATTGTCCAGTTTCTTCTCGAAAATTTCAACGTTGAAAGCAAGGTAATGTAGTTCCTGGTCATTCGCATTTGCGTTCTATTGAAGCTCTTGGCCGTATTTATACAGTTCATCCAAAGAATGATGAATGCTTTTACTGGCGACTCATCATTTGAGTCACTTCCAAATATCCATGGTGTAGTGTTGCCAACATTTCGTGCTGCGTGTCTGGAGCTCAATTTGCTTGAAAACTATACGCATTGGGATACGACAAGCTGAAGCAGCTGTTTCTGCATTCCCAATTAAAATACGCATATTATTTGCGATCATTATTGCCACATGTTTTCCATCAAATCTACGTGAATTGTGGGACAAGTACAAGGATGATATGTCAGAAGACATTTTGCATCGAGTTCGTGTCTATTCAGAGAATCCCCATATTAAGATGAATGAAGAGATGCACAACCACGCTTTGGTTTTGATAGAAGGCATGTGTTACCTCATGTGCAGCAGTTTGTTAGTCAGGTTTGGAATGCCATTGCCAGATCGTCGACCATTCGACCCTTTCGAACTAGAATTGCAGCGTGAACGTGAATGCGACACAAACGGTTGGAAACAATTGGTTCGAACAACTGACAAAGAACAAGGATGTGATTCACTTAAACTGAACAATTCAAAATGAAAACGTTGGTTCACTGCATTCCTTCAAATCTATCGACTGTGTAACAAACGAAGACGAAGCAAACAACTATCCAACTGAAATTTAGAATTTATTAGATGTTCCTGGATTGCCACCGCACAATTTACAATTTAATGTTGTTTCAGTTGTGGAATGTCAATCAACCAAAATTATGCAACGGAACGCGTTTAGCGTTTACAAAACTCATGAGGAATGTTGTTCACGCAAGAATACTAAAAGAAATGTTCAAAGGTGATGAAGTTCTCATTCCGAGAATTCCAATGATTCCAACCGATATGAGAATCCCATTTCCAATACGTCTCGCATTCAGCATGACAATCAATAAATCACGTTGAGTGTTTGTGGTCCACTATATTGAATAACACTAACATTCTCTTAATTATGCATATTCTATTTAACATTTAATAGTTCATATAGTATTCACATTTTTTTCAAACTAATATTATTTACCTGCTCCGATAAATAAATAAAATTTAAAGGCAAAACAACGTTTGCCGGGTCAGCTTGTAAATACATAAAAAATGTGACTCTCTCATCTAGTTTTTTCATAGCCTCGCTTAAATTTTACCTAACTGTATAGACGCGAAAAACAAAGGAATTTTTCGAAATTTGTTCTTTTAGGGGATAAAAATGGTACCAACCAAACGGTTGCAGTTAGAATAGTGAAATTCGGTGGTGGTGGTGTAGATTATTGTGTGCAATTATTAATAAAACACAATCTGTACAAAATCAAATGATTTATTTAAAAATATTGTAGTGACGAATTTAAACAAACATTTTCAAAACAGACTAAAAAATATTTTCATATCATATATCAAATAGTTTTTTTGAAATTCAAATTAAAAATTAACACAGTTTAAATAATTCAAGTACCTACAGGTACTCCCCCCTCAATGGACGCGAAGGTGTCAGGCAGTTTAACGGTTCCTCCTGATCTGGTTTTGTACGATTTCAACATGTTTTTACTGATGGTCTCATCATCGATGTTGTCACAAAGAATGCAGGTTTCAGTCTATCAATAGACACTGTTCATTGCGATATTAAATGTTTTTTGATTGTGTTGCAGCACAGCATAAGGTCCAGCATACTTTGGTTGTAGGGGTTTCTTATAGCAATCTTGTCGAATCCACACATGCGTACAAGTCTCCAAGTCTTTGCTAACGAAGAATGAACTACCTGAATTACTTTGATGCAATGAAGGGTTAATAGGTTTAAGTTGAGAAATAATTTTTCTGATCGTTGCCAAATGAGAACTTTGATTTACTGCGCTAGCAATCTTAAAAAATCCACTTGGAAGCTGAATAGCTTCTTCATACAACATTTCTGTTGACGATACTTCAAAGTCCGATTTTATGCTTACTCTCAAACCAAATAGAACTGTATTTAAGGACATTGTCCACTATTTATTTCCAGCACAAGTCCAGCCTTGAGCGTTCGGTGAAAACGTTCCACTAAACCGTTGGCTTGAGGGTGGTAAGATGTGGTGAAGTTGTGAGATATACCCAATTTGTTAGTGATTTCCCGAAACATGTGTGAAGTAAATTGGCTTCCTCTAACTGTTACGATTGTACTCGGAACTCCAAAATGACACACCCATCCATCGTAAAAAGTACGGAAAACTGTTTCGGCGCGAACATTTTTGAGTGGAAATGCTTCCGGCCAGCGACTGAATCGATCAACACATGTTAACAAATAGGAAAAACCTTCTGATGGGGGCAAATGTCCCACGATATCCAAATGAACCATTGCGAATCGGTTGCTAACAAGAGGGAATTTCGCAATTTCACTTTTCGTATGTCGTGTTATTTTGGAGCGCTGACAATCTTGACAACCTCGCGACCAATCATTAACGTTCTTGTTCATCGAAGTCCAAAAAAACTTTGAGCAAAGCATTTTTCTCGTGCCGCGAACACCAGGGTGAGAAAGTGTGTGCATATTCCTAAAAATTTGCTCGCGAAACTCGTTAGGAATATACGGTCGTGCTGTTCCTGTGGACATCTCGCAATATACTTGGATATCTGTATTCGGAAGTGTAACACGTGCAATGTTGAGCTTACCTTTCGACTGGATTAAATCGTTAAAATGAGGATCAATACGCTGAGCTTAATGTAGTCCACAGGCTGAATTTTAATTTCCTCAATGCGCGAAAATCATCGCTGAGATGATGTTTTGGTTTCCAGATATATGTCTTATATCGGTAGAGAATTGAACAATAAAATTAAGATGATTTCTTCGACGCGGCGATGCTTTTTCAAGCTTTTGCTTAAATGCGAATATCAATGGGCGATGGTCTGCATAAATTGTGAATTGACGCGCTTCCAATAGATGACGAAAATGACTTTGGCCTTGTACAAGGTGGCGCAAAAATAACCTTCCGATGTTTTTTGGCTGTAATTTAAAAAAATGAAAAGCTTTGATTCTTCTTGTGGATTATTTTTATTTGGTCTTTTAATTTTTTTTACATCGAGTCGAGAATATGATGTCATGTAAATGGCCACAGTTGATTGTCATTTGAGACCTTTTTATGGCATTTTCCATTACTTTGGCCAAAACTTCCATATAGGTCCTCACATTCTTGACGGATATTGTCTTTAAGAGCTGCAAGAGTCTGAGGCTTGTTGACATAAACCCGCGACTTCAAAAAGCCCCACAAAAAGAAGTCTGGAGCGGTCAAATCAGGCGATCTTGCTGGCCAGTGAAAATCGCCAAAACGGGAGATTAGGCGCCCGGGAAATGCATCCTTCGGCATATCGTTTGTGGCACGTGCAGTGTGTGCCGTTGCACCGTCCTGTTGGAACCACATGTTTTTCAATCCCAATTCATCAAGTTGCGGCAAAAAGAACTCGTTGATCATTGCTCTGTAGCGCTCACCATTCACAGTAACCGTTTGGCCCGCGACGTCTTCGAAGAAAAATGGTCCGATGACTCCTCCAGCGAAAACAGCACACCATACAGTGACTTTGAGCAGGTGTAATGGCTCTTCGCCGATTTTCAGAGCCCCAGAAACGTAAGTTTTGCGTATTTACGTACCCGCTAAGATGGAAATGGGCCTCATCACTCATGATTATTTTTGATGAAAAATCATCTTCCTGTTGGTGGTGATTAAGGATGGCTTGAGCGTATTTTAGACGCGATTGCCGGTCAGCAGCTAACAGCTGATGCACCGTCTGGACTTTGTACGGAAACATCTTCAAATCTTGTACCAAAATTCGCTGTAATGACGTCGACTGATACCCATTTGCGTGGCACGTCGTCTGGTCGATGTCGACGGCGCTTCCATGACATCCTCGGCTACAGCAGCAATATTCTCTGCAGAACGGCTACTCCGGGGTCTGCCACGCCTGGCAGCATCTCGTGTTGTGCCAGTCTCTTCGAGGCGAGCGGCTAAACGTCGCAGTGTTTCACCAGTAGGCGTTGGACGGCTAGGAAATCTGCGACGAAATTCACGTTGTGCCAAAGTCACCGACCGATTATTGGTCAAATAAATGGTCACCAATATTCCGCGTTCTGGAGCAGTGTAGCGTAACATAGTTTATTAACGTGTATTTCCCATGTGTTTACTACACAAATGTCAAAACAGAACTGACATTAGGGACCAATCGCAAAATTTATAGCATTTTCTGATAGGAGGATTACTTTTGCGCCACCTTGTATATAGCCAAGAACTCACGGTCATACTTGCTATATTTTTCTTGCATACTGGTAAGTCTCTTGGTGAATAACCCAAGTGGCCGCCAAGAGTCTGCAACAAATTGTTCGAGTACAGCACCTACAGCGAAATTTGAAGCGTCAACTTTCAGGATAATTTTTGCTTCGGCTGAAGGATTTGACAAAATTGTTGTTTCGGATAATTCCACCTTGCAATTTTGAAAAGCGGCGACAGAATTTTCATCCCATTGAATTTCGCGACTATCGTTCTTCTTCGTGGTTCCACGGGGTAGAAATTTCCGGTAAAAATTCAACATGGCCAAAAATATCCTTAAATCCTTAATTGTCTTAGGAAGAGAATAGTCAGTTATGGCCTTGACCTTCTCTGGAAGTGGGCAGATACCATTCGATGTTATGCGATGGCCAAGAAAATCAATTTGAGAGGCTCCAAAAACACATTTCGCCGGATTTACCTTAATTCCAATTTTTTTAAAGCGTTCAAATAGAATGGTAAGGTGTTGTGTGTGTTCTTCTTCGGATTTCGAGAAAACGTAAACGTCATCGATGTATATATACCATAAGAAGAGAATTTGCCCAGTTACTGCTGGATGGTCTACCAACACACGATCTCGTAAGTCAGGCAAAATATGAAAATGTCGCAGAAAATATGAAATGTCGCATCAGCAAGAACGACGTTCCATCTGAATCACCTGCGCAGACCCAAGTCCAATGATAGAACTATTTCGCCATATGTTTTAATTTCAGTTCCGTTTGCAACAAAGAGAGAAAACTTTTGAGGACATTTGCGGTTAGAGGAAGGATATACTGAAATTTCTGCTCCTGTGTCGACTAGAAATTGCTTTTTTGAGTTTTTTTCGGTTACAAATAAACGACCATTATATGATTAATCAATACAAGCGATCGATGGACTTATATCGGGTGGATTTAGTTTTTTGGAGGCTCATATTTGCAAGGTTGAATACACTTACGTGCATTTTCAGCATGATGATACCAGCAAATTCCGGAATCCTTTCTGGATACTGATGATTCTCTTGACTGAGAACGAGTTCAGGTAGAGGGTACCACCTTACTTGTTGATCTGGATCGTGATTCCAAGGCATCGATTCTTGCTATAATGTCGATGTCGCTGGTTTCGCACACTTCCAATATGCTTTTAACCTTGTCTGGTAATCGTTCCAAAAATAAAGTTCGGAGAACATCATTACTAATTTTACCAGCAGAAAGGGATTTCATTCGTTGGAGATAATGGGATGGCTTCTGACCTCCCATGTCCAAACCGCCGAGTAATCGTTTTAGCTGGTTTTCCGCAGATTCAGCAAACGAATCCATAATTCGCTTCTTAAGTGTTTCATATCTACCAGTTGATGGAGGTGAAACAATGATGTCTTTAACCAGGAATAACACAGATTGGTCTAAGTTCATCAAAAAAATACTTCTGACCTCCCATGTCCAAACCGCCGAGTAATCGTTTTAGCTGGTTTTCCGCAGATTCAGCAAACGAATCCATAATTCGCTTCTTAAGTGTTTCATATCTACCAGTTGATGGAGGTGAAACAATGATGTCTTTAACCAGGAATAACACAGATTGGTCTAAGTTCATCAAAAAAATACTCATATTTCGTATTGTCTTGTGTAATTCCACAAATTCGGAAACTAGCTTCAACCTGTAAAAACCATACCTCCGGTTCTTCTTTCCAAAATTCAGGAAGTTTCGGTGTCTTGAATGCTACCCAAAATGGGTCGGCGGCTTTCGGCTTATTTGCCGGCTCGTTTTGTCATTCGATCACCCACACATGTGAGGCATATTTGCCCAGACATCTTGAAAGACAAGTCATTCCTTAAAGGAGAGACGTACGACGTATTTCCCATCATATCGACGAACTGTGGTCTTTTTGTAGAATGTTTCACAATGGAGATCAGAATCGGACATTTTTTGCTCTTCAGGCATTTCCTCAATTTTCCAAAATCTTTTAACTTCGTCATTTAAAGAAGAGATGGTGCTGTCGCCCACGCTGCAAACGTGGTAACTCTTCGTGGATTTGGCTGCCCGCTTACGAACCAGCCAAATTCAGATTCTTGTGCCAGCAAGTTTCTTTATAACGCCTGATGTTAAAACCAATGGTAGTATATCACTTCCAATTAACATGTCTATCTGTGCTGGTTTATAGAACAACGGATCTGCAAAATCCAAGTGCTTCGCTCAAACTGGTTTCTGGTTCAGAATACACTGAGGTTTCCACCGAAAGAGCCAAAAAATCTTAGAATACCTTCTCAACACAGAATGAGGCCCCAGCTAAGCAAGGTCTGATCCCTTTTCTTCTATCTAGATTATCTGGAAATGTAGGTATTGTTTCCAACGCGATAACAGTAATATTTGAAATGTCTAATTTCCCCAAGCTTTTATGCAAATTTTCAATAGTCCAACCTTAATTTCATTTTTTCCAAACTGCAGAAAATTTTCCAATATTTCTGAAATTTCGACTTTAAAATGATTAAACCAAGAAAATCCAATAATCCAATATTTCTGTAATATTATTTTTCTAGATTGTCTGTCATTCAAAGATTTTCTAATATTTGAGAAAATTCCTGTATTACAGTTTTTAGATTGTCTGAAATAACAATTTCCCGATATATTTCAATATTAAAAATTCTAAAATTGGAGCTCGTTAAAATTTTTTTCCAAAGGTTTTGGAAAATTCCAATGCTTTAGATTCCAATTCCTTCTTAGTTTAAATATTCCCAAAAATGTTCTCCACAATCTTAGTTTTATATGGTTGATTCTTTAAAGATTTCCTTATATTTATAGAAAACTAGCTGACCCGGCAAACGTTTTTTTGCCTTCAAATTTTATTTATTTATCGGTGCAGGTAATTCACATTTATTTGAAAAAAAAATGTGAATAGTATATGAACTATTAAATGATAAAAAGTATATTCATAATTAAGAACATGTAACTGTTATTCATTATAGTGGACACGGAGAACTTCGTCTCAGAGGCGTTATCCTACGTCATTTCAAATTGCAGAAAATCTATGGTCAATTGTCCATTGCCATTGATTCTTTTTTTGAATATTTGCTGGATGGGTTACGGTCGTGTCGATTTTGAATTGTATTTTCGCTAATTGAATCACTCTGTGATAAACAATATTTTGTTTTGTTGTCAGGTGCGAAAACGATCAAAGCGGATGGTTTTCCGACACAGAAACATGCGACATACAGTTGACCGTGTGAAAAACATTCATTATCCAGACTGAGGACACAAACACTCGATGTGATTTATTGATTGTCATGGCGAATGCGATACGAATTGGAAACTGGATTCGCTTAAACTCGAATGGCATATCGGTTGGAATCATTTTAATTCTCGGAATGTAAACTTCCTCACCTTTAAACTTTTCTTTTAGTATTCTTGCGTGAATCACATTGCTCATGAGTTTTGTGAACGCTAAACGCGTTCCGTTGCATAATTTTGGTTAATTGATTTGCAAAGCATGCTGACAACTGAAACAACCTTAAATTGTAAATTGTGTGGTGTCAATTCAGGAACATCCAATGAATTCTAAATCTAGTTGGATAGTTGCTTGATTGGTTTTCGTTTGATACACAGTCGATAGATTTGAAGGAATGCAGTGAACCAACGATTTGATTTTGAATTGTTCAGTTTAAGTGATCCACATCCTTGTTCTTTGCGTTTGTGTGGCATTCACGTTCACGCTGCAATTCTAGTTCGAAAGGGTCGTATGGTCGACGATCTGGCAATGGCATTCCTAACCTGACTAACAAACTGCTGCAAATGATGTAACGCATGCCTTCTATCAAAACCAAAGTCTGGTTGTGCATCTCTTCATTCATCTCAATATGGGAATTATCTGAATGGACACGAACTCGATGCAAAATGTCTTCTGACATCGACTTTTGGGAGGAAAAAATCGAAATCGACTTTACCATTGCCAAAAGTCGACTTTTCTAGTCAAATTTGTGCATCAATGAATTTAAGTTATTGAATACCGATTTTACTTTTTTCGCTCTAGAAAACGCATCCTTTATCCGATTTTCTTCAAATTTGGCACAATTAATTTTACTTTAGAACATAGAGGGTGTTGCATGGCGGGCGGCAAATGATGTCATCCTCAGCTTCCACCATTTCTTCGTATGCCGCCTACGGTCAAATGTCATTCCTTTATTAATTCCCCTACTACTTTCTTCTTACGAATTGTGATATTACGCTCAGAAATAGTAGTAACAACTTCTAACGAGTAGCGATTGCACTGAGAGCCGCCTTTCTCCTTAGCTTTGCATTATTTACTCATTATATTGTAAATCACTCGTTCATTGGATTCTGTCCATACAGCATCATCACAAAGTTTTATACAAAAGGTAATATTGACAATAAATTAATTTGCATTTTTTAAAGATTGATTTTTCGCAGTTTTATTTATTTTTATCTCGCAAATTTAATTAAATTCAAGACGTAAAAAGAAAATAGTAAGGTAACTATATTATGAAAATTAAAGGCGAGTGTAAGTAGTTGAAAAATAAGATTATATTTAACATTTTGTGATTATCGTGATCTTGTCAGTATTCATAGCAGTTGTAATTTTTGTAGATTTGTAGTGAACATAATCTATAAATTTTGCGGACAAAAAGTTATATTATATACGGTGGTGACCAAAACATATGCAACTAAGGGTGACTTACTTTAATATGCTCTGAAAGTTTGTAAATTTATATCACAAAGAAAACAATGTTGTTAAAATAAATATTAATACAGCATTAAGATTTCAAAAAATTAACAAAATTCACATATTCTGTTAACATTTTTTATTATCGACATTTTTGTTGATAATTATGAAAATCGGTGTGGACAAAACATATGCAACTCGAAAATTTTGTTTTAAATAACGGCATTTTTAATATTTATTTTGATTTTTCGTTCTTCGTATTAGTAAATTATTTAATTTTGTTATTTTTTCTATTGAAGTTAAAATAGAGTTTGTATTGAAATGACATCCGATAAATAAGGATCTTAGCATATTTTGGTGGAATATAACACAAAGACATTGTCCAGAAATATAATGTTCATAAAAATTCAATATTTCACATTATTGCTAATTTTTTAAAGGAAATCAAAAATTTATGTATTTATATTTTTGCACTTTATGTCATAATGGTAAGGTGTTGTGTGTGTTCTTCTTCGGATTTCGAGAAAACGTAAACGTCATCGATGTACATAAACACGAAATCAAGTTCTCTGCAAACACCGTCAATGAATCTTTGAAAGATTTGTGCGGCGTTGCACAACCCGAATGGCATTCTCAGAAACTCGAATAAGCCAAAGGGTGTGGTCACAGCCGTTTTAGGCATGTCTTCAGGATGAATAGGAATTTGATAAAAAGCTTTTATCAGATCCAATTTGGAGAATACAGCAGATCCTTGAAGATTCATTTGAAAGTCCGTTAAGTATAGCACAGGGTAGTTGTCTGCAACAGTAATGCTTTTTAGGACCCTGTAGTCACAACAGGGACGCCACTCACCATTGGGCTTCTGAACCATATGAAGAGAATTTGCCCAGTTACTGCTGGATGGTCTAATTACGCCTTTATCCAATAAGTACTGGAATTCAGCCTTGGCAGCTTTCAATATAACAGGGTCGAGCCGTCGTGGTTTACAGGAAACTGGAGGACCACGAGTGACAATGTGGTGATAGGTGCCATTGTTGGATGAAAATTAATCACTTGGAATAAAAACTTCAGGATATTTTTGTAACATGGTGTGGTATTCAGTTTCGCCACATATAATCTTAATGCTAGCACATTCTTCATGTACAATTGTCGCAGTAGCTTTCAAGTTGGTACTACCATCGACCAACACACGATCTCGTAAGTCAGGCAAAATATGAAAATGTCGCAGAAAGTCAGCTCCAAGGATTGGACGCGATACATCAGCAAGAACGACGTTGCATCTGAATCACCTGCGCAGACCCAAGTCCAATGATAGAACTATTTTGCCATATGTTTTAATTTCAGTTCCGTTTGCAGCAAAGAGAGAAAACTTTTGAGGACATTTGCGGTTAGAGGAAGGATATACTGAAATTTCTGCTCCTGTGTCGACTAGAAATTGCTTTTTGGAGTTTTTTTCGGTTACAACTAAACGACCATTATATGATTAATCAATACAAGCGATCGATGGACTAATATCGGGTGGATTTAGTTTTTTGGAGGCTCATATTTGCAAGGTTGAATACACTTACGTGCATTTTCAGCATGATGATACCAGCAAATTCCGGAATCCTTTCTGGATACTGATGATCCTCTTGACTGAGAACGAGTTCAGGTAGAGGGTACCACCTTACTTGTTGATCTGGATCGTGATTCCAAGGCATCGATTCTTGCTATAATGACATCCAATTTCTCAGCAAAAGCGTTTCCATTTGATGTTGATGCAACTTCCGAAGTTATTGAATACCGATTTTACTTTTTTCGCTCTAGAAAACGCGTCCTCTATCCGATTTTCTTCTAATTTGGCACAATTAATTTTACTTTACAACATAGAGGGTGTTGCATGGCGGGCGGCACACCATTTCTTCGTGTGCCGCCTACGGTCAAATGTCATTCCTTTATTAATTCCCCTACTACTTTCTTCTTACGACTTTGTGATATTACGCTCAGAAATAGTAGTAACACCTTCTAACGAGTAGTGATTGCACTGAGAGCCGCCTTTCTCCTTAGCTTTGCATTATTTACTCATTATATTGTAAATCACTCGTTCATTGGATTATGTCCATACAGCATCATCACAAAGTTTTATACAAAAGGTAATATTGACAATAAATTAATTTGCATTTTTTAAAGATTGATTTTTCGCAGTTTTATTTATTTTTATCTCGCAAAGGCGTAAAAAGAAAATAGTAAGGTGACTATATTATGATATATATTATGAATTATTAAAGGCGAGTGTAAGTAGTTGAAAAATGAGATTATATTTAACATTTTGTGATTATCGTGGTCTTGTCAGTATTCATAGCAGTTGTAATTTTTGTAGATTTGTAGTGAACATAATCTATAAATTTTGCGGACAAAAAGTTATATTATATACGGTGGTGACCAAAACATATGCAACTAAGGGTGACTTACTTTAATATGCTCTGAAAGTTTGTAAATTTATATCACAAAGAAAACAATGTTGTTAAAATAAATATTAATACAGCATTAAGATTTCCAAAAATTAACAAAATTCACATATTCTGTTAACATTTTTTATTATCGACATTTTTGTTGATAATTATGAAAATCGGTGTGGACAAAACATATGCAACTCGAAAATATTGTTTTAAATAACGGCATTTTTAATATTTATTTTGATTTTTCGTTCTTCGTATTAGTAAATAATTTAATTTTGTTATTTTTTCTATTGAAGTTAAAATAGAGTTTGTATTGAAATGACATCCGATAAATTAGGATCTTAGCATATTTTGGTGGAATATAACACAAAGACATTGTCCAGAAATATAATGTTCATAAAAATTCAATATTTCACATTATTGCTAATTTTTTAAAGGAAATCAAAAAATTATTTATTTATATTTTTGCATTTTATGTCCTAAAAATTGTTTTATTTGAAGCCACTCTAACGTATATATGTATGTGTGTATAATTCATAACTTGTTGTACTTACACGCCTTACAACGTCTTTAATGTCATCCGGTGAATGTTGTGCGATTAACAAGGCCGACGATATGTCTGGCAATGCCCACATAGTAGCTTTTGTGCAAACGGCTGGAGAGGAACGATCTTGTGGTAATATCCCCAAAGCAAACAATACAAGAATGGAATTGTGTGCAACACGAATTGGATATTTTGCTATTAGTTCTTCCATTGCCTTGAGATATTCAGAACTTCTTACAACAATTGGACCACTCCAATTACTAGGGATTAGTGATGTCCAGTCCAGCTAGATTTTAAACCAAATGTTAATGCTTTTTAATTAAGCTATTAATATACTTACAACAGGGTATATTTGAACCATAGACGAAATGTTGTACAAAACTGTACTATCCCAAAACCCTCGCTGAGAATGTTCAACGCGTATCTAAGAGAAATATGTATACATTAATTAATATTAGTAAATAATTTTTCGAAAACAAATTTCTATATGATTTTATAGTCTAATCCGGGTCAAATATCTACGAATGCTTATAAGTTCATGAATTTGTTCGCTATTTGTATGAAAATTTCCATCATCAAGAAAATTTTTCATAGTTTCAAAACTCCAGTCAATAAACATTTTTGTTATTTCGTGTGGCACGATTTTTTACGATTAGTTCTACACAGACCCGTGCGCAGGATTTTCCCCTGGTTTCATCTACACTCATAAAAAAATTAACCGTATAATGAATTAAATGAACTAAAATTTAGGAAACCAAGTACATTTTTACTAAATATAAGTAACATTTTGCTGAAATTTTCCTAAAACTAAGTAAATTTTTACTAAATATTAGAAACATTTTGCTGAAAATTTCCTAAAGTTAAGTAAATGTTTACTCAAATCAAGATAATATTTACTCTTTTTCCTCAAAACGAGGAAATTTTTACTTAAACTGAGGAAAATTTTATTTTATACTAGGAAAAAAAGGTGAAAAAATAAGTTCAATTTAACTAAAAAAATCAAACAAATAGTTTTGCTTCAGAGTATGCAAAACTGATACAAAAAATGACAACATGAGATATTTGTCAAGAGTTTCATGTTACCTCTGCCATAAGGAGTTGAGCTATTACTCCATGATTGTTGCGAAGGCAAGATAGGTATTGAGAAATAAGTCGCTGCAAACGAACGAGAATTGCTTCTTAGATTAATATTCAAGAATTTTTAAACAATTTCAAATGTTTTTTATAAGTTCATTAATACCTAAATGTATGAAGAACTCGGCATAAATTTCTGTAAACATATTAACTTACTTTTAGGAAATAAACACATTTTTAAGTTAAAATTTCCTAAATGGAATTTTTTCCATACAAAAAATTTCAGATTTTTTTCTTACTTAAAACCTTGGATATATTCTTCGAAATAAGTTTGAATTTACTCAATTGTAAGAATTTTTTATTAGATCCAAAGAAATGATTTTAAGTAAATCTGCTACCCTTTTTCTAGTAAATGAACTATTTACTATGGCTTTGAAAGATGGAAACTTTACTCATAAATAATTAATTTTCCAACTTTTTAGGAAATTTTTACTGGGGCGTTTGGAAACCACTCCTATTGTATTGCCAGGATCTTCGAGAAATATTTTGATACATTCGTCCGACAGTCATTGTCGGCAAAATTGCATTTCAGTAATCCATCTATCATCTATATGAATGGTGATGTAAGATTGCAGAAAACTGCTGTTATGCCAAAAACAGCTGTAATAGCAGAAAAGTGTATGCTGATAGGCAGCAGACAATCGCTGCTTTTATTAACAGACTTGTTCTCTAAGTGTAGAACTTTTTTTAAATAGTTGCTTGAAATTACATACATACATATCGAGGGCTTATATTCATAAGTGGCTATGAACAAAAACATAACTTTTCAGGAGAGCGAAAAAACTGATTTTCTCCTTAATGTTGTATGGAAAATGCATTTTCTGTGATGTACACAGCGAATTTAAAGATTCCAGCTTCATCCATCAGATTGGTCGCTTGTAACATATATGTAGCCAGTCACGAAAATCGCTGCAATTGATGAAAAATCCAAAATTCGCCGTTGCAATTCCTTATATTTTAACTTTCTTCATTCATAATTCTGAAACTTTTCATACACAAATATTCCCCATGAAGTCAGCAATCACATGCCATAGAATTATTTTAGTATTCTCAATATAATAAAAAGTTACGCCGGTGTTTCTAAATATACTTTTCACAATTTTTGACTTTACAGCCACCATTTTCCTATTTTAGCTTCATGAAAAAATCGTTGTAGCGAATTATAACCTTTATTTTATTTATTTCTATAATTTTATTTATTCTATTATTTTTATGTTCATAGCCACTTATGCAGTCACAAACTAACGTGCCAGGGAATATCCAAATCAAAAAATTAAAAAGAGGGTTAAAAAAAATCTTTTCCAAATTTATATGACAGATGACATCCAAATCTGAGAATAGTTTGGCATCAAAAACCCATTTTCGAGAAAATGGTTCATAGCCACTTTTAGATATAAGCCCTCGATATATATTTTGAAGAAATATTACACAAAAAACGATCAAATTCCTCGGCGATAAACCCTTCAGTCCCGCATTTTTTCTGTGATAAATGCAGAAAATTGGATATGCTTTTTGACAAAGTATGGGTCTAAATAGGATGTCTAAAGTGTTTTGGAGTTTTTAATTTATGTAGGACATGAGTAACAGGATGTTTACTCAAAATCTTTATATTCCGATTAAATAAAAAATATTTGGAAATGTTTCTTCATTTTTATAATCTTAAATATGTAAAAAACCAAATAATTGGTATTTTAGAGTTTCGTTTTCTGAAAAGTATTTGACATAAGTGATAAATATAACACAAATTTAAGTAAGTTAACACTCATTTCTTATTGTTTCGCAACTTTTAGCAGATTTTAAAATAGAGACCTACACGCAGAGAACATCGTTTTTGAGTTTCTTTTGTGGGAAAAATTAGTTTGTTTGCGGTAAACATGTCATCAGTTCTTGTAAATGAACAAAGAGAAATACGTTTATGTATATCAAACAGTATTCTTCGTTTGTCGAAATGGATTTGTTTTATAATTGCAAACTCCCAAAACATTGGAAGTAACAGAAACCGTTGTTGTTGCATTTGTGATGAAAATATGATACATCGGTTCAGATTTAGATACAGCTCCATAAAAATGTCCAATCGCAAATGTTACATCTTAGCGCTCTACAAGCATCAAGCAAATTATTTGCTTTTATTAAGAATATTTTAGATTTCATTATGACTCATAGTTATTCTTATCTACACTTTTTTAAAATTACTAAACGATTTTGTTATTAAATTTCCAAACTTTTATTGCAGGACACAATTAAAAGTTCATATGATATAGCTCTAGTCGAATGTCAAGAAGTGGTATCGGTTAATAAAAATGAAAATTTTCCGAACAATTTGGTGTCCATTAGCGAAATTAGCAGTACACAATCTTGAAATTGGCAAAATTCGTTTAGTTTGTTTGTATTTTTCATAACCTTTGTCCGAAATTCAAGAAAGTTTCGATTTTTTTATGTAATTTTCGTGTTTTCATGATTTTACTACAAAATTACCATTTCAGAGAAGTTATTTTAAAAAGACATTAAAAATTCTATATTTTATTGCTTCAGAAAGTCTAGAAGGTTTTAAAATGTATATGTTCGAAACCTCTCTGGGGGGGTTTGAACCCAAACCACCCCCCCCCCCCCTGCGCACGGCCCTGGTTCTACATATTGCCCTGATTTCTTATAGTCCGGGGGCCAACAACGTTTTTGTTACACTATAATTATCACGGCTTAAACTTTTAGGATCTCTTCCTTTATTTATGGAATGAAAAAAATGCATGTCGGGCGTGGTTTTGGTCCCACTGCAACTTTTAATACCACAAAGAATGGGTACCATTTATTCTATTTTAACATGGCTGGCATTTATATATATGAAAGCTCGTAGCCCTGCGAGTTACCAACCAAGCATTCAGACCAATCAGGGGTGGTAAATGAGTGCCAAACAGGGTCAAAGTTCGGGGCCAGCAACGATTTGTTTACGCTATAAGTAAAACGTCTAGAATTTTTATGGTTATTTCCTTACATAATATTTCCTAACGAATATTTTCAGTATTGTCATTTAGTTCCGAAGTAGTAATTTACAGAACAGTTTGTACCATGTGGAATTAGTAATAAAATTGTGATCTCGCGCTTCTACTGATTTAAGTGAATATTCATTCAATAATTAATTAATTAAATAATTCATTCATTCATTCGTTTGTCAAAAACATATAAACAAATACCTAGTTGAAATATAACATGATGTGGAAAATTTGATCAAGTTTCGATGTAACGTATGCATTTTAGAGCAGTAATAGTGTACATCGGAGCAGTAGTAGTGAGCATTAGAGCAGAGATAGTGTACATGGGGGCTATATAAAAACATGAACCCATGTGGTCCACTCTCACGTTAGCTGTTTCTAGTTCAAATATAACATGATACTGTAAATGTTGTAAAGATCCAATGTAAAATGTGTATTCTAGAGCAGTAATAGTGTAAATTATAGGTATACTAGCTGACTCGGCAAACGTTGTTTTGCCTTCAAATTTTATTTATTTATCGGTGCAGTTAAATTAAATAAAACAAGTAAAAACGGCGTTAAGTTAGGCCGGGCCGAACTTTTTATACCCTCCACCATGGATTACATTCCACAGAGGTTGTCTGTTTTCGTAGAAGTGCAGTAATATTACAGGAAAATATAATTTTTTAATATAGCCAAACCAAAACAAATACAAATATTGAAAAATTAATTTTATAAATAAATATAATATTTTAATTATTTCAAACCACGCTTATAAGGCAAGGCTACCAATACGTCAATTCAAAAAATAATTATTCATCTATTTATATTTTGAAAAATATTTTCAAAGCCATAAATATTGGTAGATAGTGGGTGCTACAGTTGGTTGTATTTCCATTCTATTTGAATTTCAAAAGTAGAAATTTTGAAAATCCGTTATCAGACGTACATAGTGCAAAATAACCTAAC
This sequence comes from Polietes domitor, assembly GCA_947397865.1. Classification (NCBI taxonomy): domain Eukaryota; kingdom Metazoa; phylum Arthropoda; class Insecta; order Diptera; family Muscidae; genus Polietes; species Polietes domitor. The sequence continues at coordinate 91,842,417 of OX377618.1, read as the reverse complement.
TTCATGATTCAACCAATTTTTGCCGTAAAAGAAAAAGTACGAATTTGGAAAAAAACTTTTTATTTTGCGTGTCTATGTGAGTCAGAGGAATGTATACACTGATTCCATGATTCCATTTGGTTGGTACCATTTTTACCCCCTTGACGTTTCTACGCAATTAGAATTTTATCATTCTAGTTGTAGTCGTTTAGTTGGTACTATTTTTTCCCTCTGTACCATTGCATCCCTTGAAAGTACTAATTTCGAAAAATTCGTCTATTTTCCGTGTCTTCGCAGTCAGAGGAATGTATACTCCGAATTTCATGACTCTAGCTGCGGTCATTTGATTGGTACTATTTTTATCCCCTTTTTCCACAAACACTCAATGTGATTTATTGATTGTAATGGCGAATGCGAGACGAATTGGAAATTGGATTCGCTTAAATTCGAATGGCATATCTTCTCCTTTGAACTTTCCTTTTAGTATTCTTGCGTGAATCACATTGCTCGTGCGTTTTGTGAACGCTAAACGCGTTCCGTTGCATATATTTGGTTGATTGATATTGCAAAGTAGTGAATGGTAATCGAGGACAAGAATCGATTCTCGATTCCCGATCAACTATTTTTGAATCCGATTCTTAATCGGACCTGAGAATCGATTTTTAATCGGAATCGGTAGAAATGTTTAACCATAAAACTCGATAGGTATAATTTTAACTAACTAGTACAGAAAATGCGCACGATAACAAAGTTAGGGTACTTAAGAACGATATACACGCTGTCCAAATGTTTTGATATCCTCTCCCTACAAGCGAGAGTGGACTTTAAACATGGCCGAAATTTACGCCTTTTTAATTATTTTACACTAAGTGCTCTTCCTTAATCGACTATTCTACATAATATATATATAATAATATATATAGTTTTTGGAAAACGATTTTCTTATAAATTTTTTCCGATCTATTGGATGATACCATCGCAAAAATATATAATTTAATGTTCACTTTTACTTTTAGGAATTAAAAATAAATTTAACATTTCGAAATCTGCGAACACCTTTATTTTTTTAATATTTTTAGAAGAAAGTTGGCTACAAGTTTATCAAATTTCAAACTATTGCTTTTCTTCGTTTTTGAGATATTGAATTTTGAAGTTAGTTTCTTATTTTTTTCGCCTAGACTATGTTTTGACATTTGTCATTTATTTTGAGCTCTTTTAAGTACTGATGAATTCGATCAAGTTTTGTGTAATATTTCATCAAAACTAACACTTTCTAATTAACACTAACATGAAAAGAACTATAAAAAGTGGTTCTAATGATAATTTCATTAGTCAAATGCGATTTTAGCGACGACCGATGTGGTATGAATATATCAGATTTTCTCGAAGATCTTGATATTAAAATGTAAATGATATCCAAAAGTTCAGGAAATTGTATTGTTGTAGTGAGCAATGATAAAGAAAAAATCGACTGAACTAATTCACCGTATTTTCAGTATATGTTAGATTTTTTATTGGTGTTACTAACAATTCGTGTTTATCTACCATATAATACTTTATTTCACGAAATATAAATAATATTATAATAGAAAACTTTCTACGTGGATCAATTCTGTATAATTAATATTTCCATAAGCACGTAAAAATACTTTTCCATCGGCAGTTTTATTTATGCATATTTTGTATAATATGTTAAATCATTATCGTCTACTACTTTATCCGATATTTCTATTACAAGCGATCTACTAGCATTAGGATGTATTTTTACGCAATAATTTAATTTTTCCAAATGCTTGGTCTGTTTGGAGGTACGAAAACACCAGTGTTTGGTACATATTAAGCTCCTAACCTTTATACCACTGTCAATTTTTTATATCAATTCCACACTTAGTGTCATTTCCTTTTGTTTAATTAATAAAATTGCAGCTTTTAAATTTCACAACTTGTACGTACAAAGTTAGTACATACTTTTTGGGTATTTTTCATTAAATTAAATTTCGATTCCCAAGCATCGATAATCGATTCCAGTATAAAGTTGGACACATGTAATCGATTCTAAAAGAATCGTTTTTGAGCCCTCAGAATCGATTCTCGATTAGAATCGGAATCGATTTACCATTCACTATTGCAAAGCATGTTGATAACTGAATCAACCTTTAATTGTAAATTGTGTTGTGGCAATCCAGGAACATCCAATGAATTCTAAATCTCAGTTGGATAGTTGCTTGCCTCGTCTTCGTTTGTTACACAGTCGATAGATTTGAAGGAATGCAGTGAACCAACAATTTGATTTTGAATTGTTCAGTTTAGGTGATCCGCATCCTTGTTCTTTTCCAATTGGTTTAATGGGTTTGTCTCGCATTCACGTTCACGCTGCAATTCTAGTTCGAAAGGGTCGTATGGTCGACGAGCTGGCAATGGCATTCCTAACCTGATTACCAAACTGCACATGCCTTCTATCAAATCCAAAACCTGGTTGTGCATCTCTTCATTCATCTCAATATGGGTATTCTCTGAATGGACATGAACTCGATGCAAAATGTCTTCTGGCATATCATCCTTGTACTTGTCCCACAATTCACGTGGATTTGATGGAAAACATGTGGCAATAATGATCGCAAATAATATGCGTATTTTAATTGGGAATGCAGAAACAGTTGCTTCACCGATTGTGGTATCCCAATACACATAGTTCTCACGCAAATCCGAATGACCCGGAACTTCATTGCCTTGCTTTCGACGTTAAATTTTCGAGAAGAAACTGCTCAAAGTTGTCGCTGGTGGATTTTAAGCACGTTTTGCAGTATTTGCTGCAGTGAAATAAACTCGTTGACCGTTCTCCAGATGCACTGCCAAATGAGTAACAGTCGGATAGCGCTCCGTTTCTTGGAATCATCAAGCGGTATGCGTATAAATGCATTGCGCTGATGATTTCATTGCGCCTTCTTGGATTGAATCTGCGTACATCAATAATATCTGCTCGAAATGAAGTCATTTGAAAGCATCCGTTATATTTGTTCGATAGAAAATTAATTGATTCTGGTCTTTCGCCATGAAGCAAAGAATGTAATGGCTCTGGTGGTAAAGAGAGTGGTGGTAATTTAACCTTGCCACTGAGACAGCACAATCCAGACAGTGAACTTCAATGCACCGTAAACATAAACGTCATCTATCATGAAGATGGCGTCGTAAAATCACTCCATACAAATCGGGGATATTTCGGAAATTTTCCTGGGTATTCTTCTTGTTTGGCCGGCGACCAATCCGAATTGGCGCGAATTATCGAAATCGGTCCATGAGTTCCTGAGTTATAAGCGTAGTAACTAACGCTCTTTTATATATAGAAGATTTGTATGGAGGCTACATCTAAATCTGAACCGATTTCCACCAAATGCAATACCGATCGTCTTCGGCAAAAAATATTTCTGTCAAATTTCGTAGCAATCGACCTGTAGATTGCTGTTAGATGGACAGCAGATTGACGGACGGACAGACATACATTGTTAAATCGACTCAGCGGGTGACTCCGAACTGATCGGTATACTTAAAGATGGGTATAGCTCGATTATATCTTGGTGTTACAAACATTTGGCGTGAAACTAGCTTATAATACCTTATTCCACGAAGTGGTTGCTGTTTCGGATTATATATTGCTTAACACATACTTGTAATCCTCATCAGCCTAGGAACTTTCAGTTTGTTTCACTTCCTGAACTTTCAGTTCTTTCACTTCGGCACAAACAACAATAAAATGAACAGCTGAGGTAGCACAGCATTGCCATTTGATTTTCATTTCAGTTGATAAATATGAGTGGTGTTGCCATATTCAAACATTTATCTGAGAAAATTTTAACCGTTGAATGAGAAAATCAAAATGTTTAACCAGACTTTATCGCTTCGAAAAATTACTATGAGAAAATGGCCCTAAAGCATCTGATATTGCTGACTACAATATCTGTTCCTAGAGGTTGATTCTGTATGTCGCAAGCGTCCATACTGGGTCCTTTAATGTGCTCTAATGATTTGCCACAAGAAATTGAATATTATAAAGTACATACGTATGCAGATGACGTGCACGTTTATATAGACTGTGTCACACGATTATTAATGACTTAACGAAATTTTCAAAATATGCAAACCATAACTGTAGTTAGTTTTACGGTTTGGAGAATCGATAAACTTTTTAATATGCAAACATTTCTTTATTAATTTAAATTCATGCGTAATAATAGCTACCAAGAGGGAAAACTGAATTTTGTCCATATATATGACCTACCTTGTTTAAATTCCTTAATAAATGTTGATATGGCCTCATTTTCTGAAGCTCTTTGTTCAACTGTCAAGCCGCTTGGTAAGAAACTATCAAGGAAAATTTGTAGCAGTTTAGAAACACCTTGTTTTATTCGATATGGTGGCGCTTTAGGTCCCATCCACCGAATTTTATTCTGAAAGAAGAAAATGTACTTAGCAACAAGGAAAGCAAGAAAATTAAAAATCTTACTTCTAGAATAGGCGCCGTTGTACTTGGGGCACTCACTATTAAAATCGCATGGGGTCGTTTGCCGTAACTTAAATCGAAGTATATATCAACTATTGGTGTTGGTCCTAACTTGTATATTTTTGAAATCAGCTGTGAAATACTTGATGGTCCAACTGCTCCAATGGGTAAGTATCCTCCTAGTTGATCCAAAACCAATCGAACAGCTGAAGAATTTGTGTTTTGACGTAGACAACTTCCAAATAAGCGACCGAGTTTTCGAAAAGGACCAGCTGTTGTATTATGTTGTAATAGTTCTGTAATGCAATTAACGGTATTCTATTATATTTATTCCATGCTTTATATAAGGTTACTTTCTATATATGTTTGTGTGCCACAAAATTTGAAATCAATTTTTGAAAGCTTTTTTCTCAACCAATTTTGCTCAAATTTTGCACCACTTAATCATTTTCGATGACAATACAAGGAAATGGAAAAATTTGACCAATTGGACAAAGGGGCGTGGTACCTCCCATACAAACCACAAATTAAAAATCTATTATTTCTGCTCCTGATAACGGTATTTAAACAAAATTTGGTACGTCGGTTTGGTGTGCATGTTGTAAGTGCTGCTGCAAATATGGGCGGGATTGTACAAAGGGGCGTGGTACCTCCCATACAAACCACAAATTAAAATCTATTATTTCTGCTCCTGATAACGGTATTTGAACAAAATTTGGTACGTCGGTTTGGTGTGGATTTTTTAAGTGCTGCTGCAAATATGGGCGGGATTGTACAAAGGGGCGTGGTACCTCCCATACAAACCACAATTAAAAATCTATTATTTCTGCTCCTGATAACGGTTATTTGAACAAAATTTGGTACGTCAGTTTGGTGTGGATTTTTTAAGTGCTGCTGCAAATATGGGCGGGATTGTACAAAGGGGCGTGGTACCTCCATACAAACCACAAATTAAAAATCTATTATTTCTGCTCCTGATAACGGTATTTGAACAAAATTTGGTACGTCGGTTTGGTGTGCATTTTTTAAGTGCTGCTGCAAATATGAGCGGGAATGGACAAAGGGCGTGGTACCTCCCATACAAACCACAAATTAAAAATCTATTATTTCTGCTCCTGATAACGCAGTAATTTTTCCTTCTACAAAAGATAACTAAAAAAGAATTTCTAGGCCCAATAGAATTCTGCTTGCATAAAGCATGGATTTGAAAAAAAAATTTTTTTGATTTACTAGTTATATTCTATTCTGTATAGTATTAAGAACATGTAAGTGTTATTCATTATAGTGGATCCAGAGAACTTCGTCTCAGAGGCATTATCCTACGTCATTTCATGTGATTTATTGATTGTCATGGCGAATGCGAGACGAATTGGATCGGAATGAGAACT